>JAMAGB010000052.1:0-70029 GCA_023625975.1 Talaromyces sp. PYS2103
GATTTATAATATTTATTTTATAGTCTTTATATATTTATATATATAGTCTTATAATTATATAAATAGTATAAGATTATTAGTTATTAAAGAATAATAATTAACTAAAGATTAATATAATATAGAAAATTTATATTAGTGAATATCTGTAAGCCTATTCTACTTTAAAGTAGATAATAAAGATTTAAATTCTAAATTATAAAATGATACACTAAGATATTTTTACTTATAATAATAATCTACTTGTTCTTTCTTAATAATTTAGAATAGGATTTAATCTTATAATATAAAAGCTAGATAATTAATTATAAATATAATAGTAATAATCTTTATATTTAGATCTTTTTCTAGAATTTATTAATTATTTATATTAAGAACTTTATAAGTTAGGATAAGATTAACTATTTATTTAGAATTAGATATATTATTTTATTTTATAATATATAAACTTTCTAGACTAATATTTACTAGTAATAATAAATATATATCTTCTATAGTCTATTCTAGTAATAAGGTATATATAAATATAAAGAATTAGATATTAAAATCTATTATTCTTTCTCCTAATAAGATTATTATAAAAATTAAGAATTAAGCTCTTAGTTTTTAAGGTTAGTAGGGGAATAATATTTATATATAAATAATAAAAATATAGTAGTATAGTGTTAATAGATTTTATATTTTCTACTATAACTAGAATAGTTTTTATATAGATAGAAATTAAGTAATAATATATATAGTCTATCTTATTACTGACTATACTAGTAGAGGGATAAATTTTCTGTGTTTATAGTGGCTAAATGATAAGAGATGGTGTAATGTGATTGATTGTAAGGAGGATGTATATGATGGGGTGACTTTTAAGTCTAGGGTGGGTGCTGTGGTGTTCTGGGAAAATATGTATTTTAATGGGTCTTTTTATTGGGATGTCTGCTATGCTTTGCTTTCTGTTAAGTCTGGATAAAAGGTGGGGCTAAATATTTGGGGATGGGATAAGGCTTGGTGATTATTATTAGAACTGTAGGGGTATATGTAGGGATTGTCTTTAATAGGATAGGCTGGTGGATGGATGGTCTTATAATCTGGATATGTGATGAGGACTAAGTATACTTTTACTTTGTTTAGGGATTAGTAATTAATAAAATGTCTAGCTAGGCTAATATTATTATTAGTAGTGTTTAATCTCTTTATTATTGTTTAATGTCTTTTAAAGAAGAATGGGGTGAATGTAATCTATTTATTACTATCTAAAAAGTATAGAAAGTGTATTAAATCTTATTTATAGTTAATATAATATGTGCTTATATGATGTGTGATTGATAAAAAGATTTATTATATGATAAAATACTAATATAGTATAAATCTTATTAAAGATTAGATTGAACTATCTTTTTACTACTAGTTTACTACTTCTTAGTCTTTTATAGATTAGATAATAAGTCTCTAAAGCAGGAATTTTTACTAATTTGATTATTTTAATTTTATTATCACTTCTGCTAGATGGTTATGATTGTATATATTAATATATTATAAAGTTAATATCCTTTAATCTATTGGTTATCTATATTAATAACTTTATTAGTAATAAAGAAATTAATTATTTTCTTAAAATAATATTAATCCTTGTTATATAATCTTTTTGAAGTTATATGAGAGACTAACTATTAATAATAATAATAATAAATGGAACTATTCTGTGGTCTTCAGCTAGTGAGGAGATGGGTTTGTAGTGGAGATTAATTAAGAATATTAAATCTTATAAATTGCTTAGATTCTAATAGATGATCTAGTATTTAATTGCTTCTCTAATTATTTAAAAGCTTTTCTTGGTAATCTGTAATATTAATACTGAGTAACTTTAGCTTATTAAATATAGTGGTGGGGAATAATTCTGCCTTTATTGAGACTGGCTCTTAGTGTTTAATAATGGATTATTTAAGGAGAGAAATACTATTGGAATTTATAACTGCTTATTGAGTAGTATGGTGTATTTTGAGGATGATTGTATGGGTGGGGAAACCTACTTTTCTGATGTAAAAGGGGTTGGGCTAAGTGCAGATGGTGATAAGTTTGTATGTATGGAAAATGGAAAGGGACTGCTGTTTAAGCTTTGAAAGGGTAATGTTGTGATTTGGAATAATCTGTTTATGAATGGCTTGGGAGATCTGAGGCTGTTCTATGCAAGTTTGCCTGTGAAGTTGGGGACTAAGATTGGTTTGAATATCTTTTCCCTTTATTATTTGGATCTCCCAATCTTGGGGGAACTCGACTATGACTAGTGGTTGGTGGACCCGAAGAAGGCATCTGGTCTGGTTTTAATACCATGGAGATGGACTTTCGGATCATGTATATGCCACTGTACGGAGAAGGCCATTTTGTACGGCCGCTACAGGCTTTCTGGGATTGTAGTCAGTCTTGTTGTGAATATTGACCGGCTTTGAAAAGCCGAAGATATTGAGGTACATTCTCTTCATTATATGTATCACCGACAATGTGATCTAGATGTACTTTACCGAATCCACGAAAATATGTGGCTGGTATCCATGATTGCAATGTGTAGGAGTTTCTCTACGAAGCAGAAACAGGCTATCATCTATTGATATTGCCAAAACCAATGGTGGATCTCCATATTACTTCAATTCGTTTTCAATCTCGACTACTCTTTGCTTTCCTCGTGCATAAAGTACCAGCGTTCACGAAACAGAAAAGCAGTCAGATTATAAGGCTTCAAACACCATGCAGCAGGTTCGGGAGGGGCTTTCAGGGGAAAATCGCACTCGCAATTTTGTTACTAAAGGTTTGCCTTTCCTCGAATTGACTTACTTGAAATATTTCTCGATAAAGTCGCAAGCTTCATGCGACACATCTCTTGGATATTGACATGCATCCTCCCATCTTCCAAAATTAGTGGGGATGTTTTAAATGAATCAATTGCTATTTTCCTTCCTTCTTATTTCGTTCTTAGAATGGCCGTAGAATAAATCATCGCTTCAATAATCAAGATGGGATGGGACTAGAGATCAAATCCCATTCATAGCGGACTTTTTCCCTACTTTGATTCTTGGAGCGTCAGGCGGTGATCAGGCACTGTTGACATGGTGAGCAACGGAGAGTAAGTCGTCAACAAGCTGCCCCGGGAGCTCCTGTGACATGCCTTGGTGCCAAGTCCATAGTGAAAATTAGTTTATACTGTCCATTACAAAAAGATATAACATTCGACGCATAGACTTTGTCCACCGCTTTTCTTACATTATTTTACGGATAGTCCAAGTCACAATGGAGGAACAATTTCATCTTCTAGATCTACAAATCGCTAAGTTTACAGAGTTTGGTTCAGACCATCGCATCAGGCAACATTGGCCCAAGCTCTATCACTTCAGTTGGCGAGCCTCAGGGTTCTTTCATTACTCACTGCCAAACAATGTTTTCAAGCGAACATGGCACATGTCAATTTTCTATTCCCACCGAATACGAGGTCTTCACCGCAATAGTATCTCAATATGCATGCCATGGAGGTTCTGTCTCGGCAGGTATAAGAAGGCTCTTCATCAGTGTTCATTGTTGTTCAATTTCCCGAATCTCGAGCATCCAACGCTGTTGCCTGAGTAATTGCAAACATTGTCCAGAGCCCTGACAAATACCAGGAATCCTGACTTATTATAAAAAAAGGATGCTATATAATCGTTAGCTCCATGAAGTACGGTCCATTGCTAAAGTTTCGTACCTGTAGAACAGTTCGAGGATTAATATCGCTCCTTTGGGCGACGAAGCTCCTAGCCATTATCAATGACAGACTGGTCGCATCTGAACTGCCATTAAGATTGAGAAGCTGACCAGCGATCTTGTAAACCGCCTGGACGTCGCAAGAAACATCTTTTGTCTTTCCTACTTGGAGCATGCTCTTCCCAATATCTCCTACTTGAGGCATCAGCACATATACAGAGTTATGGACAGCAGGACAGGTTTCTGAGGATACCCCAGGTCATCTAGATGCAAGGAGGGTTGAGTTTGGCTTCGTCGATTGGGACGGCAGAACACCACTTTCTTGGGCAGCAGAGGAAGGGCATATAGATATTATTGAGCTCTTGCTTGCAGAAAATGCCAATCCAGACTCAAAGGATAGTAATGGTCGATCTCCATTATCATCAGAAAATGGCCACGAAAATGTTGTTAATCTCCTCCTTGAGAAAAATTCTGAACAAAACGGAGTAGATAACTTGGGCTGGACACCCCTATTACGAGCAGCAAGAAGGGGCCATGAAAGTGTGATCAAGCTTCTACTTGCAAGGACCACGTTCCAACCCAACTCACAGGACTTTACTCATGCGGTTTGTCTTACTCAATTAGTTGTATTATATTATTCAAATCTGACCGCTCATTGCTGATGGGCGGCTAAATATGGGCTTGCGGAAGTTGTTAGCACGCTTCTTGAAGTTGCCGTTAATATCGAACTAGATGATTACTTCGGCCAGACGGCATTGTCATTGGCTGCAGAGAATGGCCATGAAGAGCTTGTCCAGTTGCTACTTGAAAAGGAAGCGAATTCGCAATCCCAGGATAGAAATGGCAGGACGCCGTTATGGTGGGCGAAACATTGTGGTCACAAAGAAGTTATCAAATTACTGCGGGAAACGCAGAGTTCATCATCTTCGTAGCTCACCCACGTGGCTGTTATATGGACGATATATAACTCACTATATTCAATAATATCATTTGTCAGGTTTTGGACCTTGTGGCGAGATTATTTATACGCTTAACCCGGATATAACGAAAGCGACGTATGAATCCACCTTTAGATATTCCCTTTATATTGACGTCTCTGAAGGGCAAGGATTATACTGCTGAAGAAGATGCGTTGATAGTCCATCTTAAAGAGACTGAGAAACTTTTATAGCCATACATTGTAGTATACTTTTCTAAAAGAATATAGATAGTCCTGCAGGTTTAATACTATACTAGACTAAAAGAAAGGCTATATTAAATCTAGTTAGGAGGTCTTATTAGATTAAGAACTTGTCTAGCGCAGGCTATTATAGTGGTATCTTTAAGAAATACTAGGAGTTCTCGTCGCCAGTATAGCTTGTGAAAATTATAATATTTTCTAGATTGTTATATGCCTGGGTAGGTTAAATTTTAGAGAATCTTGAAACACATAAAGACGACTTGTCTATTGCATTTTAAGTGATTTAGAAGATTTTCTAGCTGGGATAGTTAATCTTCGCAATCTTATTAATATTGAATACATGCTATTCTAAATTAGTCCTTGGGAGATTAGATAAGTCTTATATTTAATAAATATATATATTCTACTATTATTTATACTAAAGGAAGTTGTACAAGATTAAAGAATAAATAAAATTAAGATCTTTTTAGAAGTTCTTAATGTTTTTATAGTCTTACTCTGAATCTTGTAAACGCTCTAGAGCTAAGGCTATGTATAGTATTTTTAAAGTGGAAAAAGATCCCTGTTGATATCACCTGCATGGACCACTGAGTGTCAGATCATGTGATATTCCATGTGCTTTATAAGCCCTAATATAAAGACATCTAGGGCTATGTTCCTCTTGGCGTTGTTCATTGTCACGTGCTATAGGATGTGCCTTTGATGTTAGTAATCTAATCAAAGTCAATTGCTAGCTACCTCTTCTGATTTCGAGAATAGTTATAGAACGGGATCAACTGCCAACACTAAATGGATACGCGTACTGATATGAGATATGATTGTAGTCGGAACGGAGGATTGTTAAATACACCATCAAATAGGATTTTTTATAGCACTAATTGGTTATATGGCACTAAATGGCATTTCTTACCGCACAAGACGGTGCGTATAACACTGAACAGGATTTCTTACCGCTCAAGACAGTTCATACAGCACCAAACGTTACTTTTTTATAGCACTAAAAGGATCGTCATTAAGATCAAAATGGAAATATTACTTAGTATTGAATGAGAATGCACACTGTTTTTAAAAAGGAATGAACACTATTAGTGTGAATTGGTGCCAGCGCGACTTGGTGTTAGTATAGTTGATTTGTTTGGTGTCTGCATTCCTGTTCAGGGTGGATGTTCTGTTTGAGTGATAATGAAAGACTGCACTATTAAACTTCTATTATGGTTTTAAAACGTAGTTAAAATAAATCGAAAAAGACCATTTAAATAGTTTTTAATAGTGCCACCTATCTATTTCTCTGAAAAAGTTTATATTCTAGTCTAGGTTTTAATAAGTGACTTAGATCTATGTTATAATATTGATAATCTGAATAATGTAATTTTAAGGCTATAGGAAATATGGCTGTAAGTACTATCTAGAGTTTCCTTATATTCTCTATACTATTGATCCTTACCTTTAAATTTTTGCGGAAAAGCATAAAATAGAAGCGTGAAAAGAGATCTCAAGAGCCGTCTCGACTTTTCTGGCTTGGGAGAGGTCCCTCCACCGGCCTTCCACGATGTATTCGATACGATTATATCGAGAAGAAGACCATCAGAGGCCGTGAATTCCTTGAAGTCAACGGACGATATCTCGATTATGACGGAGAAGTTTTCGGTGAATCGACCGAGACGCTGCAGATTGGATCGTTTCGAGGAACCAAGCAGATCCAGACCTTGCCTGTCTATCCACTGAACCACCACACCGACCAAAATATTTGGTCGCGGCTGGTGTGCAATGGTCGCCATTTTGTTTCCCTGATCGGCAGCCACCATCGCGAGTACTGCGGAAACATGTTCATCCCAGATAAGAACAAATTATTGAAGTACCATGTGCATGGAAGGATCATGGTCGATGCCGCCATTTTCCGCAAGATGAATCCAAACTATCCGAGGTTAGATATTAGAAAACCGGATACGGTCGATTTTTTATTCGAACAGGCGAAACAGGGTGGGCCACAAAGCCGAATTCAACGCAAGGATATCGACTTCTGTACGATGAAAGAAGAGGACCTCGCAATTTGTAATCCGACAGTGTTAGGATTCTCCTTGAACGAAAAAGCTTGGGGTGGGTATTACCAAACTAGAAGCAGTCTTGATGATTATTGACGCGATATAGGAGAATTTGGCGTAGAAAGTATCAAGGAGATCACGTTCTCAAACGCCCCTTTCGACATGTTAACGGTTCCTGAAGATAGGGAAAAAGTGATCAAGTCTCTTGCGGAGAGCCGGGTCAGCACTAGGTATGAAGGCACGTTTGATGATATTATTGCAGGAAAAGGACGAGGGGTCATCATTCTCTTACAGTATGGTCATCCATCTGCTTATTACAATTTAACTCTAATGAGTATGGACAGTGGCCCACCAGGTGTTGGGAAGACACTGACTGCCGAAGCCATCTCTGAAGGGCTTCAAAGGCCTCTATATTCGGTATACCTCTCCTAATTCTCTTTATAAGGACGTACTACTAATCATTGCAGATCTCGTCTGGAGACCTGAGTATACGGGCGGAGGAGCTTGAGGCGCAGCTCACCCGTACCTTTCAAGTAGCTAGCGACTGGAAAGCGGTCCTATCACTTAGCACTGGAGAATCCTACCTACCATGCAGCCTTCCTCATTCGCCCATCGCGTAACATATACAGCGCGTACATATCAACTGAAAATCTTAGGCTGGATTTCAACTTTGTATATGCATTGAATCATGTCTTTTTTATCTTTTGCGGCGGAATTCTTCCATCTAGATAGGTTAGAATGCAAGCCCTTTGTTGAGAGGAGAGTTCAAGAATGATAATGAGTTTAGTAATCTAGTGTTATATATTTATATTGGAGGAGGGCAAGTCTGCTGTGTTATTGTTTTCTCTTCTTAAAATATACTATAACATTCTTTTATTTATTAAACTAATAATTCTCTGTTTGCTAGTCTTTCTGTGGGTTTATAAGTCTAATATTGAAATCTTTTAGAATCTAGAGAATTAACTTATATATCTTATATAGGGTAATCTAGATATATATATATTAGTTTATATTCTAAATAAATCTATAGAATACTTATATATTTTTTAATATAAATTTATAATCTATTATTAAATGGAATTATAACTTTTTCTATCAGCATTTTATTATCTTATAGCTAGTAATCTAGATTAAATTCTTCTATATCTAGTCTAAATATATCTTTATTATACTATATAATAATAGAATTAATTCTAATATAATAATCTACTAAGAAATAGAAGCTAGATATAATTACTTTATTAACTAGAACTTCTTAAAATATAATTAAGATAATTCTAGAGTAAAAATATATATTTTTATTAATATAGACCTTTAAATATAAAAAATTAATTATTATATTATAAATAACTAATATAGAGAGTCTACTATTATAAAAAGCTATATCTATCTTAGCCTAGAGTTTCTAGTAGATGATTAGATTATATATTAGGTAATAAAGAATACTGATTATTATAATAGATATTATATTAATGCTAGCAAATCTAGTATAAGTTATTAGATTTATTTCTATTAAGAGAAGTATTAGAAGTATAATAACTAAAGAATCACTTATAGTAAAATATAAGATTTAAGAAATATATATTTATATATAAAATTAATCTTCTTATTTTAATTAGTACTAATTTTAATTATTTTTTAAAGTATATTTAATTTATTATTTATCTTTTTCTTCAGCTCTTAAATATATCTTTTAATAGCTATTATAAAAGAATTAGTAAGGAGTTAAACTACCCTAATTGTGCTATAAACTAATAATAAGAATATAATAATTAAAAGAAAATAGAGCTATAATAGATATAATAGTAGACTACTTCTAATTATAAATATAAAGAGTAGTATTTATATTAATTTTATATAATTACTAATATTTTTATATTTATATATTATATTAAATAATCTATTATAAAAAAGCTTATCTAGAATATTAAATATATATCTTAAACTATATTAGAAATAGATAATATAGAGAATTACTAATAAAACTTATATATTTAGCTACCAGCCTAAATCTATCTATTCCTTTTCTCTAGTAAACTCTTATATAATCTTAGAGAATAGATATATACATAAATTAATATCTATTTTAGAATTAAGAATACTACTTATTAAATAAATATAATTAATAATCTACTAATATTTAGTATGCTTCTTCTTATTATAGATTATAAAATACCTAGTATAACTAATATTATTTAATATCACTTAAATATTATAGAAATTAGTCTAATAAAAGAATTAATAAATTTGCTATTATAATAAAAGTAATATGTATTTTTAAATAATATATACTTTCTAGAATATATTTTTAATACTATAAATTATTTATAGAACTCAGAATCTATTATATTAAAAAGAATAGAAGTATTTATTCTATTTTAATAATACTAAAATTAAAGTAGATTATCTTATTTAATATAATATAAACTAAGTAGCCTATAAATCTAATTAATTAGAAGATAATATATTAATTATAACTAGTAATATAGAGAATATTTAGAAATAATAATTATATTTTTTATACAAAGTATATTAAATATATTCTATATTACTTTTAATATTATTAAATATAACCTATAGTCAACTAAATAAAGCTAGAAAAAGCCTTAGAATAAAGTATAATAGATAGAAAAAATAGTAATAAATAATCTAACTAGCTTTATATATTATAAGATAGATAGTAATTTATTATAAGAGATCTAGAATAGAGGTAAGAAATATTTTTTATATAGTTATTCTAGTAATACTAAAGTAAATATTAAACTAATAATAGATAAAATAGAGAATATAAATAGAAATAAGAGAAAAGAGATAAAAGAGTATAGTAAGTAGTTAATTAGATTCTAGATTTTGTAATGAAATATAATATTAATATTAAAGGTGAGTGAAAGTTAAAGATGGAGTGTCAATGGTTTTAGAGGGTGTTGTCTGAATCTTTCTATGTATTATTGTCCATGTCATTATTATACCAGGATACTAAACGAGTAAAAGATAGCAGGGAAACCTCAATTGATCTCCTGACCGTAAAGGTTTACCTAGGAGGGGGCAGATAGTAGCTCCCTTTTCTATGATGGCCTCAGGTTGTACAGCATGCTTATAGCCACCGAGGCTAGTAATTCTGTAATTGTCATAATACCTTGATGCTGTTGTATCGTTACGTATTACTACACAACCTGGTTGAAAGGGACGACTGACTCACTGTCTGTGCCGGTTACTTGCTGACAACGATGACATTACGAATACTGGTGTACCACTTTTCGAATTTGGCGCAGCAAGTTATTGCTTAGGAGCTGAAAGAATTATTGTCTCAGGATCATGCAAAGCCTGCATGCAGGGTGCGAATTTGGGCTGCTGATGGTGGTTGCCCAGGATGGACCAATTAGGGCTTGGATAACCACGGGACACGTCCGCCGTGTCTTTGTTTCCAGACTGCATGGTTCTACTACATAATACTACGTACATATTATTAGGGAGGTTTTGAAATTTTTGGCGCTAGCAAAGTGCAAACTCCATAAGGGCCCACATGCCAGTTGTCAATCTTAAGCCTAAATTGGAAGAATATAAGGCCTGGGGGCCGGTGCCCACTAAGCACAGGGGGTAGCTGCCTAGGAGGCTTCTAAATTCTAGGGCCCATACTTCCTAGACTCAATCCTAATATTAGGGGTGCTTACCTAGAAGCTGTTACTAATTCTAGGCTATACAGCTTAGACTACCCTCAGAGATCTTACGCTAAGCTTAATATATATGTTTCTTATGTTTTCTCAGTAATTTTTCACATGCACTCTATTTTTAAGAGCTAGAACGTCAATTAGAAGCGCGTTATATATAAAATCACACATTAAGTCCCTTAGAACCTATGATAATGGTATATTTAGGTATAAAACGTATACAGAAATAATTTTGCAACTAGGTTGCAAAGTCTTTGCAGGCCAGCTCCAAGCTAGTGCCCGATTAAGCCTAGTGCGGGATATCAATTAAACCTAATCTGGCAATGATAGCTAAAAGTCTCCACAACTTCACTACGCAACTCATTTCTAAACCACCTACAGCAGTCAGCGCTTGCACCAACTTTTAATCCCAGTAAATGGTACTGCTTGATAACCAATCAGACTGGATTTTATTTAGGCGTCCCAGAGTCCTAGGACAGTCAAACAAAGGGTGGTTATATAGTGTTACCCTGACTACAGTCCTAATTAAGGATAAAATGAAAAAATGAAAATAAAAAAAGAATAAGAAAGAGGGGAAGGTGTGGTTTAATTATAGGCTTCTGGCACTCAGTGCCCTTTTCAAGGTGTGTTGAAATTTGAGCACATGCTTTGCGCTAATCATTGTATAATGCTCCCCATCTACCTCATGGTAGCGAACCCCCTCTCTTACAAAGTTAACCCAATGGTTCAACTTCGTATTCCTATACTCCTCTCGCGTGCGAGCTACCGCCTTCAACGGCTGGCAGTAAAAGACGTCCATGTGCGCCACAGCCGAAGAAGGTTCATACTCCCAGCCGATCTTTTGTAGTGACCATGCTATTTGAGTCCAGGTGTAGAGGGAGTCCCTTGTGAGACCTAGTTCTATATAATGTTTAGCATCACTCTCAGCTAGGACCCTAATAACTTATTTTATAGGTTAAAACCTGTATAAATTATTATAGAGTTTCTCAGATTACTATTTTATAATAATATCATAGAAATGTAAGATGTAAAAAATCCCCACAGTCTAGTTAAGTGTCCACATCTATTTCTTAATATATAGTAGTAAATTAAATAAGCTTAAGAACTGAATAATATTCCTATTTATTTTAAGTATCTTAGTTAATTTAAATGTTATTATACTGTTATAGGAATAACTTGCAATTATATATGGATCCTGTGGCTGCTGCTGCTTTAAAGAGCTGTAATAAGTGGTCAGCACATCTTGTAGATCTGTAAATGGTATTTCTCCGTGATTAAAGCCACGGGCTCGCAGGGCATGGATCGGTCGATCTGGAAAGTACTGAGCTAGGCCAAGAAAAACGAGAACTTCACCGATTCCTGGGTGAATCAGCCACAAGGGAGTTTTGACACCGTTCGGCTGCAGCGTGACCACTGGATTATAGACGTCTTTGTATTGAGAGTCTCGCTGGATCCGTTTAATGGCATAAGCGAGAGATCGGATTGTGATGTGTGTCATGATAGTAATCATAGATATCCCAGAGATGCCAAATGCCGTTTCACACGCACCTTTTAGTCTAATAAGGTCGACAGAGTTGATTCCAGTATCAAGTATAGGCGTGTCAATAGTCAAGTCATCTTCAATCTGAAGTATGTCGGAGAAGACGGACATCAAAGTCCGCTCGGTATCGTCCCCTTTGTCTGCAGAGTGCGAAATGCGATAGGATTCAACTGTCAGTCTGTCAAGCTCTTCCTCATCTAGGTATTGCCCCTGTACGATCGCGAAATGGATCTTGGTGCGCGATAGCTTTCCCAAAGTTGTCTTATCCAGTCGGCCACGGGGCAATGGTAACACCCTTGGTCGCACTCCAGCAAACAGTACGACAATACGTATGATCGAACGTAGCGTTTCCATTCGAGCTTGGACATCATCTGGCTGGTACGTATGTTGGTAAACAACCATGATTCCTTCTGTGCTGGAACCCAATGCGCGGTCAGCGAGGCAGACCACATAGGATGGGGCAATGCCGGTTATCATCGCCTGGTTAATGGCCTCTTCGATCTCGTGAGGTAGATACTTGATACCGTTAATGTTTATCACCTCTTTTGAACGACCGGTGAGCCTCAGGGAGCCACTCGCATCGATTGAGCCCAGGTCGCCTGTCTTATACCACCCATCTGGCGTGAATGCATCCCGCGTAGCCTTCTCGTCGTTGAAGTATCTCTCAAAGACAACTTCACCCCGGATCTCGAGGCCACCTTCGATCGGGTGTGACTTGGAATCGAGATGCGCGGTTGATGAGATGCGCATTTCAATCCCCGGCATACAGTTACCGAGACATGTAAACTCCTTGCCGGCTTTCAAATCAACAGCGGGACAGTTGCGATTAAAGATGGCTCCTGCACAAGTCTCGGTCATGCCAAAGCCAGGCGTTATAATGTTTTTTTTGATGGCTCCAAATTTGATAAGATACGCTGTCATCCGGGCACATGTATCAACATTGTTAGCTTCGCCTCCAGAAGCAATGTAGAGAAGACGGTGAAGACTGATGTGTTTAAGTTGCTCTGTAGGAATTGCATCTAGTGCTGTCTGAAGTTTATGCAAAAAGAAATTCGGGGCGAATGTTCTCGAAACGCCATGATCAGAGAGAAGCGCGAGAAACAAAATAGGATCTGAGATCACTTCCGCTGCTGGCACATGGACTTGGTCAAGACCCGAAAACATAGCGCATAGATGAATTTCCACCAGACTTGCAAAAAACTGCCATGGTCAGAAAACAAAAATGCCACGGTCAAGAAACATGCCATGGTCAACAAGATGCCGTGGTCAAAAAGGATGTAAGGGTCAAAAGCGATGATGGGTAAATATCATGTGGCGAACATCACAATCGACAGACACTGATGAATGGAGTGGGTGATAGTTGACCACCATGCTGGTCCCAATGAGTCAAGAAAATATCCGATGATATTACTCGCTAATAAACATTGTGTATATGGCGAATGGTGAAACACTGTACCCTGTAGGCCTGTCAATGGTAAGTGGTCAAGAATGATGCCATGGTCAGAAAGAAAAAAAACTGCCATGGTCAAAGAGATGCCATAGTGGTTGACCACCTCCTGAGCACGAATTGGTGGGGATCTGTTAGTCACCCATCGAATTTTGACCCCGCAGCCCCAACAGGGTGAAAAATGTTCACCGTCTCCACTCGTAGTAAATTAATTACGCCCGGAGCCATCAAGTAGACACTACCCCTCTTGATTGTTTTTCGCGACTCGGCTGATCAGCCATCATAGGATCCTGTCAGAGAAATGCTGGAATCACAGACAACAGATTAGACTATCTGTGTAAAGGGGTAGTCGTCAAGAGCGTAGATCTGGAGATTCAGTTTCCGAATAGTCCCAGTCTCTGGGGGCCACGACGAGCCTAGACAACGATGCATCAAGTGCCGAGGTGGCCCCCTCGACTCCTTCTTTAAATCATGAGATCATCATGACCCCTGCAAGATGGTGAGATATACTACACGCTGATGGAATGGTACAGGTACAACTTCATATTCGACCCCAGTTACGCTTCATAGACTTGCCTAGATATAGGAGGTTGTGGCATATAGTACTTCTAATGGCCTGATATAATTAGATTTCTAGTTCTTTCTATAAGTGTATAGCAATATCACCAATCAACCATCGTTGGCATCCTTTGTCAATCCAAACACCAACAAGAAGTTCTCATTTAACAATCCTCCACTTACTGTATAATAACAGATGTTCATATATTGGCTTAACTAATATTCATTCTAAAAGGCTTATCTATCACGGGATTAGAGCGTGCTCTTGCGTGTGAGTAATGCAGTCCTCCGTCATTTAGGACCCTGTGGGAGGATGGAGCATGGCTGACCACGCATGAACCGCTCGTGTTGAAAAGCTCCATCACTCTTGTGGAAACTAAAGTAGTAGAGTCGTCGGATGAATACATCGTAACAGGGCGTCTTCAAATGCGCAAGGAGCGCTGGTGAGAAGAGGTCCTAGTGCGCCACAAACGATTTCCCGTTGTTGGACCAGGACAACGCTTTCGCATAAGCCGGCTCGTCCAGTGCACTAGGATCTGTTAATGACGTTCGGGATGAAACGACCGCGCCAGGAGCTTACCTGCGGAGGTTCTCGATAAATGTTTTCGTGCCAGTCATTCCGCGATGCTTTCTCTTCTGTACGGATGGGGTGGATTGATATGACACAAGGCTGGGCGATCCATCCCTATGATGTGACAATGGTGCACTGGACAACGCTGCACTGGAAGACGAGGATAATGATGCGGCAACAGTGGTCATTTCATTTTTGTTCTCACCCGCGGGAATCAGGCTGGGAGATAAGACACGGGACTCAGATGGAGCAGCGGCATCTGGCAGTCACGGTAAATGAATACCTGCTGTGCTCAGGTCTACGTCCATCCAACAAACCAGCGCCTTCCAACACTCGATCTGTTCAATCACAGGTGGGATAGATTTATAGACTATACGCGATCTTAGCCCAGCAATACTCCTAAACAGTCTAGGCTCCTACCTTGATAGGTGATTCAATTAATATATATTAACTCCTCCTAGGTCACCTGTAACGCCTGCCATTCTTGGTCGCGGTCCTCATTCCTTGGCCATGGCGATAGGAAGCGCCATGGCCGTCCAGATCAGATCAAGTCCTGGTCCTGGGAAGCAAGTTAAATGCGGTTTTAGATAGATGCGAGCTGCGTGACAGTAGGGGCGGGACCCAACGAGAGGATTAGCTTAACCCAAGTCACCGGCGCTCCTTCGATCATCACAGGGGAGGGGGTTAAAAACAAGTCCACCAGGCGGTTGCTGACCCCCATGCACAGCAAAATAGCCCCTCGTGCCACCACAAGACTGTAATTTCGGCAAAGAAAGTCAGAGTAGACAGTTAATAGGTCCTAAATCTTCTCCAGCGGCTGGGCCACATCAAACAAGAGGAGACAATTTTCCTAATCTCTAATAAAAAATCAATACTGCCGCCTGCATCAAGATCCACAGCATGGGCCAGACTCTTCTTATAAGACCACTAAGACTATTCTATCACAGCCAACATAACTTAGCCTGTAATTGTGTAGGCAGTAATCAAGAGTGCCTCAATGACTGGAAGTCATGTTTAGAAATGCCCTTAGAAGGAGATCAATATCTTATTGAATCTCTTCCTTCCGCATTTATAAATCAAAACATGCGATCGCTTATGGTTGGCAGTCAGTTCAAGCACCAGTTAATGAATAGTGGTCAAAGGCTTCCTTTGCTCTCATCACTAGCCACACGGCCAAGAATTGGCGTGTCCGCTCCATGCCGACGTCAGAGCATTACTGTGGATTACATAGGCAATAAATTGACAGGAACAGAGTAGGTCCAGATCAGAAAAGTTCTTCTGGCTTAGTCGCGATGTCGCCCATCTTGATCAATGCTCTTCACCACCAATCTTGCTTTACGGCTGCCACAATTTCACATAGTGAAACACTCAACTGGTAATATTGTAATGGTGGATTCATCCCCACTAAGACAAATGCGAGCGCAGTCCACAACACAACCTAGTTATATTTCTCACCGCAGTGGCACGCTACGCGGTGACTATGCTTTGGGTGCTGAAATCCTCGAGTCATTACAGTAAGTTGCATAATCAGCTTGACAATCAAATTAACATTACTCTGCACTGTAGACTGGATCATAGGCACGCTAGTCTATATATGATTTAGCTCAGTAATAACGTTAATCCGAAAGTTACGCTTGACGGTACTGTAACACGTTTTATTGTATAATACAGGTAAACAATATCTGAACACATGTCTGTCTAGGCATGCCTGCTATGTTCTCAATAATATCATACTGGTCTTTAAGACAAGATCTCTCTATACGCTAGCCAGCTAGTACTCGTGGTGGAGAGTACATTATTCATGTAGATACTAGTAATTCTTCTCAGTTAGTTGTAGCCTTCATGCAATATAGTTACAACTGATATACAGGAGCGCTAATATTAGGTTTATTAGTAGCACTTTTCCGTACCAAGATTATGAGTTACACTCCTGGTTATATTGAAAACGAATCGTCTTAACTCTATGGTTTATGGGATAGCAATGCTCTGTTTGCTTTGCATGCTTCTACCCCTGGTAATGTTAGCTAAACGTCCACTCCGCGTATGCGTAGTTCTCGTTGCCACACATACCTATGTTGAAGGAACATGTTCGCCATTTGAATTACAATGTAATTAGTTCACTCATGCTTCGTCCCTTTTGCTTTGTGGGATGAGGAAATGGTATATGATGTGGTAGAAATGGATATATCTAAATAACTGTAGTTCTCAGTGTTACAATAACCTCACATAATAGTGCATATATAGGAAACGCAGGAAACTATATAAAAACAAAACGATCGTGACAAATCTGTCTAGTGTGAAGTTCGCTTTACTGTACACGGAATTTGATAGTGCGTATAACAATTGGAACCCAAAAGGGAAGTTTCAAATCCCAAATAAGATCTTCAACAGTGAGGCCTTTTGAAATTTTCGTATGTAGAGACATTCCTCCTTGTTTATAGAGCCAGTTTATGAGATTGACCCACTCCAATTCCCTTTCTGTTGCTGACTTTCTGTCGTAGGCAATCTCGCTAATTGCCATATGACCTAGGCAGTCTCGATCATTGCCTGTGTATCTTTCCCAGCAGCCATTCTCTAGCAGAAGCTTGCAAATCTTAGCGTTACCCATGCGAAATGCAAGGTGTAGTGGGGTATCTGGTTTTTTTTGTTGTTTTCCAAGGCAGCCGAGCTCAGGAATTCTCGATCTAAAGTGATCTAGGATGAACTTTTCATCATATAGCACAGCCAAGTGCAGAGAATTCCATTCGTAACAATCTTGCCTTGCAAGCAGTTGGTCAACAACATTATATCGCTGTTTCTGGGCTGCAAGATAAAAGACACCCGTTTCTGAACTAGGTATAAATAATAGGCGGCTCTTGTTGCGGTCTAGCTTCTTTTTGATTTCATCATCGGTGGCATCCTGGTTGATAAGACGTATGATTTCTGAAGAAAGATTGTCCAAGTGTTTGGAAATGCTGGAAAATCTTCTTGGCTTTCGCTTAGCAATGGATTTTTTGGATACTGGCTGCATGCACTGCGGTTCGCCGCGTGGTTGTCGACGTGTAGTCACCATAGGGGGCATAAACAGATGTGGAGCTGGCAACGATCGAAGAACCAGGGGCCCTAAGCAACCTATGATAAAATGGCTAGATTGGTGCGGGTACCCTGAGAGACTTCTGTGAGTGAATCTCTTAGTACGGTGAAAACTGATCGGGGAACTCTCGTCATTTATATAGTGCGTTGCAAGGCGTTCCTGGCCCTATAGCACTAGGAATGTAACATACCAATCTAGTTTCTTTTTGCTATGATCCTTACAGACTCAACTGATTGGCCTGCTGCAGCCATTATCACACTGTGTCTTTACCGGTCTCGAGCTCCGATATGCCGACGCTGAAGAGCGACGAATCATCTAAATTAGAGATACGCCGCACAGGGATATTGGGCGATTTCTGGCCGCTTTACCGTCTGATCAGCCGTAATCCCGCAAGGCAATCCTGAGTTGACTGATAAGACCCCTGTCTTAACTGTCCCAAAGTAGCGAGAAAATCCCTCGTGACCCATTTGGTGACACAACTTGCATGATGCCCAAATTCACGGAGATCTCCGTATAGCTGATAGTCCCCAATGAATAATTCACTCTTGTCACGCCTACATCGCTAGAGTATCCGTGTGCAGCTGGATATTTGGCTGAGTTTCTAATTGACACATCATTTGGAGATCCAATTACTGGCAGACCGGTGGCATATAGTTGACTTGGAGGCCGATTAGAGCTCTCTGAATACCCATAGCCATGAACTAGCTTTAGCCCAAGAAGAGTGAGGCTATGAAAATGAGGGATTAATTCCCAGTGGCCAACAGCTCTGAACAATCAAGGCTGAGTTCAGCTGACTTCTATGTGGTGGATCATGGCAAGTTTACTCTGATCCCCCAATTTAGAAACACACCGTATGCCAATGCTACAGTAGCTTATAGAAGAATCTAAGTTAACACCGTATTTCTAAGATGAAGACGTGCCTCTCGTTATGCTCATATAATAGCCTTAGAGTTGGATTCTCGCTGCTATCGTCGATGGGCGGCGTTGTGTCTTGAGCATAAGCGTCATCTACAGAGCAATTTGACAGCTCTAGGTATGTTAAAGAGAGATGATCTCGTATCCGCTTAAGAAACCATCTCTATGATTCTAAACTAGATAGACTGATGGTATTTAGGATGACTTTTAAGAGAGCTACCTTAAATAAGATAAGGGTAAAAGCTAATTTCTCTTCTCTACCCTTCAGCGCACTGATCTGAAGGGCATAGACTTTCTCTAGATAAATATTTCCATGTAGCGCCTTTAGATACTATGCCTCTATATAGTAGTCAATAAAGGGAAAGCTCTTCTAGGCGGTCAAAGTGCATGATGAATCGCTCTAGATTAATTGCCCATATTGCCACGTCCGCCTTAGTCAGAGGATCCAAGAATAATCCCAGATTGTGTAACGCGGTACAGTAAACAGTTTCCTAATCTCACGTCGAGATTAAAGCGTTGGAGGGGAGTACGACTAGTGGTCACGGTCGTGAAAATAATAGGAACCATTTCAGTAAACAATTGCAAACTCTCCCTGGTTTCCAAAATATAAATACCAATCTGTTCTTTGAACCAACCCAAACCCCAAGTTTGGTGGTCCTAGTCATCATTAATCGCTATGGTATTGCAGTTTCTTGATTTGGACAAGGCTTTCGCAAGAGACGCAGCATAATATCCAGATTCTTTGAGGTAAATCTGTTCAGCCAAAAGTCCCAGATATCTGTCTTTATATATCGTGATGCTCTCTGAGAATGGACTCGAGAATGACTTGCTATTGTCATACCTGTGGTCACGTTAAAAGTGATTAAATAAATAAATAAATACCTGTGGTCACAATTGATAGTACAGGTAATTTACAAGTGGAACTATTTCATTACTAGCTAGTACTACGAGTTCTGTATTAAACCATGCGGAATCATTCCGGCGCTAGCCACATATACACTAGCTTGTCTCCAGTCCCCTTCTATAGTGCGGAGTAATGTTTATTTGATTGTCAATCTGTTTATGCAACCTACTGTAGTTCATGGGAAAGCACTCGTTGGTATGTTGACCGCGAGTGGTATCCTAGAACTCCCAAGGCCTACTAATTTATTTTGCCCCGGAGCCAAGGCTGGTGCCTAAGCTAGTCCGAACTCAACTAACTAGTGTTGTACATGATATTTACGCCGATCGGATCAGGGCATATTTATGATTGGTGTCTTGAGCTACTCTGCATTGATATTCCCGTATTATGTTGACACCTTAAATACCACCCTTTCTAGAACGAGCTCTAGAAGGTGACTTGGAAAGCGGGCAAAATAAAGAGGAGATGCGTCAAACATGATGAAGGTTTCGGGGGGCGTGTGTGTGCGTGTTTATATCGTACTGTACAACAAATTGACGTTACAGTAATACAACCCTTTTTTTTCTGGGCGGAGCGATCGTGGATGTACTGGGAAATTGCTGGTTACTGTACCATCGCGCAGGCTTATACATTGTGATTGCGTAATTCTTGAGGACGTTTCCTGCCGTCACGCGTATTTCAACTCGCGGTCGCCTACGCAACAAGGAAAAAAAATGCGTTCGTTCCATCCACGATGACCACTGCCTTGGAGTTGACCAACATGCCCTCGCGGCCTGCAAAGGCTGACGATGCATCCAGCGTGTACAGCCGTAGCACGGTCATGGATATTGCCGCACCGCAGGTCTTCCTGGACCGGTCCCGACTCTTCTCCATCGATCGCGAAATCGCCGTCATCAACGGCACCTCGATTGCCTTGGACTTGACCGGGCCACAGCTGCAGCGTTCCAAAAAGCTCCTCCCGTCGTCACCCGAAGAACGCCGCCGAGAAATGCTGTCCTATGAGCATGAGAACCGCTTCTAAACGTCAACGGTCCAAACCGGAATCAGTGGGATCCCTGAAAGCCCATCCACATGATGGGTCTTTGACTGCGGTGGAAGGAATGACAGAAATGCCATAACACATCTACGGAGGTGGAATGAACGGATCCTCATCAATGCGCACGATATCGGCGATCAGTGAGCCCCTTCCACCGACAGGACTCTTCATAGAGTCTTCCTGTCTTCCTACATGATGCAGGTAAAGAGGGTCGTGCCGCACTTTGGCATATATCACCTCATTTTTAAAGGAAGTACCAAATGGATTCATTAAGCCCACATTGTCTGATGGCCAGAGTTGAGTTGAGATATGTTTCTTGTCGCTCTCTGTGCATTTGTGTGGGGAGGGCCAGTCGATTTTCCAGGAGGGGAAGGGGACACTCATGGGCGTCATCATGAAGCCAGACATTGTTTTTGGAACCTTTAGGAGCAGAATAGAAATTGGCAAGCTGTGGGTTACACTCAGCCATCTGAAACGGACTAACAAGTAGGCAGTTTGTCTGGTTCTCTAACGTCACTGCTGGCTATAAATACCTGGGTTCTCCCCCGTGGCACCATCTGAATTCCTCTTCTACATTTTCCTCAAGACCAGTCCTGTACGCATCATTTGGCAAAATAGCGAAGCTCGCCGCATCCGCCGATAACAGCTATCTTTATTTATCTCCTCTGATCAATGAAATCTTTTTTCCCTTATTTCTCAGGATTGATTGAGCCACGAGTAGCTTTGATCCTGCCTCTGGGTCATCAGTTCCTTTGCTACAGTATCCGTGTCGTTGATGCTTTCTTTTGCGGCTGATCAGGGGTCTTGATGAGAATTCCCTGTGCCTGTGTGTTCTCTGCCCAGCCCATCTGTTGGGGGGATGATATCTTGGCTGTGGCCGCACCGAACATATCCGTACAAGTTCAATTTCACAACGCAACTCAATCCTGGCGAAGGCTGGAGTTCGTGACTGCGACTATTGACTTTTCGACTCGACTTCCGCTGTTAATAACCATTTCGCAGGGATATGGTCCATTTGACGATGCGAACGCTGGAAGTCGCATCCGCTTTGAAACTTTGTTTCGGTTGACTGACGATCATTTACCACTCAAAGATCAGCTCCGTTTCCTATCTCATACAGTGCTTCAGTAACTCTACTCGTCGCTGGATCGTTCTCAATTGTTGCGATGCATAGCAAATGGCCAAGGAAAATTGGTGGTATGTGTGCATTTCTTCTCAATGTTGTAGCTAGGCTAATTTGGTTCAAAACACTTGCAAAACATGTCAGTCGCCTCACTTGGAGCTTTCAAAATTGGACTGACATGAAAGGCTGCAGTGGCGGGTTTGCAAAGACCTGCAGACCCCCAGATGTCATTCCGGATTTGACCGGTCGCCTTCCACTTCTAGAAGCAAACTGCACCAACCGTCAAGGCCACACGATCGCCTATCCATCACTCGGTGGGTTGTGAATCGCAGATGCCTTGTCCTGATACAGTACAGTACTAATAATGGAGATTTCGAACCTGTCTGTACACCACCTGTCACATGCACATCTAGAATCCAAGACTTACCAACCACAGGTCTTTCTCCATGTCATAGAGCAGGCCTTTAAAGAACACGCCGTCACCCATTGGATCGTCCTCCTTGTGGTCTTTTTCGTACTCTGCGCAGGATTCATGAATGTTCTGCAAAATGCCTCGCACGGAAGTATCGGTTACTCGGATCTTCCATTCCTGAGAATCTTCTTGATCGCTCAACGACAATGTGGCAGTCCTAGAGAAGGAGTATTTCATCAAAATCCAATTCGCCCTCTACATCAGCTGTTTCCGCTGTTTCCACTGGATAGCGGACGTTCCAGGAGATGCTGCTGAGAAGTTGGGTGCCTTGCGGTGGTTGTGATTGACCGCAATCCGGTTCAATCTGCGGCGTTTCAGACGTGGTCTGAGTTGAATGTCCGAGACGATTGAGGAGGTTGCGGGCGATGTAAATGGCGCGGACCGGTGCAATCTTGCAGATGAATTGGTGAAGGTCTGTATAATCGCTACGCATGTTGACGTGTGGTGTTTTGCTGATTAACTGCAAGCGATTTTTGACTTTTAGTAGGTGGGATATTCCATCTTCGGAAGAACATAAAATCGTCTGGAGAAGAGGATTGATGGCCCCCCTCAAGAATTCGCTGCTGATCCGATAATTTTCACACTAACGGCACACAACCGTCCAAGATTCGATCTCGGGTATCTTCAAGCTGCAGGCACCATCCGCATGCTGTTCGCTCGCTTGCAGCTGGTTTAGAGATTCAGAGAGATTTACGTAATCGCGCCAGTCCTCGTAAAAACCAGCCAGATTTTGATCGCAAGACATGCACTTTTCGGATCCAGATGCCTCTGCCATTTTGCGTGTCCGACTAGCAACATGGAGTGGACAGGATGCCGGCTCCTTTTTAAAAAGCAGGCAGACTCTAGGACACTCAGCTACCAATGCGGGCCGGAATCGTCTTGAGCTCGTATTTTGTAACGTGTTCGCTCATTTACGTGTAAAACTTCATCGTCCGCGAATTCCTACGGAGTTCTTGACACAAAGAAATACGAAGACCTCCATTTTTGCTCATTCCTAAACGTTGGAGAAAAGAGAAGACCTCTCCCTTAGAGACTGAGCCAACATCGATGCCATAGAGATTTGCACGTTCACGGACTATCTAGTGTACATGGAAATTGTTGAGACGCTGGCAACCCCGGATGACAATACCGCAGTCCGTCTCAGCATTGAGTGGGTTGTAGGGATCTGGCTCGAAGAACTGAGGACTGTTTCAATCTGTAACTCAGATTGGACAGTGTACCGTACAACACCGTCAAGGAAAAGATCTGCATGTTGATTTGCTATTCCTTTTCCCAGATGGGGGTCCTACTTCCCTCCCCTAGAGGCGGGATATCGTTTCCCTCCCCTAGAGACGGGATATCGATGCTGTGTCCCGGCAGCGTAGGATGTGGCTCAGTGGTACCGCCTGACTAGATTTGTTTTAGAATGTAACCATCTGTATCATGTGTTTATTCTAATTAGCTTAGCTTAATCCCTACTAATATCTTTGATAACAATATGGTTGTAATATTAATACATAAATATTAAGAAATAGGGATGATTATTAATCTGATATAACTTTCTGTAGGTTATCTCTTTCTAGTATAGACTTAGTGATTAAACTATAGAGAGCTGAGATGAATGAGTAGAGACTTTTTTAATAAATAATAGAAAGTAAAGTAATTAGATAGAAGAGATTAAAGTATAGTTATAGGAAAGAGGGGTTGATATAGTGTTTATATAAAAAGTATTAGAACTGAGGTATATCTTACAGCTTTAAATTACTTGTTAAGAGATAAAATATAAAGAAAATATTTATTATAAAGATTTTATATTGTCTACTAAAAAAGCTAAATATTTAAAGAATATTAATATTATAAACCTGTATCTTTTTAGATATATAAAGCTAGATAATACTTATATACTATAATATTAATAGTGACTTTAGTAAACCTCTGTTAACTATTATTATATATTATATATATTTAATTTGTTTATACTATTAAATTTGTAAATTATACTGTATAATCTAAGTATATAATTATATTCTATGACCCTTAGCCATCCTGTGGCAAACTAAATTGTGGTAGATATAAGGATAAGTATATAGGATAATCTACTAAAAAAGATAGAATATGCCCTAAGTGCTGATTTTCTATCTAAGAGATAGGAATCAGCTATGTTTATTATATTATTATTTTTGATGGATATTTCTTTATTGTAAATGCTCTTAATTGTTATTAGTTTGAAATGTAGTCTATTTATCTTAATGCTGTCTAGAATTTCTAAGTATATGGATTTAAATGATATTAGAAATAATATCTTGTGTAGTTTTATATTGCTATCTTTAGTATTTCTGTGTAATTGAGTAGTATTTATGATTATTAGTAGAAAACTAGTTATTTTAAAAGTGGAATATAATTTCTTTATTATCTTTATAGCTATCTAGCTTTGGAAAGATTTTATAGCTAGTAATAATAAAATAAATTGCTAATCTGAGAGTAAAAATATTAGTTTTTATATTAGTATAATTATTATAAGGTTATAGTGAGAAAGATTTTAAGTATTCCCTGAATAGTCTATTAAGTAATATTTTACTATAAATAGATTTATATATTCCTTGGAAATCTGTAAGTATGATATTTATATACTTATTAAATAGAAGATTATAAAGATTTATATTATAATATATTACTTACTTCTTATATATATACTTAAGAGCTTTAATAGCTTGTTTATATTAAAGTAGTTTTTAATAGATAGAGATATTAGAATAAAATAATATATAGTTATATAGATTTCTGTTTAGTGTATAGGTGAGTAATAGGCTAGAATCTACTAGCCCTTTTAATGTGATAATTTAGAGATGTTTGTCTAGTATTCAAAGAAGCTGGAATTTAATCTTAATCCTCTTGTGGTTTTTAGGTATGTATGGGTATTTTAAAACTATTAAATTATTAATTAAGCTAATATAATATCTATTTTTATAATTAATTATCTTTTTAACACCTAGAGGATAATATTATTGAATTTCAATGACTTCTATATGTAGCTGAGATTAGGAGTATAGATTCCTCTATAAATTTTTAGTACTTAACTTTCTATTATTTCTACTATTAATAATTAAGTAGTTAATAGAACCTGAGATTTTCTAGATTAAATTTAATAAATAGTTGAGTATATCGCGTATATTATAGAGTATAATTGCTGGTAGGTATATTAATAGTTAAGTAAAATCTAGCATTATTAAGACTTAGATAGACTTAAAGATTGCCTAGAATTTAGAAATAAAGTCTATATTTCTAGATATTTTAAATAAACTAGAGAAGATAGCTTGTTATTTATTATTTTATAATAGTTATTAAGTAAAGTAAGAAAAATTTATCTTTTATAAGTAATAAGTAGAGAAAGCTATTCTTAATTAAATAAATATTAAATAAGAATAGAAAATACCTCTATTTACTGTCTAATTAGGAAGAATAGTACCTCTAAAATCTAGCTATATAATTATAAAATTAGCAAGGGCAAGTTATAGTAATAAAAGTCTAGATTTTTAGACAATAATATAGCTACTTTATAATAATATATTTGTATGGCTATAATATCTTAAATATATAAAAGAAAGAGCTATAGTATATACTCTATTTAATATTACTTATATTTAGGATCTTTTTAACTTTTCCTTAACTTTAATTAAAATAGTAGAAGTAGACTATCTATCTACTAAAGCATACTTATTTAGTAATAAGTTAAAAAATCTAGAGAATAATATCTAAGTAAGATTATAGGATAGTTTTTTTTATTATAGTAACTAGATAATATAAGATCTCTCTTATCTAAGTCTATAAAAGCTAGCTTATTTAATATAAATAATTATCTTTTATAATATCTTACTATATAAAAGTTTATATATATAACTATAGATTGCTGTCTAGATTCTTATAATATATAGATTCTTTAGTTAATTCTTAATTTAAATTAGCTTATCTAGATTTATCATCTCTGGATAGGCTAATAATATATATTAGGATCTAAAAACAATTTAATTACATTTTTCTATTAAACTAATTATATTATTTTAATATAGTTTTACTTTGATTATTCCTTACTAAGTATATCTAGTAATAATATATTATTCTTAACTCTATATTTATAGCTTTAGCTATATTTTTATATAGTATTTGAATTAATATATATTATAAGATTATTAATAATATCTAACTATATATATTCTAAATCTAGTATAGTATTCTATAACCTAATATTAAATCTATTATATTATTTTCTAAAAGTCTATATTATCTAAGCTTCATAACTCTAGTTATTACTCTATTATAATATAAACTATTAAAATTAGTTACTAGTTAATAAAATAAATTAAAGTAATAAGTCTATTATTTTAATATATTAATATTCTAAATGATTAAACTTATTTTATTATATTATTAGAAAATATTTCTATTATCTTTAATACTAAGCTTGTCTTAACTAAAATAGCAATTCTTATCTTTTTTATATTATTAATAGTTATTAGTTCTGCTAGTGAGTTATAATAGTATATTATTTTTTTACTATTATTAATCTTAAGTAATATAAAATAGGAATTAGTATAATAAATAGGAGAATAGAAGATAAAAGGGATAATATTTTTTACTTTTTTATAAAGCTTAACTATCTTTTTTATCTAGGCTTTAAAGGGCTTTTTTATTAATCTTATTTAATTATTTTTTCTAATATTATTTACTAGAATATTTTTATAAAAATATATTCTAGTCAGCTAGTCTACTATTTATATAGCTATCTTAATAATCTAGTAGTCTAGCTATTATCTAGATTATAGAATATAAAAAATATTAGCTAGTAATTTTAGGTAGTTATTAATAATAAATATATTATAATTATTTAAATTTTGCTTCTAAAATATCTAATTGCTAATCTGACTAATTAGTTAAGTATATATAGCATTTAGGGCTTTATTTGGGAGTGATTCCTGGCTATTGTTAGCTCTATCTAGGAGTTAAGATAATAGAATTTTTATATGTTTTAAAGTATATTTTACTATTAATTTCTAGAGCTCTTTCTTAGAGACTAGATGGTGTTGCTTTAAAATATTGTATAAGACTTCTAAATTAGTGAAGTTACTTTGTATTAGTTGTTCTATCTATAAAGTAAGAATCTAAAATAGAGCCATCTATTAAAGATTGGCTTTAAAGTCTTAAAATAGCTAGTTGAATTCGGGCTTATTTCTCTTAGTATACTTTCTAAATGCAAAATAAGTATATAAAATTAATATAATTTTTCTAATACTCACTAGATATCAAGACTAAATAGAAGCCTAAGTTCCTTAACAAGCAAGCATACTTTTTTTCCTCTAGAGAACTAGTTAGTAATTGTTTTTTTATCAAGAAGGCTATGCTTATAGATGATATAGTATAGTATATACATTACTATCCCCTTCTTATTTATAGGCTAATTTTGCTTAGTTTTTACTATTTATTTTATAAACCTCAATCTAGTTATTATACTATTTTGAGATGCCTATATATTCTAGTATATTGAATATAATACACCAATGATTTATAGCAGATCCTCTCTTTAATATCTCTAACTACATTTTCCTGTCTGACTATTGACCAGCTTAAGATTTAATAATTAGGCTCTAATTAGTATAAAGACTTTATAGGATTTTCTAATGAATAATATATAATAGATTATCTAAATACTTCTTAAGTAGGCTAATATTATTAACTATCTTATAGATTATATCTTTAAAGAATTAATCCTTAGTGATATCTCCTTCAGGCATAGATAGCGGCTCTATCTACTTTTTATTTAGGAATATTAGTATTATACTACAATATATATTCTTGTAATTAAGGATATTTTCTTTATTTATAGCAATTATTATTGTCAAGTAAAGATCTAATTTATTCCTATACTTAGATATAGATCTAAGTTCAATTATATTAATATAGATTATAAAATTTAGTATATTTTTAGTTTCTAGACTTTTACTATTAGAAATTAAACTCTTTAGAGTTATAAGCTTATTAACTATATTTATATTATTAATATAATACTTTCTTTTTAGAATAGGCTGCACTAGATAACTTAATTAATAAAATAAATTATATCTTTATTTTTATTTTAAAAATAGACAAGGAAAAAAGTCTAAAATATTTTCTTATATTACTATAATAATAGCTTGCGTAACAACTAATTCCTCTTAATAGAGCTAGTAAATAAGATGATAAAATTATTCTATTAGCTAGCTTCTTATATCATAATAATCTAAATAATACCTTAGACATACTCTCTACATCCTTCATTTCTTTCTTAACCTGCATGTCAGCCAGCTTCCAGAGTATCTCAGCAAGCTCAAGGAGCGTTTGGTTAGACAAGGGTATTATTTGTGAGCTAGGAATATCAAGGTCCATGATCAATGATTTCATAAGGTGGCTTCCATCAAAGTTGGGAAAGAAACAAAAAGAAGAGGAGGCATATGTGCGGACAGACGCCTCTTTATAGCCATACCACCCAGAATTTCAGCATCCCAGGATGCCGAAATCCAAATCCGATGCGCAGCCATAACAAATCAGGGTTTCAGCTGGTGGCACGGAAGCCAGGTCGCTTGAAGAGCACCAATAGTGACTCGCCGTCAGTTTATACCCGTACAATTCAGGCATGGACGCGTCATGCAAAACGCCGAGGCGCACTTGAGAGCAGATAATACCTTCTTTAAGGTATGGTGGGTCACTTCGACGAATATCATGAACCCAGTCGTTGATGAAGAGATCAACTCCGCCCCTTTCTGTCCCTGTCTACATCTGGGTCAGATGTAACCAAGTTACATGGTTTTATTATCAGCTGAGAACGTGTCCACACATAAGATGTGGATTCACTGCATTCCAGAAACTCGATTGCTTCCTGCAGCTGAAGAGAAGGTCTATCTATTAAGGAAGTCATCCTGGTTCGGAAGGAATAGGTGGCTTAGTTTCTACCAGCTGGGCAAGAGACGATCAGATGTGACAACCAACAATAGAAAGAACATGGCCATTGAGATTCAAGACAACCAGTGATGACAAAGACTGGCTAGTATTGACTCTCTTGCTAAGTTTCGAAATCCCATACCTGATAGGTGAAAGCAGTCCTGAACCTGAATCATGTCCAACATAGAGGATCTGATGCAATTACTGGTTTGCATACAAGCTCAAAGGAGGATGCTTCCTGCTTAAAACGCCACTTATTAAATATATTAGTCTATGAGCCTTTTGGAAGGTCTAGTATTTCTGTTATAGGTTCTTGCTCTAGATCTGAAACACCACTGAAATCTCCTACACTTTATGCTATTATTCGATTTTCTAGTTGTTCTAATAATGAACCAAAATTCTTTTTTTAAGATAAGATAATGTTAGTTAAAGAAAATGTAGTATCTCTAGGATAACTTTTACAATAAGTGTTAAATTCTTTTGTTCAGTACAGGAGAATCTTATTGATTCTTGCTTGGTGTATCTTAGACAGCTTCTTCTAAAGATTCTAATATCACTACTAATTCTCTATGCCTATTCCAAACCCTGCTTCTTCTATAAAGACCTTTATTATAATCTTCTTAGCTATGGTAAAGTCATCTAGAGGTCCTTTAAGTATAGGTAGAGTTACAGGATCAAGCAGCCTAGCTCCTTTAGATATAATATCCTAGTATATAGTCTTATTATATTAACCTTGTATATCCTTTCCTATTAAAAGTGTGTTATCTCTTCTTATAATACAAACCACCTCTTAATATTTATATTATACTATCTTATTTATATATAGTAGCATCTTTTTAGCTTCTGTAGTGCACTAGACTTGCTGTATTTATTTATTATATTTACTAATAGTATTATTAAGCTTTATATAGTTTTAAAATATACTCATTATTGTTTTAATCGCTCCCACAGGATCTAGTAAGTTTGGTAGGTGCGATTGCATACTTAGCACCAAGAAATCAGTTGTCAGGGATGCGTGAGTGGTATCTCCAGTTGTGGATATGGAGAGATCCAAGAATAACGGTATAGTCGAGGAGCTGTCCCTATCAATTATTGTTACTGTGTCTGCTGCTAGAGATTAATTGATATAGTCTAGTTGGCGATTAATTTTTACTACAGTTATTATATTATTATAATTTAGATCTAACTTGCTAGATTCTAGTAGACCGAATTCCTTGTTTGCCTTTTTCTTCTTTTTTAATAGACTGGTAAGCCCTTAAAAATCGTCTAGGCCTTGTTTTATGTTGCGCGATAATAGCTAGTAGGATCCTCGCAATTCTCTTAGCAAACTAGGGCGCGTTTAGTGGAATGGGGTGTTGACTGATAGAATAGGCTCTATAAATCCTTCAATTCTGTTCTTGATATGTGTTGTATGTATTTAGATTCTTTTAATACAGGACATATATTACTCAAAAGACTCACCATAATTTATGATATAATTGATGTGTTCCTATAACAGCTTATTGCTGTGATGATTAATTCCATAGAGTGCTAGAAGCTCTTGGATCTTTTATGTTGCTAGACTTTTAATTACTTTTATTATGCTGTACTTGATACCTGTGAAAGGAGTTATGGTGTGGTGGGGATAATATGTACATGGTTCTAGAACATTCTCTGACTAATCTATTCCCAGACTAGTATTATTATTGGCTAGATTTAAGACAATGGCTTGTTTATGCCGTGCAGTAGTTCGCCAAGCCTGCCCCTGATCGCCAGTCTTCGGTTGACTGAACACTCCCGCACTTTGGATGAAATAGCCATAGTCGCTGATCAATGGCCTGTCGCAGTGCCAGGTGAAACCCATAGAATTGACACCATCCAGCCTTTTATGGATGGGGTGCTCTAGGTAGTCAAATGCTTACTTTTCGCAAACTGATAAACGCTGCGCTGGGTGCAGCGCTAATTTGCTCTGGAGCAACTCATACTCTGGAGCACTCGTAATCTGGAGCAACTCGTACTCTGGAGCAACTCGTACTCTGGAGCAACTTGTAATCTGGAGCAACTTGTACTCTGGAGTAACTTGTACTCTGGAGTAACTCGTAATCTGGAGCACTCGTAATCTGGAGTAACTCATAATCTAGAGTAACTCGTACTCTGGAGCAACTCGTACTCTGGAGCTGCTCTACCCTGGAGCCACTCCTACTCTGGAACCACTCCTAGAGCAACTCGCTCTGAATGGACGGCCAGACCTCGCCTAACCACGCATGTGCTCTCAATATTATAACCAGCTCGACAAGTGGATAAGCAACCAGAAGTGACGCTAGTCCTAAATTTATCTAGCGTTAAGGAACTGAAGGGGCTCATCTTCGGACAAAATATTCTCCATGGTTTCTGGCCCTGATCCTGCAAGGACCAATTGCATTGGGTCTCGACTTTCATATTGCTCTACCTAATGTAGGGGACAAGACTTACTTGTGGACTGCCAGGACATCCATTGAGAGTGGCGGTAATGACAAATCCTTCCCTCGTTTTCACAGACTGGACGGTTTTCATCACATGCAAGGTTCGCAGACCTATTCTCCAAATCTAGTTAGACGAGGGTTATGCCGAGGCCTACATAGTAAGGTAGATCCGGATCCGCGACACATTATCCGTAGCGATAGATATATGAGCATTGCTAGCTCCTGTGTTCCGGAGGTGCAGCTCTTCTTCGTTCACGTTTTCTTCCCTCTGGTACTTAAGAATATATCGATATGTCCCCATCGCAAAATGGCCGTGAATGTGAATATTGTTCACACATGGAGATCCTAAGTTCTGGTGGTATTTCTGTGGAGGTAAGTATCTTTGCAATGGATAGGTCATATCTCCAAGGCCTACCATCCGAGTAAAGTTTAACAACCCATTACTTATTCTGTAAGGATTCCCCAGCCTCAGCCGCCAGCAAACGGCGTCTTCCGTGTATAGTTGTAGGTTAGTTGAGAATTCTAGTGCTGCTGGTTCCCCCTCCTTCATTATTTTATTGACTTACAACCCTGAGGCCTGGAGACTTTTAGAAAGTAGGGCCCGACTAATAATCATAGGAATGTGATTCTATGGATTTAAGCGGTGATAACCTTCCCCATGAAAAACGTCAATCAGCTTTTCTATATGTTTTTTCTTGTGAATTCGTACTACGCGATCAAAATCCACATTAGAAATTTGCATCTTAGTGCGTCCAAGAAAGAATGCTGACTTCTCCCGAAACGATAAAACGTCATTCTCCTCCATAGTTTGACTGACGCTCCGTTCATGCAGGCCTGGGCTGTGTTCCAATAAGGGTTGCCAGGAGGCTTGCTTTGTGGGGCGCACTAGCCGAATGCCTACTTATCACAATTTGATAGCGCCGCGCCCTGCGCAGCGCTTCTGGAGCCATGAGGACGAATCATGTAGGTTCGGAGGTATAAGTTGTTCATTATTCTTCTAATCTTGAGGAGCCGATGGACTAGTTATATACACCATCAATGCACAGACCCACTTTCTTATCGGAACAACACATCCGTTACCCTGTGGGCGGATTACCCCGTGGCTCGATTACCCCGTGGCTCGATTACCCCGTGGCTCGATTACCCCGTGGCTCGATTACCCCGTGGCTCGATTACCCCTGTGGCTAGATTACCCTCGGGGGTGGATTACCATGAGGTGGGAAGAGCCCCGGCCTACGCCATAGTGGCTGCACTACCATATGGCTCCAATTAAACCCAAGAACGGGAATTGCCAGCAACTTGAGGCTGTTTTTGCAGCTGCTTAAAAGGGTGTTCCACAAGATGAGATCTTGGCCATGGTTAGACAATATAACCAAGATAAGGAGAGAGCGGACTCAAAATAGAATAATATATAGTTATGCTAGTCAATCCACGGATTCTTATTTTAGGTTTTTTTTTTATACTCCAGACGTCAGTCTACCCTCTGCTAGCTGGTTGGGATAATAATATATTAATAAGAGGTTTGATTGTTAATTGTATGAGGTATAGAGTTTTTGTTTGGAAGAACGCTGTACCAAGTGCATACTCCGAAATCTTGCTATTTTTGTTGTGCTAGGCTTTTGTGACGCATTAGCTGTGCACCGCCCCAGAAGCGCGAATGAGGTGGGTCTTGTTCGCATGAATGTTCTGGTATTGTTGCTCCAAAGACAGGCTGCCTCGGGGCAATTTAGCCTCAAAGCACAAGCTGCTCTTTGAAAGCCTCCAAGCCTTGGGGCTGCAAAATTTTGACTCGAAGAAGGGGAAGAGCCGACAGCACTCGAGTTTTCGATGAATCTACTAGAGCACGTGCCTAAAGCTAGCTTCGCTCCAAGCTGGACACGCTCAAAGCCAATGCTTATGCAATGTAAGCTGTTTCTAGCGTTGCCGATATGCTCCAAGCCGAGCACGCTCCAAGCCAGACACGTATGTATGTATGTATGTATGTATTATTCATAGGCTGTCCCAGCCGCTCTAGTGCAGCTATGCAGCGTTCGACTGGTAGTCATCATGGCTGTTCTGTGTCTATGTACATGTCAGGCCTTTCCTGGCCCTCCTTCGCTTCTATATACCAGTATTTACTCATCTACATTATGTGTATATCAGTACAGTGGGCGGAACTGCTCCAAATTAGTAGAGCAGTCCCGTCCTTAAGATCATCTTGGCTGCTTATACTGCTATAGTTAGACTATAGAGAATGCTTTTGATGTTTATATATGGAGCTTTACCTGCTTATATTTGGTGTTATTCATCTACTCAATTTCTACACTCCAGAAGGATATGGTGAATAGTTTAACATCTATAACCACATTAGCATTAATTGGTGTCGGCTTTATTAATATTATAAAGATATACACATAGGGGGATCTTAGTGGTGTGCATCTATATAATAACTAAGCTAATCACTTAGTGTATACTATTGTGTAGTGTAAGTATACCTTTACCCGGTCTGACCCCTAGTTAGAAGAGATCTCTATTATATTGAGATCTCTCCTAAGATTATTCCCATTCATCATATAGTGTCTAGTGGATGGAAGATTTAATGGTTGCTATTAAGACCTGGAGTGTTACATATTCCAGCTATATCTTTAGATCTAGCCCTGCAGTCAGTACATTGCCAGTAGCTTTCTTAGCTGCTTGATTAGCCACTTTATTGCCTAGTACCCCAATATGTACTAGAATCTAATAGATCTAGATCTTCTAGCCTAGCTGTTGGAGCCTATCTAGTACTTAAATTACTTCAGCAAGAATATATTATTCTAAGGGGTACTTAGGATTAGTTATAGCTTAAATCACAGCCTAGTTATCAGTAAAGACCACACATTTTTAAGAAATATTTATCTTCATATGAATATCTAGTATAATCTAGAATGCTAATTCTATACCTTAAAGCTCCGCTATATATATAAAGAAGATAGTTGATATATCTATATATGCTGATTTCTTTGTTTAGATGTCTTCAACTTATATCTACAAGGCGACTGCTGTGGCTCTAACATAGCTATTAATGCTGCTTCTATCTATATAAATACACAGATTTAATTATTTAATTACATTATACTCTTAAATTACCGCCTCTAGAGATTCAGCAATATAAATATATAGAGAGGTCCACTATAGAGATATAATATATAATTATTATTTCTCTAATTAGTTAAGTTGGATTTTATACCTCCTATCTAAGATTTTAGAGAGTTGATTAAGTGGGCTATAAATATTGAGATTCTAGGGTTGATCCATCTCCATATAGAGGGAGGAGGTTCAAATATATAATACAGCTTCAACTATTATCTGTTCTAGTAGTTATATCAGTAAAAGTAATTGTGCTTCTACCTCTACAGCCACTCCTACTATAGTTCAAAAGGCCCTAATAATAATCTATACTGCCTGTTTCTGAATGCAGGATATTATTATAACAATAGCTCTACTCCTACTTTTATTATTCTTTCTAAAAAGATGCCATGCAGAACAGCCATATAGGATTTAAGATAAGATCATTGCTTTATATACTTAATAAAGATTGATTAGTCCAGTTCCCTATATTAATAATACTAGGGCTAACAAGGCAGATAATCATTTAATAACCCTAGTCTTAATTATATCTTGATAGGAATCCTAGCAGAGCCTAGAGTCTATCTGAATATCTAGATATCAGTATAATGGTGAGGCCTTAATTATATTATATAGAAGGTAGAGAGGGTGAGTAATATTCACCTTTAAATCTCTAGAGAAATATACCAGCTCATATTTTACTAGTATAAATTGTGACCCATATTATAGCGCCTATTTCTCAGCTTTCCAATAGATAACCTTAAAAGTTTTATAATTATACTATATAATTAGTCTTACCACAAGGATAAAAGTGTTATTAATATATTCAACAGCTTTAGTGCTTTCTATTTTGTACATCTTAATAAGATTAATATTATAGAATAAATAGAGAATTAGTAAGAATAAGGACTCTTATAGTATTTTAGTTTAAATTAACTCTAGTAGTGTTATGTATTCCTAGAGCTTAAGTATAGAGATTCAGTCACTAAGAAATAAGTCTATTTATTTTATGAGAAATTAATTTACCTATTATTTTCTTAAGTTGTATAGTAATTATTATTAAGAAATATTATTAAAGGCATTAAATATATTAAAAAAGAGCAGAGAGGCTATCTTACCCTCAGCCCATGCTTAGTATATTTGTTATAGGAGAAGGTAGATAGCATGATCTATTAAAGTGAGTTTCCAGCCTCTAGTATACTATTTTAGGAGGAGATGGTATGTGTTGACTAGGTAAGTTAATCAATTAATAATAATAGCTTCCAATACTTTTTCTAATATATTAAGAAAAATAATCAGACAGTATGCCTTTAGTTATATATAATTATTCTTCCCTAGCTTTCATAGGACTATAGTGATGGCTATCTTAAAATATAAAAGATAGTATTATTATTAAAGATAGATATTAAATAGATTATATAGGTATAGAAGAAGAATGTTCAGGGTTTGATAAAGGATAATATTTGGAATGTTGTTTATTTCTAGGATTTTATTTAGGGCTGCTCTGCGCACTGCTTATTTAATTTTAGAAGACAAGATCTCCAGACATTCAATAGGTTAAGAATATTTATATTTATTAATATTTATTAGATTAGCCTAAGAAGGTGGTAAAAAGAAGATTTAGTATAGAGTATCTGTTTTTTTTTTTAGCTCATAGATAAGTCTACTATCTAGTTTAATTAATGTCGGTGTGTAGATAGAGGTTATTATATATTTATTTATAGCCTATTTTACAAGTTTCTAGAGACTAGATTCTAAGGCTGCTGCTTTCTCTACTCTTTACTAATAATAATTATAGAGGGCCTTTTAGATATATTAGCCCTTCTAGTTATAGGCTTATCAATATGCCTTATAGTTATCTTCTAGTCTCATACACTACCACTGATAACACAGCCACTGGACTTTGCTACAGGCATCCTTACATTCCTAGTCGAACTCGGGAATCAAGCATAGCAAGGGATTCAACCATGATATAGTGGTGTTGATACCAGCCATAAGAGCATCAATTATTAATTATACATATTTATCAATACCCTCTCCATCGCTGAGCACTAGAATATCAAGCTCTTTTAAAAGTTTATTCTAAACAGTTCACTAGAGTAAAGAGAGGTTTATCTTAACCTATATTTATTTCTTAAACAGGGTGGCGGGTTGCTATCTTTAGTTGATGGATGTGGTGATGGGAAGATAGTTAGAGTTATAATCCAGATTTATATCTATTCTGTAGGAAATTGTGCGAGATACTATATTCTCTAAGGTAAAGATTAGATCAATTATTAATTCACTATCTGTCTATTTGTGGGTTGTAGTGCCCAGCATTATAAGTAGTTAGAGATAGAAATCCTCAATAATCATAAGCAGAGATTAGATATTCTATATACCCTAGTTAGCACAGCGATGTATTAGTAATTAGAAAGAGTGATACAAATTAAAGTCCCTAAGCACTAAGAGTCTATCTATAAAATCTATATTATCTATAGCCTCCTCTAGTTTAGAGATGGTATCAGTTTCCACTTTATTATAGATATTAAAGACATAGAGCTTATTACTAAGTTTATAATTAGCAATTTTTAGGACAGTGATATTAAAACTAATAAATAACACGCTCCACCTACTCAGATCAATCTACTTACTAATATAAAAACATACTCTTATAGTGGTGTCATTCATATAGGTTAACTGGTAGTGTCTTTTGAGAGGATAGTAGGATATAGCCGTAAATGGATTACACCACAGCTCCTAGATTGCCAAGATGTCGTATTCGAGGACTCTGGGGTCCTGGAAAAGGCTTGCGAGGACGACGTCTCTTGACTTCTGGACGTTGTACTGTAAGATGCGTAGCTCTTCGTGTCTTAACATGTTGTATGTGGTGACTCGTTAGCACTGTCTGTGAGTGGCTGGCTACGAGTAGTTTGATCGTCTCGTTGTTTAGAGGTCCAGCCTGGAGTCTTCGGGGCGCGATAACCAGCTTTGCCACCTTGTGCTCCAAGCCGAACACGCTCCAAGCCAAAGGTTTCCAAACTCAGTCATGGAGCCAGAAAGAAGCATCGGCCAGATTTGGCCCACGCTACGGATCTAGCGCCGAATTTCTTTTTTTAGGCGTGCCAAGCCTGTGTACAACGACCAATCGGCTACTTCCCTGTGACATAAGCAGCTCGAAAACGCCTTTTGTGAAAGTCAATTTTGGGAAAATCGAGAGGCACCATTTAAGAAGCGCTGTAATTACTGTTCTTTGTCAGTACTATATAAAATATAATGCTTTTCCTTATATAGTTCTCTTCCCAACTACTTTAATTCCTATCTCAATTAGTTAAAGATAGAAAGATGACTAGCCAAAAGCTTTAGACTTACTCTATGACTTTGTTGTAGAAAAAGTATAAAAGATAATAGCAAAACTAATATAGAAATACACTTCTGAAAAAAGCATATAAACTTAGTATTATAGCCAATACTGAAGTTTTCTTTGGGATCAGATTTCGCAATACTGATCACATTAAGACATTTTGTGCGGATACAACTGGGATTTGGTCATCATATTTATCACATCTTATAAGCTTTCTCACCTTCTTGTCTACAGAGCTAATTAAAATAGGATACGTATTATCCTGTCCTGGAATGTAAAACGCCGGATGACTTCGAGAGCGTGAACACGAAGTTACAAGTTTTGAAGCAATAAGCGGACACAGGACCACTTGGAAATGGATTCAAAATAGACTCCGAGCCCAGAGGTACTGCTGAGGCAATCTAAATTTACAGTCTAGCTATTAGTAGTGGTTGAAAGAGGTGGTTGCGGAGTTCAATTCTCAGAAAACAATAAGTCGTAAGCGTACTACTATTCAATCAATAGATGCTTCACGTCTCACCTGGAAAAGTCTCTTGCGCACTGTTGAAGTAGAAACTTAAAAGCTAAGTAGTAAATTGGTCATCTATCTTCTAATCTTAAGCTGATGAACTGATTATATATATTATATACATAAAGTTAGTAAGTATTTTTATTAGAACAATACAACCACTAAGATATTTAACAGCTGAAGCCAAATTTAGACTAAAGAAGCTATAGGTGATAAGAAATTATTATATAGTCTATATTTATATATAAAAGATATTTTTTTTTGAGTAAAATTATTGTCTAAGAGATCTAGACTAAGCAACTGACTTATATAGTATATAAGTAAGATTTTTATATAAGATAGATTAATATAGAAGAGAGCTTTATATATAAGAGAGATTTATATATAAAAAAGGTTTTTGTTTAAGTGAACTTTAGGTGTAGGAGAAGTTTTTAGAAAAATAAATTATATAATAAATCCTGGCCTATAAATTACTCTTTTTAAATTTAAGAATAATTTTTTATTTAAATAAAATATGCTTAAGATTATAGTGCTAACCTCATGTATGATAGCTTATGTTAAAAGAAATTAGAGTACTTATTTAGATTTTTATTCTAGACACTAGCTATCTATTTCTATTTTTAATTAGTAATAATAGTTTCTAATAATATTTGCTTTTAATATTAAGTATACTTAAAGTTAATAAATATAATCTATTAATTCTTCTTATTCTATATTATATTCTCTAGGATTAGATTGCTATAGAGAACATTAAGATTATAAATAGTATATAAGAATATCTCAGCCTATATAATAAGCTAGGCCTTATTAAAATTATATTATTTAGCTAGATTTCTTCTAATATAGCTTATTAGAGTTAAGTGAACTATTATAATAATACTATTATATAAAAATAGTTAATAAAGATTAAAATTTTTAAAGATAACTAAAATAAACTATCCTTAAATCACATAAAGATAGAAATATATTATCTCTTTCTACTTAGTATACTTAATAAAGTCAATTAAAACATCTTTTCTAATAAAGGTATATCTATATAACTAAAAAATAATCTTAAAAAAAGCCCTATATTTACTATTTATATAAAGTAACTTATATCTAAGCTCTTTATTAAGATTTAGAGTTATAAAGAGCTATTAATCTAATAATTTAATAAATATTATAATATTAAATTAATATTAATTAATTCCATACTTACTTATATTAGAATATTTTTAATCTAGTAGTTCTATACCGCACAAGCTATAAAGATATTATTAAGTGTAGTACTTTTAAAACTTACTTTTTAAAGTTAATTATTATAATTTAATTAATTTTCAAATTATAGCAGCTATAGCTTAATACTAAGAAAGTCAAGAGTTATAGAGTGCTTAACTAGAAGTAGATAGATCTAAGCTATTATTAATATTATCTTTATAATCTAATAATTATAATTTCTATAATAGCTTATAAAGAATAACTATTATAGATTTTAACCTAGTCTTTATAAAAGACTAGTGATAATAATCTATTCAGCTAAGTAGTAATTTATATTTAGAAGTAAAAATATTTTTCTTTTTAATTTTATTTAGTAAATTATTATATACTATTTTTTATATTTCTAATTAATATCTGGCCCAATTTCTCTAAATAATATTCTATAGAAATATTCACAAAGATTATAAAGTGAAAGCGAGAAGCTAGCTAACTATAATTAGATATAGTTAATTATCACTTTATATATCTCTAGACTAACTAGTAGTATTACTAACATCTTTGTGTGGTACTGATAGATAGTAGAGGACAGTCAAAGAGGTATGGTGAGGCACGTGAAGGAATATGAATGCTTCACCTGTGGTCATGCAGCTGTACTCGATTCCGCCTGGAATATCATAATGTGCTCCAAACCAGAATGGGGACAGGGCCATCCGTCTGGGAGGGGTGGAGGTAAATGAGGTGTACGGTGGTTGACCCTAGGGAAATATAGCTAGGAGGGCAAATCGTTCAGCGGGTGCCAGACCCATCTCACCCCAGGCTCGCCTGTTAAAAAGGCGATCCGCACTCAGTAATACCATATTATATATCACTCAAATTATGCAATAGAGTCAACCTACTCTTGAGAAATACAAGTCTTGCACCGGACATAGAATTCAATTCAAGCAAGACAGAAAAGACTATGATACACTCTTTAGTACTATAGACAGGCTATAATCTAAAAGCCATCAGGAGAGCCACCAGAATATCTTAATCCCAGAGATACAGAGAGTAGGATCTCCATAGAGATTTATCATTAGTGCAAGAACTAGCAGATCTACAGCGTCTTTTACAGGCTTACCATCCATCCTTTCCTTCATACAGTGGTTGGCTGGCTCAATCCAAAAGAAGCCCGACAAAATCTGATTTACGGAGAACCGCACCTCAACGTAGACAATAATGATGGCGAGCTTTGCCAAATGCTCTGCGACGTCACAGTTTTCCGGCCCAATGAAAAAGCCGAACAGGTTCTCAACGACCTACACCGTGCACGGGCGGAATTGACAAGCCCAGCACAAAATTCTCGTCAAATAGATGACGATACTGCGTAAATATCCTCTTCAACCGAGTCCAGAACGGGCGAAGCGAGGGAACCCGATGAAGTTTCTCGTGAGGATAGATCTCCATCGGAACAAGAACTGGCTTCAGCTTGCTGGGAAGTTCGATACAGATGGCGATCGCCCGCCTTGCAATCCACTTCTCATAGGACACAACCTTAGTGACTTCTGGGTAGACGGATCTAATAAGGGTCTCTATTTCGTCTAATTGGACGGCGGTTATTCGGGCGACTTGAGATATGATATCAAACCATACTTTTTCTCTCTCTGCTATGATCACGACGAGAAAAAGCAATAAATCAAGTTCAAGTCCGGTCTTACGGTCAACGTTTCCGAAGTCACGTCTGACGAGCCACGGCTTCCAATGTAGGTGTTATTCCCTGAGGGGAAATATTTTCGATTAGAATATCTCTTTCTCAACGAGGCCTCTTCCATGATTCGGACACTTACACCACCCAGCATCATTGGCATTAACGAACCTTCCAAGGAGAGACACGACATTCGATATGGGTGCGCGCTCCATTCTCCGTACCGGGGGGTATCATGCAGTGGATATTGATTGATAAAGGTGCCACTAAATAACTCGTTGTGGATATGCGGGACAATTGTGAATTGACAATGTCGATGCAATTCTGTGATCCATAAGTAAAAGAGATGAACATGTCGTGGTTTTATAGTCACGTTGCTACTGCCTGTGACGATGACTTTGTTTTCCTCGCTTTCAAGCTGTACACTCGGAGGCAAAGCAAAACCGGTGTCGGTCTTCACTTCATGATTGTTTCAAGGCGCTTCAACTCTTTCCGAGCACATGACAGCTTCCTAATGGATTCATGATCGTCAAACTCTAAGTTACATCGTTACAGGCCGCGTCTATAGCGTTCGATTTGTTGGCCTTTTCGGCCATTTCACTATTGGTTCGTCCGGTCGTGCTGCCGTCGATTTTCGAGCTAATTATCCATCGTGGAAGGGGTGGTACAAATTGCAAACCAGGATGTGGTCGTCCAATGGACCGCTACCATGGGCGCGATATGTATAATCCTATTGAGACGCTCTTCCTTCAAGTCGCCGAATGGCCCTAGCCATGATTACGAGTTCTGCTATCGTTCGATCGAGTGGGATTGACCCCGCTTTGCAGAACTGTCACCGTAAGCATTCACCGCCGGATCAGCACGCCCAATTAGACCAAAAATCTCAAACTCTCATTTTTCATCAGCCACATCCACAGCCAGAACCGACGGCGGAACCAATTGCGGAACCGCAGACGCCGACTGCGAATCACGAGGCCGTGATCCATCCGCCAGAGACGCCGCTCGCGACGGAAACCCCTCGACGTTCAACGCGTTTACGTCGGAGGCCAAATCAATATTAATCGTGAGGCGTGCCCATCCGGATTCCTTGCAGTCCCAACTCATTCTCTTCCACAAGTTTGCTGATGCGTGCGAGCAAGTCAAGAGCTATGCAATCGTGATTCATCCGGATTATACGATTATGACGTTCATCGGGAGGTTCTCTATTGCGTTCTTGGTGTGATCGTGGTGCGTCCACGCGGGCGGGTGGAATCACAGATGAGTCCGTGGATGGACCTTCTCCGTCAAATCCGCAGAGCTGTTCGATCACCACCTGAAGTTGAAAGAGTGTTTCACAAAGAGATGATTGGCCTATGGACATAAGGAAGAAAAAAGACTCCGGAATGCCTCCGTCTTCTTGTACAGTAACCAATTTTTTATCTCTCAACCTTGTACCGCAACAATGATCTCATTCATATAAATATAAATCCTATAGAAAAAAAAGAACAGAGAAGAAAGAAGCTGAATAAAGGATTTGGGTAGAAAATTGGGGAAGAAAATGAAAAACGTCTGTGCAAGGTGAGATCAACCAGTAAACAGGACAGATAACAGGCCAAATCTAAGTCGAGGAGTCAAACCTCCTCTTCTTAGTCATTTGAAGTCTGTCCGTATCCTCATCGATGTGGCTCCCGGAGATTGCCTGATTGTTGCGCACCACATCAAGCTTCCCCATCAATTTGCCTAGTGTAATGCAGTCCTGTATCTGTAGATCTAACCCAGTAGGTTGGCTCTCGATATAATTTATGACTAGTTCCAGGGCATGTCGCGCTTCGTCCTGTGTGGGTGTATCAGAGGGCAGGTGTGATGGCTGCATCGAATTGCCGATCGATTTTAGGTCTGTGTTGCTTTCGTGACGTCTCATTGAATTTTTGTTGCTGACATCGCAGCTATCGATCAGGTTTTCCTCTCCCAATTGCTCGTCCACGCGAGAGTCGAGCACTGTACCGGACAATGGTCCATTCGTGGAATGCTTTGAATTGGTGCTACTGTATTTTTCGCCATTCTTATTTACAATTTCAGCGTCTCCTGCGAACGTCTAGCTTAGGAGTCCACCAGCAGCGGAACTGATTAAAGGATGACGAGAATGTATGGTTGGAGCATATGCACTTTCCGAAACCACAGGTGATGTCGGGCTAGTCACGCCGGCAAACGCCGACGGAATTGTGTACTTGAAAGATCAAGTTTAGCGGAATTCCTGGAGAAATTGAAGGCGCTGTTGCCGAGTTCTTTCTTTATGTTTTCTTGCCTCAGAGGAGACCTGCTTTCTCCATTCTCATTTGCGATTGTATCTGCGGAGTTCTTTCGAGAATTGCATGCAGGTAAGTCGTTTTTTTTTTGCATGAATTCCTCCAGCCAGCCTGCGGCGAGGATCTTTTGTTTCTCATCTGGGCAAGCGCAGGTCGCGGCAAACAAATGTGCTTTCTCTTTAATTAAGGTATGGGTCAAGGCAAATCCGTGGCGCTGATGGTTTCGAGCCCACTTGGCAAGGGTTTTTTCGATACCTCCGCCGTCCATACTTAGATACTTTTCCTTTTGTCGGAGGATCTTGGACACGGTGCTCTCAGATGATTAGCATGAACGTATATTAATAAGAGATGTTACATTACCTCCTCTCCACACCGAATAAAACTATGAGATAATGTCAGTAAATATTACTTTGTAGTCAATTTATTGAGCAAACAGCACGAACTAACACCCAATGTCAGTCTGTTTAGCTGACTTATTCTCTTCATGGTACATGCACATCCGACGGCGATCTTCAGCTGTCAAAGTCCTGCGAAATGTCGGCCTAGACGGTGCGGGAGTCGTATGCCAAGGGTGAATGGGCGTTGGCTGGGGTCTTGACAAAGTCGGAGTAGCCGCGGGCCATGAAGTCTCCGAGAAGTGTGGCTGGGCGGTCAAATATGGTGAAGTAATAAGGCCTCCTGGCGACTGGAATGCCCCTATTTCGATCCATGGAGAACTTTTATAATCACTCTCCTGGCCATTGGGTGCATCCCATATCAGATGTTCAGAAACGAGACGATCCATGGTCGAGTCCAATGACAAACCATGAAAGGCAATAGCTTCTCTTTCCCCAGTGTAGATTTCCGTGGACAGGTCAAATGAGAGTTGACTCCAGATCCGGTCTAGGAAGGGAGGTAATCGGATACCTGAGGTGTTGAGGAATGAGCGAGAGTGTGAATGTACGTATTCAAGGAGGCAGTACGGATTATACGAGATCGGATGCTTGGAATCTTGCAGCTACACTTGACTGGTTTGGGAAGTAAATCAGTAGCCCAAGGGAGAGCAATTTCCTGTATGCAACTAAACGCTTAACAATCACACCATAAATGCAGCCTATCTGCTTACCAGACACGTAGGCTATGCTACCGAACGTGGTCGAGAATAATTATTCCGTGGTAGAATACTCGAACTTGGTTGGCGGTACGCAGTCCCTGACTCACGTTGTAAACCGAAGAAGATCAAGACCCTTGCGGGTCCTCCTCTTTGGGTAAGTCAAATGTTACAAGACAGGGCAGTGGACATTACCGGTCCAATGAGCTGAATCAGATATTTCTTTTCATGAAAGGGGTGAAGGCTCTTCCAAATCGACCGCAAAGTTCCGAGACAATTCTCCACTTTCCAGTATCTACATACTAGTCGCAGGTCGAGAGAACCATGGTTGGGCCCAGGAAAGCATTGCCAGCTTCAGACTAGGGGCCAACCGGGCAATCCTTGACATCAGCTGCATCGTACATGAAACCGCGGGAATCCTATGGCTGCATTCCACCACTGAAAGACGGAACAGACGAGGTAGTGGACAACGAGCGCAAAGCCAAAGTGTTTCCGCAGCACATGAAGGCCATGCTCCAGGAAGACGAAAGATCAACGCTGGTGTGGCTGGTCTGATTATGACTCGAGTCTTCCGCGCCTGCCTCATTCGGGTAATGAATATCCACACGCGGCCAATGCACAGGCAGGGAGAACTGCCGGTTTAGCTAAATAAAAAGGCATGTCGTTAGGTGAAACCTGCAAAGAACAAGCCTCCACTCTTCGAGCTTATAGTCTTTCCTCATGCAGGTGAGACGAAACGACATCGCGTGGACCAGCGAAGAAAAAGTCATGCGTAAATGAAAAGCAAACACAGCAAATTATTTCGAAAATGTCGCGTTTTCCAATCATCGCTACAGTAATGAGTCCATAGCTCCTCAAGACGCTCTATAGTTATCTTTATGTGATAAGGACCTGGCGAGATCCAAAGGTGTCTGTCCGTTGGGATCCAAAATGTCTCGATTGAGCGTTTCGTTGCCAAGCAGTCGGCGGAGATCTCCCCATGCGATGGATGTCGCGGACCGGCGGCCGAGCTAGCTCACAAGATGCATCAGACATATGATTCCGCGTAAGAGTAGATGCTCGCGCACCCCAGTTCTGACGAGAGCCAAAAAGAATGTCCTACTCTTTTAAGTGCTGCCGGTCAAATTAAAGCCCTGGGCCATGCTTCGACAACCTTGCCGGTTATTTCGCCCGTAAGAAATGTGACGATGACTGTAATTAGAGCTACAAGGATACTGATAGTGGTAGTAACCTGCATATTGCTAATATAGCGAGGGGTCAGGGTAAATGAAATCATCCATCCAACCTCCATAACACTTGGTTCAGAAAAGAAGAAATTCATCCTGTAATAGTAGTGTCCTTCCCGTAACGGAGGCACTTATATCGATACTTTCTTTTGTAGAAAAACCACATGCCTTCTGTACTGGCTAGGCTCGTCATTGGTTTCTCAGCCTTCTCGAAGCAAAAGTCGCAAGGTTGACTTGAAAGTGAAGTTCGCTTGAGATTCCAATGCAATAGCTAAAAGGACCGTTAGTGGCACATGCGAACGTTCCGTTTTTTTCCGATTATGACAGATGTATGGCTGTAATCATTGTCACAAGGACTTCACAAGGACTCCAAGTTATAGAGTTCAATCTCTGATTCCGCTGATTCACCTGCGTCTGATCGGTCTGTCTCAATGTCGAACAAGGATATTGAATCTACTGTTGCCCCTGATTCATCTGACTGCCCTGCATCTGATTGGCCTATGTCTACTTCATCCACATCTGCACCGTTTGCCCCTGAGTCGTCTGTATCCGAGTCACCATCGCCCGAGGAGCTTGTCTGTTCGTCATCAGTCGAAAGTAGAAATGCTATTCTGTAGGCCAAATAGCCACCGCGTCAACCATGCATCTCATCTTTCTTGTTTGCGCATTGCCGATCGTGAGGATCTTTATCCATACGATCTAGCAGATAGGTCCAACGTCAGTGGTCCCAGTGAAAACCGACATTGCATATTCTGAGTGTGAGGGTTCTTCGAGCACGCCCATGAGACATACCGTATACGGCAATTATCAACGTCTATGATCGATCGTAGACATGCATCTCGGAGATAGCGGCCGCATACATGGAAACAAGGAATGGATGGCCTGGATCATAGGAGCGCCACCAGGCTTTCTTTGTGTTGGGGACGAGATTGGTTTGTTACATGAGATCGAATGAGGTTGTGATTAAATCAATCCCTCCACCAAAATCTTTAATTCGGTCCTTGAAGGTAGCTGTAGTCCTCATGAGTAGCCGTGAGACTCGGTAAGCTGGTATATCCTTCTTGATACGAATAATCCAGATATGGTAAAAAGCGTGAATCGACAGCGGAAAGTTTCACCCACTTTCGATCGACCCCTGTATCCCAGGCGTCCAATCGTTGATATTTCATTTCAGACGGTCCTCGATGCAACCAGCCCAGGAAAAGTCACGGTATAGCCGCGTGTGTGGTGATGTACGCTTCATGAAAACCGGTGCTACCCTTGAGAGATCGGTGGCTATTCCGTTAGATACAGTATTATTGTAATTTGTTTGGTGAAAAAATATGTTCGTTCGTGTTCATGTTTTGTGATACAGTAAAACCACACTCACTCATTTGACTTGACATCGGACCCACTCAAAGAGGCAAGTCTACAGTCCTATACTGCAAATGGCTGCTGAACGTTGATTGTCATTTGTTTTGTCTGTAAAATTAAAACACGGACAAAGGTAGCATGTAAAGAAGCTCAAAAAGATTTAGCCAAAGGAAACGTCACAAACAAAACGTAACTGGTGAAATGGCGGAAGCGGCTCGGTAAGAAAGAATCAAATGAGAGCATATCAAAGGTGACGGACGCCCAGCTAAGTGAGCCCTAATGCGAGAATAGCGCATTCCTTTAACAGCGTTGAACAGCACTAAAGCTGCGAGCCCAGCTAGGCTGCGTTGGGATAATACCACGCCGCAATCGCAAAAAGGACAAACGACGAGCCCAAAATCACGCCTTGAATCCTGCATGCCAGTGTTAGTGGTAGAAAACAGAGGGTCGAGGGGGATGATACCAATGCGATGCACCAGCGTGCATAATGTAATTGACGAGGAGAACCACCAGCCCCAACATGGTCACCTGGAAACCGTCAAAGAAGAGACTCATCGCGGCCACGTCCGCCACCCATGCCACGATCACCGTCACCGGCAGGACCCAAAGCGTCAGGCGGACACTGGCATCAATGGCCAGCTCGACAACCCAGTCAACGTTGTGGCGTTGCGAGCGAATGGCTGTCAACACCTGCGCGGCGCAGCCATACACCACGGGTACCAACACCAGCCCGATGAAGCTTGTGGAGACGTTCCAGTCGCGGTTCGGCGCATCGATAGATTCCAGCACCCAGATCGAAGTGATCACCGTTAGGACCCCTGCAACGAGAAGAATTCCCGCGTTCGCCAGGACCGGCAGAACAGCCGCCTTGCGGCTGTGCTGGAGGTCCTGGGCGCGGAGCTCCGCCAGATTGACCGGATTGAATCCATCGTGGGGCGGCGCCGCAACCCCCGCAGCCACGGTGGCAGCCACGGCCAATCCCAGGTTCATCGGTTGGGGAACTACATGCGTGCTGTATTCGTAGCCCAGATAGCAGCCAAAGACCACGAGAAGAACAATAGCGGAGCTGTGGGAGACCGCGACCAGTCCGGACTCTGCCCATTCGTCAGCGTCACTACGGTGGAGAGGACAGGGGATGAGAAGGCGATCCACCTGGTTGGCCCTGCGCTGAGAGCTTGAAAACGGTTGGCAGCACGATGCTGGTTAGGCTCAAGACCAGCAGCTGCGCTTTGTCACGGGCCATGATTACAGGATATGTGGGACTACCGCTCTGCAGACCGCCGCAGATAAAACAAGTTCCCAGCAGAAGCAGGCAGTTGGCCACCACCGCGCCCGTCAGTGCGGTCTGTGCCACCAGTGCTTCCTGGTAGACCACGGCCACGATGGCAAAGCACATTTCGATCGCATTCCTGTGGAGCAGGCGGTGAGATGAGTCCACCGGAGGGGAGGGGATATGGTACCCGAGCAACGCGCGTGTCAGCCCCGCAGCCACTTCCCACTGATTCTGCTGACATCGCACAGTTAGATCCTCTGTGACCACGCGCACAACGACGGAAAGCGGGATGACCGTGGCAATGGCGAGGAAGAATGTGGTCAGGGAATGTTCCGTCGACTGCACGCCGGCCGTCGTCGCAAAAAGGATAACAGAGGCCATCAAGGCCGACCAAACTTCGACCTTCGTCGTGGACCACGTCCGCTTTCCATCTTGCTCGTCGTAGCAAAGAAAATTCCAGAGTGAACGGAGTGTGGCCATGGCAAGTGTTTCGGACCGAATGCGTTCATGCTGGCAGCATGGTCTTGGCCGACTCATCCACTATATATGCTATCAACGGTGCCGAATTGCGCGATTCGCCAGATAAGGATCACCAGAAAGTGAGAATATGCGGTGTCTGGCTTTGGTTAGCATCGCTATTTCCCTTCCCTACCCACAAGAGAAGACCTTATCAACAGGGCGTATAACCTTTCTAGTCGGGCCGTCAATGCTTCGCTTCCCGTGACACATACACTCATTATCGAACGGTCCTCGTCAATAGCAAATCACCGTCTTGGCAAAGATGTACCATCATTATTGAAACCGCATGCTTCATAGTCTCGGTTCGCTAGTATTCCTCTGCGTCAGAATCTGGCTTTCCTATCGAGACACCGCTTGGAGCTACCTGTACCTACCGCTCTCGCCACAGGCGGCATGTTGTCGGTCATCTTACTTGTGCCACGAATTTGATGGCATTTGACCTTGCCTTCACTCTCGACAGCTTGAGACTGGCTATGTGCAAACATCGCGATATGAACCGCATTATTCGTCGGATTCCGTGTCCAGGTTCTTGCTCGAGATGAACGACTTGAGGACAGGACCGTGATGTGCCGATGGCAACCATGGCTGTCTTGGCGCAAATATTGAGCAGCCATCAAAATGAGTAATCAGAGATTTAATCAGCATGTTAATAAACAGTCATAAAAATAAACAGTCATAAAAATAAACAGTCATATTGCGTAGATCGTATCTTGACAGACGGGGGGCATCTTTTAGACTATCAAGTGAGTTTTCGCACACGGAACGGAGTGTTTCAACCCTCAACCTAGTCGGCCTGGTGATAATATTCACGATGCGTCATTCCTACGACGTCATGGTGAATTGCGAGCGGAGCATTAAGCAACCATCAGCAGATATTTTGGCTCAAGTGTCACCTCGCAGCAGTGTTCACAGCGGAAGGTCTTTTGATGCTCCCCTATCTCAAAATTATCCCTCCTGGCAAAGCTTCGTCGATATGCGCACTGACTGAATCGTCCCTGGATATGATCATTTGATCCGACGCGAAGCAGTTTGCTTCACTTTCAAGGCTAGTCCCAGAGTGATTAAGCTAGTGTTTCATCTTTCCCTACTTTTGTGATACAAAACATTTTATAGTCTAATTTATACTGTACAGTATAACTGTTGAGAAACGAGACTGGCGGATATCAATGCCGACAACGGTAAATTTTGAATAATCAAGATGATCTCTGGTGGTACAGACAGATTCGTAACCTCCTTTGTCACGGACCTGGATCCACCTTAGTTAAACAGCGTTGTGTCGAGATACGTTAGAGGGTTAAACCACACAAAGGTTCGAGAGCTCGGTCGATAGAGTAGGCTTGAGTGAACGAAGTAACGATAGTCGATCTGGAAGTCTTAACGTAACTAAGATAGAAGAGATCCCCCGTACAGCCTGGTGCCCGTACGAGTTAGAATGCCTTGCTGACTCTCACTGTTGTATTCGAGTGACTTATGTCAAAGAACTATGAAGAACTAAATACACGATGGTAAAGAGCGTCCTTATATATCCAGTCCTCCTAGTTCTGTATACCGTATATCGTATACTTTCAAAAATAGCAAGTATAAAGTATACGATATCCTTCCAATGATATCTTGTTGTTTCGTATACCTTTATCTTATCCAAGATAACGGTATATTATTCATATCTCCACGTGACTTGGTGCGTGTCCCATACCGAAGTGTCTCAGTCTGACATCCTTCCACTGGTCTTGTCATCGTATGGTTCATACGCTCGCAAATCCAAAGTGACCTTTCCCCTCTGGTCATAGTGCGAATTAGCGTCATGCAGGTTGATTCGTAACATCACCCTTTTTATACTCTCTGTGTTTTATTGTGCCCCACTGCCAAGACGTTCTAATTCTTTTAATTAAGGCGGTTGTTTTTGTGTTCGAATTAATTCTGAAATGACCATCTGATTACAATACCTTATGACCTGTCCACGGCGGTTGTATTCACTTCATGTATGTTATACATTACAGTAGGGATATCTCACGTCATCGATCACAACGCTTCGAGACTGGTCAATTCACTTTAACTTACTTCACGAAAGGAGATCGGACAAAGCAGTCACGCGCTATAGAATTCCTGGCCCGCCAGGTATTAACTCTCATAAACATTTGCGCATCACGAACATTAACAGGTGGCGACATGACAAAGAAAATGCAAAATAAGAGAACGAAAACACATCCACCATGATTACAGTAACTGATTGAACACTAGGCTAACCTCTTCACCGCCCCGGTGATGATTCTCTATCCAGATCGGGATATCACGCGCGTACTGTTCCACCAAGCCCTCGGGAATATCATATCCATCAAAAACCCTCTTGCCCTTCTTGTAAATCAAGTCAAGATCAAGACCAAGTTGTAAAGCGATGGCACCAGCACGGCAGAAGCTATCCTTCCAGATATCGCTGATCACTTGAGATACCTTCCAATCTGTATAATCAAGGACAGCTTGATCCAAATACCCGTGCACAGTCAACCAAACTAACAAGTCGAGTCGGGCTGCTGGTGCAAGGGTCAATTCATAGTCTACTGTCATTTGATGAGTGACGGATATAGACAGTGTAGGCAGAACGTTTGTTATATCAATTAGAGGATAGAAGCTCCCTGGATGATTGGAGCTCTTTAATTTATTCTACCATTGCTCTTCCGCTCTAACTATTTCTTAACGGATAAAGTCTAGAACATCATCATGATCTAATATCATACCACCTTGCTCCACATATTAAGCCATATCTTTCAAATGGTTGGGAAGACATTTATGATATATCTTATCTTTTGGATCTCGCCAACAATGGGGGCCCAAACAACACGGGGGACCCGGGCATCGCATAAGGTTATATACCGCCTTCTAGGGCGATGGTCGGCCTAGCGAGCCTTCCTCCGCTCGGATCTGTTCGTCTCGCTCCACAAGCATGCGCTGAGTAGCTGACGACGCTCCCCTTTTATTAACCCGGCCTCTATGGTTGGCTGATGCCTGATTAGTAATACCTTTGTGGTGAGGCTAAGACCAGATTTTGTTCGGTATCTTTCGCCACTGTCCTTTTATTGAGGGTAACTTTCCATTCAATCGAGTAGTGGATACAACTCGGTGGATCACCGAATTGGAGGAGTGGAAGCTTACTTGAATGCGAGACGTTTGAACGATCGACTGGGGGGGTATCGTTGGCGTTGAAAAGGCTCGGATCTGATGGCGACGCGGGAGTACGTCCGAAGTTGCCAGGGGTCGGTGACGACTCATCCCATGGCTGTATCTGGTCGTATTGGTAGGCACTATCGCCGTCATGGCCACTAAACGAGCTAGGCACCATCTGTCCTGATGGTACAAGTGTTAATCATTCAACGGAGCTTATACCGTGCTGTTATTCGCCTACAAACAACAGCCCACCTGGTTACGTCCTAATCAAGCCTCATCTGAAAGCTGAACGCTCATGAATAGCAAAAAGAGATAAGTGCGTAGGGTGAAACAAAAGGTGCAAGTTCCTGTAGCATGGCTGCCACGCGAATGGGAACGAAGGGGAGCTTTCGAGATCCATAGCACCGTGGGTTCCACGATTTTCCATGGAGATCTTTCGGAGTTATGCAGCGGCTAGGCTTACGTAAGATAGTTATGCAGGAACAATAACTATTATGCTGATTGATTGGCTAAAACAAGCCACCTCCCGCAGGTTCTCCGCTGGAACCAACGCTTCGAATGCGCATGGAAGAGGCTTTTTGGAGATCTACCGCCGCTAATGTAGATCATTTGACTAGCTGTTTGTGGCAATTTGATGCGATCATCCGAGAATCCTCCTAACAGTAAGATAGAGATACATGCACCACTAAGTATGTCTAAACAATAATACGCCGTAATACAGATACAATACTATTTACATTTCACGTTTTATACAACCAGCAATTTACAGCAGGCCTCAGTTAAAAGCAGGTGACTCCACAAAGGTCTCAAACTAAGGTCTTGGCGGTGCGACAAGAGAAGAGTCATCAATGTTTGTTGGGCAAGCCGATTTCGAGAATGACTGTAGTATCAGGAAGACCGTGATCGAGGAGGTTTGCCGAACGGGAGCTAAAAGCGGCCCGATGGCAGTACCCGAAGGCGGTCCGCAGACGCCGGAAAACTCTGCACGGAATGAGGCCATCCCAACAGCCCCAGGTCGGAGACAGAACCACCCAGCAGAAACCCTACGAGCCCCAGCGGTTGAATTTCCCTCATTGGACGATGGCAAAAGAATTACATACCAGACGGTTGCGAGTCTCGTTAGCAGCCTAAAGAAAGTCATCACCCAACAGACCAACATAATCGAACTAGCAAGGGCAGAAGTCCGTGAAATCAAAACGGAACAAATCACCCTGAGAGAACAAAATGTGAAATTACAGGAAGAGATTCAGGCGCTACGCACCCAGATTGAGAACCAGGCAACCACAATCCTACCCCCAAACCCATGGGCTGAAGTAGCCTCCACAATCCCACCAACGATCAATATACTCCCACGACCCCAGAAAGAACTAAACTGCGTCCGGATCAGTACTGCACAGCCAGAGGCAACGGATAACAATGGAAATAACAATGGCAACTTCACAAGGTTCCTGCCTACTGATACTGCCAACAAGCATATAAGGGCCGCCCTATCAAACACGGAACCCACCAAAGATGTACAGGTAGCAGGTGTTGGCACCACTAAAACAGGCTATGTAATCAGATTCAGAGATGCTCAGTCGGCCGAAACAGCCCGGAACAACACCGCATGGCTGAAAGAATTGGGGAACGAAACCAAGCTGGTCAAACCCCGATTCGGCATTGTGGTTCACCGAGTACCAACGGAAGACTTTGACTTGGAGAAGGAAAAGAGAGAAGGGATTGAGAAGATCATGGAAGAGAATGACCTGGCCGAGAAAGGATTTGAAATTGAGGATATTGCATGGCTCAAGAAGAAGGATCGACCGCTGGGAAAGGCCGCATCGATGGGCATCTGGCTGAATACACCGGAGGCAGCAGAATCAATCATCAATAATGGCCTCCTAGTTGGACAAAGATACATTGGAAGTGTGGAACCCTACAAAGTTGAACTAAAGAGATGCTACCACTGCCAGAAGTTTGGCCACCTAGCCTGGTCATGCAAAGAACAGGTAAAATGCGGCCACTGCAGCGGCCAACACGATCAACGTAACTGCCCTCCAGGCATAAGGCCAAGGTGTGCAGACTGCAATGGGGAACATCCTACCGGACATAAGAGGTGCCAAGCACCCCTTAACCCGAACTCCTCCCAATAATGTCATCAACACTACGTTTATTACAGCTGAACATCTGGAAATCCAGGGCAGGAATGGAAGCCCTCATTAATGACCAACAGAGCCAGAACCTTGATCTGCTTTTGATCCAAGAACCATCAGTTACCACATACCGCACCCATGTGAACCACAGTGCTTGGCGGCTATACCAACCAACATACCCAAATACCGACGAAGCCACCCGATACCGCAGCCTGCTTTACGTGAATAAAAGAATTTCGACCTCCTCCCACCGCCAAATCCAGTGCAATCACCCAGATCTGGTAGCAATCAAAATATGGACTGCAGAGATACAGTTCCTTATCTTCTCAGTGTACATCCCACCACTGGATGCGCACCAGGCCGCTAGCACGACCGCTGCTGAACCAATACTAGCGGAGATTAAAAACACCATTGAAGAGTATACCAAGGAACCCAATAAGACCACAAGGCTTATTCTAGCTGGAGACTTCAATCGACATCACCCGGCATGGAGCCACCGCCCCGTTAGCCATGTTTTTACATCTCAAGCGGAAGAGTTAATCAACTTCTTCCAGACATACCAACTCCAATGGTGCCTACCCCCAGGCACACCAACATACTGGTCGCCAAGCCTCCCAGGGAAGGCATCTGTCCTCGATCTGACGCTCACCAATGACCCGGCAAAACTTATGAAATGCCAACTCTACCAGGACAACTACGGTTCAGACCATCGCGGAACATACTCCGAATGGGACCTGCGACCAGAACGCAATGAAAACCCAAAACCAAAGAGAGCATATGACAGAGCGGATTGGGATAAAATCGGCTCAGCCTTGCTGGAACTACTGGGTCAAGGACCTGAGATAAGCTCCGCCGCAGACCTCGACTATGAAGTTAACCGACTAGTTGAAGCAACAACAACAGTCCTTGATCAACAGGTGCCTCTACAGAAGCCATCCCCCTACTCGAAACGATGGTTCACCCCAGAGCTCAAATCCCAACAGGTTATAGTAAACCAAGTTCGTAGGAGATGGCAGAGCAGCTGTGCTACCCTCGGCAGCAGCCACCCAATTACCACATCCCTCTTCAACGACATGCGTCATAAACGACGAGAATGGACTCGAACCATCGAGAAGGTCAAAGCTGCCCATTGGAAGGAGTTCCTAGACAAGGCCCAAGAAGGCCACCTCTGGAAAGCAGCAACATACATGCGCCCACGAGACCCCTATACAAATATCCCGCCACTAAAAGTGGGATCCGAAGAAGTCACCGAAAACGACGCAAAGGCCAGAGTGTTCCTAGAAACCTTCTTTCCGAAGATGGCAGACCCAGAAATAGAAGACCCAGTATCACCCTCAGAGGAAATAACATGGTATCCAATCACGGAACTGGAGGTACATCGATCACTCAAAGCCGCTAAGGGAACGACGGCCCCGGGGGAGGATGGGATCATAACCCTTGTCTGGAAACATCTATGGCCATATCTCCGGAAGATGGTCACCTACATCTTTGCAAAATCAGTAGAATTAGGCCACTATCCCCGCCAGTGGAAGCGAGCGAGAATCATAGTGCTGAGGAAAGCCGGGAAGCCAGACTATGGGGTACCAGAAGCATACCGACCTATCTCTCTACTGAATACCCTAGGGAAGATACTAGAAGCCGTCATGGCTCGCAGACTGTCATTCTGGGCTGAGTCCTATAAACTACTTCCAGACACCCAGTTTGGAGGCCGGCCAGGACGGAACACAGAACAAGCGCTCCTAACCCTGGCAAACGCGATTGATCGCGCATGGCTACGGTCCAAGGTGATCACGCTGGTGGCATTTGATCTCACAGGAGCATTCAATGGAGTGAACGATTCAAGCATTGACGCCCGCCTACAGGCCAAAGGCATCCCAACCGTAGCCAGACGCTGGATCCGGAGCTTCATGGAGAACCGGTACGCCAGCATCTCCTTCGACGATTTTCAGACGGAGATCTCCCCGCTCGAGCATGCTGGTCTGGCACAGGGATCCCCGCTGTCCCCAATCTTATTTGGATTCTTCAACTCCGACCTGGTCGACCAGCCAGTCGACCACCATGGCGGCGCGTCAGCGTTTATCGACGACTATTTTCGATGGCGAGCTGGCCGGTCTGCAGAAGACAATATCAGAAAGATTCAGGAAGAGGATATCCCCCGCATTGAGGCATGGGCCCGACGGACGGGATCCTCGTTCAACGTGAAGAAAACAGAACTAATCCACCTGACAAGGTCTAAAAGGCAGCATGGGGTAGGACAGATCACAATCAATGGGACGGTAATCGAGCCAAGCGATACCGTAAAGCTCCTAGGCGTGATCTTCGATAAGGAGATGCGGTGGAGGGAACACGTACAGCAAGCAGTCAAGCGAGCAACCCAGGTGAATATCGCCCTAGGGGGACTGAGACACCTCCGTCCAGAGCAGATGAGACAAATCTACCAAGCATGCGTGACACCAATCGTGGATTACGCATCAACCGTATGGCACAACCCACTAAAGGATAAGATACACCTGAGAACGCTGGGAACTGTGCAACGAACCGCCCTCATTCGCATTCTCTCTGCCTTCAAGACGGCATCCACGGCAGCCCTAGAGGTGGAAGCCCACGTGCTACCAACCAACCTGCGACTCAAACAACGCGCCCAGATCGTGGCTGCCCGCCTCAGCACCCTCCCAGAGGATCACCCAGGCCGTACAGTAGTGACCCGAGCAGCAACGAGGAGCACCCATATAGGAAGTGGACCCCGATTCCCACTAGCGGAGACCCTACGGACAATGGACCTCACCCGACTTCGGGATCTGGAAACAATCGACCCAACACCCCAACCACCATGGCAGACGCCAGCATTTCTAGAAATCGACATTGAACCAGACCGGGATAAAGCCAAAGACAAAGCCTCTGCTAGACAAAAAGCATCTGGCATCACCGTCTTCTCAGATGCATCGGGCCAACAGAACGCATTAGGAGCCGCAGCAGTAGCACTAGACCGGGATCACAATATCGTCCAGCACCGGAAAGTCTGCATTGGCTCTATGGAATACTGGTCAGTATATGCAGCTGAGCTCATGGCAATATACTATGCTATCAGCCTTGTCCTTAAGATCGCGTTAGAAAACTGGAACACCACAGCAAGTCAACAGGAACCAGCAACTATCCTCAGTGATAGCATGTCGGCATTACAGGCTATCTCGAATGCACGGAACAAGTCGGGCCAGAGGATTATTCAAGCGGTTCGGCAATCAGCTCGGGAGTTAAAAGCACGGGGAATTCCGCTCCGACTCCAATGGGTACCAGGACACTGTGGTGACCCGGGAAATGAGGCGGCCGATCGACTGGCTAAAGAAGCAGTTGGTCTAGACAAAGAACACCCCTTCCAACATCTTCTTTCACGAGAAAAAGGGTTCATCCGCAACCACATCCAAGAAGAATGGGAACGGGGCTGGAAGACCTCCAAGAACGGTGGCCACCTTCGCAGGATAGATAGAAATCTACCCGCAGTTCGTACCCGGAGAATGTATGGCTCGCTGCCACGCAATCGAGCCTACCTGCTCACCCAACTTCGGACCGGCCACTCATGGCTAGCAACACATGGCAAACTGCATGGCCATAGAGAGGATGACAAGTGTGAATGTGGAGCGATAGAAACAGTGGTCCACGTCCTGATTCACTGTCCCAAATTGAAAACCATACGACAGGAATTACGAAAGAAGATCGGGACTGCATTTAACAATATTTCGGACATGCTGGGAGGAGGATCTCAAGGTAAGCAAGGTAAGGAGGGTGATATGCAAGGCGGTGGCATCTTAGGTGCAGTACTCGACTTTGCAGAGGCATCACAGAGGTTTCAAAGCCGGGCGCCGCAGGGCCGCTGACAGAACACCAGGCATGTTGGCCACCATAGGCCGTGACGAGGCTCTAAATTCGTCTTTATGTAATGGATTGATGTACATAGACATAGATAAGGATTAGATAGTGGTATCCTGCATATCGCTTCGGCGAGGGGTCAGGGTATGAATACAACCAACCAACCAACCACTGTGTGAGTGCCTTGCAAAATCAGTTTCCCTCACACTGTATTGTTTCCATCTAGAAGCCGAGAGATGAAAAAATGAATCCAGATTTTGATTTCAACAACATGAAAAGCATGATCGCCCACAGGAATGCAGTCAATTACGGATTCATGGTGGGCAGATAGGTATATAATAATGTCATTCTCTAAACAAGCTCTCAGCTTTGAGTAGACTTTCGCTTGTTCATGAGATATTCTACAGACTACAAACCTGGGGTACACGATGCTTAGGAACATTTCTCGAGAAGTTTGGGACAATATTTTCGCTTTTCGACAACCAATACCAGCTCCTGCTTCGTCCGAATATAGCAAACACCACAAATTGTGGAATTCGATCTTCGAGAGCCATAAATGGATCCAGGAGATAACGCGGCTTCAGGGCAACTCTTTGCTTTTCGGTCCGATGCACAGTCACATGAAATCTCAGGACTATCGTTAATCCGGTACTTTGCCTGATCAAGATTAGGGTGAAACGTGTCAGACAATTGAAGTAAGTTAAAGCGTGCACCGTTTTTGCAACCAACTGTATACATTCATGGTATGATCGCAGATCTTTGACGAGAACTGTACCTATTCTTGAACAAAGTTCGTGGCTATCAATTGGCGAAAATGCCCTCGGACGACATCCCAGCAGGACAGGCCGCGACGCAAACCCCTGAACCGCCCGACCGGGACGAACACGAAAACTCACCACCATGATTATTAAGACTGAAACACACCACTAAGCCACCTAATAATTATACATAAGAGCAAGAGAAAGAAACTAAGCAGAGAAACATACACTCTCAACAAAAGAGAAAACTCAGAATAGGCCAACAACTCAACGTGATATCCTAACCGGAGATAGCTCCAAAACCGAGAGCAAGGACCTGGACAAGGACCTGGACACGGCCAAACTCGTAGCAGAGCTTATCAAACTTAGAAAAGAGATTAAACGATAAGATGATTTGCACAAGAAAGAGCTAAAGAAAGTTAAAGAAGAATTTAGTGCCACCTTTACAGAGGTTTAACAGGAGATACAAACTCTAATACTACTATTCTAGCCCGAGTCATGCTCACAGAACAGCCACAATAACATCCTTCACGAAATTCAATCCCTGCGCACTTTAATCATCACCCCCAATTCTATAAATCATCTATCCTATGCAGATATCACCCACACGCCTCCAACCAGTTAACCAAGCAATATATAGACTCTCTCTTCATTCAACACAACACCAACAACCTTCACCAATACATTATATTACATGATAGACACCTTAAAGATGGTAGATAATAAAAATGATAGAACATCCGCTAGCTTAATCAGGGCAATAATTGAGAAAGAGATCTAGATAATAGAAAACCACATAAACTAGAGATATCGCGCTGTAACCGTGGACCCAAAGAATACTAACTGGATTAGAATTGCTTGCTAAGATAAGGTTGAATACTAGCTGGTTAAGAAAATTGTAGAAGCAAAGATTGGCGCAGGAGCCTGAGTACTCCGTGACGAGCTTTACCTGATGAAAGTCAACAGCGTCAGGAAGACAGCAGTATTAGATGAGAACAATAAGATTAGAGCCGGAGCCGCAGCAGCCTTCAGCGAGGAGAATAACACCACAGTTGCCAAGATCACATGGCTCAGCAGTAAGGAGAGTGCGAAGGCCTATGGGTCTATAGTAGTATACCTAACCAAAGGCACTGACGTACGAAGGCTCCTGGTGGACGGGTTCTTCCATGCCGGGGGAGAATCCGGCGTAACCAGCGTCTTTAAATATCGACCACGACTGGCACAATGCTACAATTGCCAAGAGATTGACCATAATCAGGGTTATATTCCAATGCAATAACGCCCAGAGATGCGCGAAATGTGCCAAGGAAGGCCACCACCACAGCAATTGCAACAAAACAGTCCTTAAGTGCATTCCATGTGGAGGCCCATATAAATCATATAGCAAGAACTGTCGGAAACTCTACCCTATACAACATAAATAAGATACTCCAAATCATCCAGCTAAATATAAGAAAACAGGGCGCAGTATATAATAGTTTAATAAACAACAAAGAAATTCAGGACATAGTGATATTAATAATTCAAGAACCCCAAGCAAAGATAATTTAAGACTAACTCTTAACAACCCTAATAGGACATCATAAATAGACGAAGATAGTCCCCTCCACATGGAGAGAAGACAGGTGAGCAATTTAAAGCATACTCTAGATTAATAAGGATATAGAAGCAGAGCAAGTGCCAATAAAATCTCTAGATCTAATAGCAGCGGTCATTCAGCTTCCTAAGCATTTGATTTTTATAACATCAGTCTACATAGAGGGAGAGAATGCCCAGGCTTTATGTGATATATATAATCACCTACACAAGGCAATCACAAAGATAAGGCAAACCACAGGCACAGTGATAGAGGTAATAATTATGAGAGACTTTAATCAACATAATCAATTGTAGAAAGGAGATAACGTGTTGTTAAAAAGATAGAGCAAAGCAGATCTAATCATTAATTTCATAAATAAATTTACTCTCACCAGTCTACTAAAATAAGGCACAAAGACATGATAGGATGATAGATAGGATAGAGATTATAAATCCACCATCAACCTCATCCTCACCTCTGAGAATCTGATGAATTCTATGGTTAAGTATGCAATCCACAGGACAGAGCACAGCTCAGATCACTGCACAATTAAAACCATGTTTGATATTCTGAGGCCGGGTCCGAACCACCAGGAGCGACTTTTACTAAAAAACACACCATAGAAGAAGATCAATGCCAGAATTGCACGAGCCCTAGACAGCACCTAGGTAGAAGGCACATTGCAGCAGAGAACCAACAGACTAATGTCAGTGGTCTTGGAAGCAGTCCATATCTTAACTCCAAAGACCAAGCCATCGCCATACAGAAAGTGATGGTAGACAATAGACTTGACACAGCTCCATTATATATATATATACTGGAGAAATCATGCCCGCTCAGAGCAACAGGCAGGACGGAATGTCGCATACCTGGAAAAGATGGCGGAAAGTGCGGCAAAGCAATATCACTATGCTATCTAGTAACAAAAGAAAAAACACTAGAAGGAATTCCTTGCAGACAATAGCAATATATGGAAGGCTGCCAAGTACCTGAAATCAGGTGAGGATACAGTATTCAGAAAGATATCACAGCTCAAGAGAACAGATAGAATTATTACCACCAATTATAAGGAACAAGCAGAAGAATTATTAGCCAAATTCTTTCCTCCTATGCTAGACGATATAGATGATAAAGGACCTAGACCACAAAGAGCACCAATAGAGATACCTACTATCATTATAAAAGAAGTAGAGCAACAGCTATTCATAGCAAAATCATAGAAGACACTAGGAGAAGACAGCCTACCAGTAATAGTTTAGAAGATGACATAGCCAGCTATCAAGCACATAGTCCTTAACCTATTCTCCACATCACTAGAAAAGAGCACATTACCAAGTCAGTAGAAGTATATAAAGATCATACCACTCAAAATACCAAATAAGGAGGACTACACAATTGCAAAAGCCTAGAGACCAATCTCACTTCTAGTAACACTTGGCAAGGTACTTAAATCCATGATTACAGAAAGAATCTCCTATATAGTAGAAATATACAGCCTGCTCCCCATAAGCCATTTTAGAGCTTGAAAATAGCAATCAGCAGAATAGGCATTTCTACTCCTATAGGAGTAAATCTATACAGCCTAATATAGCCATCATATCCTAAGCTTAATTAGCTTCAATATTAAAGAAGCCTATAATAGGATCTATAAAAAAAAACTATTCTAAAGAATAAAAGTATAAGATATACTAAAAAAACTAATCTAGTAGATTAATATATTCTATTTAGTATAAATAATAACTATCTAAATTAATAAGCAGGAGTTTAAGGTTTATATTCTTTTATAGATAGAACTATCTTAGAGCTTTTTTTTATTTTTAATCTTATTTCTCTTCTTTAACATAGATCTAGTATAATAATAGATCAATAGTCAAGATAAAGCAATTACTTTTATAAATAATTTTATTATATAAATAACTAGACTTACTATATAGAGTAACTAGAAAGAAATTAAAATCATTATTATAAAAGTACTTAATTAGAAAAAAAGGAGTAGAGCAATCTTTAAAGCTAAGATATTAGCTATTATATATTTTATATCTAAAGTATATAAATTAGACTAAGAGTCTTTCATTATTAAGAGATAAACTATTAAACCTAAAAACTATATTAAGATTCTTAATATTATAATAGATACTAGACTTAAATACAAGAAATATATTATAAGAGCCACATCTAAGAGCCTAAAAGCAATAATAGAACTTAGATAGCTTAAAGGTCTATCCTTATTTATAATATAATAACTATTTATATTAATTATTATTATAGTTATAGACTACGCCTCTAATATCTAAATATATACTTTTAAAGATAAAACTATTAAGCTAATTAATTATATTTAAAGGGTAAAAGTATAAGTAATTATAAGAATATTCCTTATAATCATAATTAATATAGTAGAAGTAGAGGCTTACATTATTACTATATAAAGCTAGTTCTGGAGATAGATAGTAAAAATATAAATAGATATTTACACTCTATTAAAAACCAACCCCCTTTACAGGAGTATTAATCAGATCAGGAAATTCAAAAGATTTTACTACTTATTACTATATCAAATAACAAACACACTAAAGAATATTAATATAGAAATACTAAAAACTATTAACCTATTTATACTAACACTATAAAAAGAGTGTATACAGACTAATATAAATATAATCCTAAAAATACACATAAAAGTAGATAAATCAATACAGATTATAATAAGCAGTTTAGTATAGAATAAGATAATAGAATATAATAAAGTAATCTAAAGTAAACCATTCTAATATAAAAAGCTAAAACTAAAAACCTTTTTCTTTATATTAGATATAAGATTAAAGTAGAATTTATACTTAGAAGAGCTAACAGTAATAATATATATATTAAATATACTACTAATATTAAAGTAGTATAAAGTTATACTCTTAATAAGTAATAAAGCAGCTATACTTATATTAAGAAATCCTTATTAATAGTTAAATTAGAAATATATCTATTAAATATATAAGTTAATTAAAAGGTTATAAAAAAATAGAAACTAGATTATTATTCACTAGATCTTAACTAGTGAGAATAATAAACTATTAGGCCTAGCTAAAAAGCAGGCTAGAATAATAATCTAAGAGAATATTATCTTATAAGTATAGATTCTCTAAATAAAATTAATAATTCTTAACATTGTATAAGACCAACAAGATATTAGTAGAGAATTATCTAAGAAGATAGATAAATATATTAAAAGAGTAGATATAATATTTTTAAGCAAATATACTTAGCAGCTATATAATTATTTATTATAAAAAGAAATGAGTGTGCTAGCTTAACTCTAGACTAGTATAATAAGATTAAATAGATATTTTTATTATATTAATATAATATAGACTAATTAGTATATATATAAATAAGTAAGAGAAACTATAGAGCACTTTCTTTTTTAATATTAGAAATAGATAGTATACTAGACAGAAATACTATAATATATAAATATTTACTAAGACAACTTATTCTTCTTTCTAAAAGAAAAATTATCTTTAGATAATTAGAATTAAATCTTAAATTTTAAAGTAATATAGACCTTAATATAATTTATAATTACTATAGATTAATTTAATATTACTTAATTATATAGATAAACATTAATTAATCACTCTTTTTAACCTAACTCACACTAATCACCTTATAATAGATATAGTAGACGCACTTCAATTGCTAAAGATAGGATATTAAACACTTAAAGAAGCGCCTTCAAACCAGCTACTAACAAAATTACTAACCCACAAGTATCCACTACAATACTGATAAATGAAATGATATATATTAAAAGTGATCATATATGGGCTCTAAGGTGACATGGCATATATATTAGGACATGTATTAGTAGATTAGTGATAGTTGCCCTCTCGGCTTGGCCGCCGGGCGTTAATATATTGTGTGTGTGTATACATTCATCCGGACAGTAAAGGTCATAGGAGGGGATCAAAAAAAAAAGATGGCACCTAAAAGAGACAAAGAAAAAAGTCATAATAATACCTCAAGTTGTGACCCCAACCGGTTCTCAATACTAGACCTCGACCCACAACCCGCGTCCGAACTGTCGACGCGTCCAACAACTCCTAATCCCGAATCGCGTCCAACAACACCACAACCCTCTGAAAACCATATATGGATCTCCACGAAACTCTCCACAACTCACTCCAGAGTGCTCACTTTCAGAGAATGGCCTCATCTGGATATCCCCCGCAGCAACTTGCAAAATTTGGATTCTACCACCACTCGGATGACGAGGACTATGACGACTTAGTAGAATGTTTTGCCAGTGGGAACGTACCAATGTAGGTGGCAACGACAGGCTCACACGGAAGAGCTCCTCGCAATGCACGGAAAAGACTGCATGTGGGCAGATCTACTATGAGAAACCTAATGCTTTATAGAACCACTGGGAAAACACTTAACTACACCATTACGCTCCTTGACCCTGATTCCGTCTACCGCCCAACAAAGCTAAATATATGCTACAGAAAATGAAGCGTATAATCCATCACCAGACCACAATTCGTTATCTATCTGTAGTCCACGACGGTCCTATGCCTCAGTTCTGAAAACACCTAGCTGAACCCAGTTACCGACAGAGCTGAAATCTACGTCAACCTCCCGATCACACTCACTATTCCCACTAGAAACATTAAGAAAAAAGGAACACCACAGTACACTGCCGACGCCAAACCCAACCCTCACTGTGGAAGAGCTACGAAATTGCTTCCATAATAAGCTGTCACCTTTTAAACTAGCTGGTGCCCACCAGATGCCTATGAACCGTGATCACCTCACTACAGTAGCGACCGAAGCACTGTTAAACTTTCTACTCTCAGCAATCCCAGCATTTTGGGATTTCTATCTGATATTCACAATGGGATCATGTCGTCATCCATCTTAGGATCAAAGGTTTTGTAGCTGTGGGCCAATGGGTCCACTAGGATGGAATCTAAGGTAAAGGCCGACCACAGGCCCCTAGGCGAGGCATAAAGTTCGCCCGTAAGAAATGTGATGATGACTGTAATTAGAGCTACAAGGATACAGACAGTGGTAGTAGCCTGTATATCGCTAGTGTAGCGAGGGGTTAGGGTAAATGAAATCATCCATCCATCCATCCAACTGTATACATATTGAAAAAACCATGAAGGCATGATGTCGGGTGCTCTGGATCTAGAGTAACTCAAAAGCCTTAGTTAAATAGCCGGAGCCCTTCTAAATACCAGTTGACTGCTAGCGAGCCGTCCTAGCTCACGGTCCAGCAAGGGCTACAAGCTGTTGTTGCCAGGACTCAAGTCTCTGACATTAGACTTTGGGCTACAGGCCGTGCCCAAATGTCTAGTTTGGCTCACTATGATCAGATTAACTCTTTGTTAGCTCTTAAGCAACTACTTGTGAGGCTCGGGGAACGACTCTACGCCTCACCTACGGGATGAGACTATCTGCAACGGATACGGATATGGAACAATCCGCAACGGATACTGATATAGGGCTATCCGAAGGATACAGAGCTGACATTGTATATAACCCGCACCTGCGGAAAGACGTTGGAAAGGCCAACGATTAGTTTGGAATATCATTGAACCCCTACGTTCTCAGCTGCATCTCTATTTGCCTACTTTCCTAACCAAATCCTCACATTGCTCGTCTCGGATCCGGATAAATGACTTAGCAAGCCTTGAATTAGTCATTCTGCTCAAGATGACCTCAGATCCTTTTCATCTGATGGCAGCTCAGGTAATATCAAGAATTTTCATGCTTGGAGGTGGGAATAAGATCCGACTTGAGTAGCTTACCCATCTGAGAGACATTTCTCCATCATTCGGAACCTTTTCATAAATGGAAGGCCTTCTGTCACGCAGATACGGGCTTTTTCTTTTATAAATAAGCCATCTTCGTTGAATTTGTACATCAATACACAACTTAGTAGTGGAAAATCTGCATCCCAGCTGCTTCCTCGGTCTTCACAAGTTCGAACGCTTCCTTGGCTTCCAAATCGCCGCCGGTTTCAACGTGAGCAGCAGTCAGAAAGTTGTTCTTGAGCGGGTGTTGCAGTAGTTTTGCCTAGTATGCTGGTGGAGGGGGAATCGATTCGATCCCATTGTTTCTCTCTTTCTTTTGCAGTGTCTATGGGCTATTACGAAGGCGTATTCGAACCCTTTCTGGTCCTTCAATGAATGTTTCAACAAATGCATGGGCTTGGTAATCTGCTTGATCTCTTCGAGGACGTGCCTTTCGTCTTCCTGGTAGTATATTTGCTATATTAACGCCGCCATTGCGTCGTTTTATCTTCCACGCCCTAATCTCGATGAGGCGTGGGAATCGGGATCCAAATCGTTGGCTTCGTCCAGTGTAGTCCCGTAAGTTGCGGATTCCAACCGTTGGGAACCCGGCCCTTTTAACGACGTCGACGAATCCCCAAAAAGGAAAGAAGTGAATCCTCAGAACCCCCTGAATTCACAATAATTGAATTGACGATCGTCGTATCTGTGAAGGTGCCAATTTGAGCAAGGGCGGTGGATGTCGATTAGTAAGTCGGAACTACCGATTCTCCACGGAGGCCGCCTCTCCGGTTGTCATGACAATATCTCCGAGCCACATTGAAAATGAATTCTACACCCACCAGACTTTAGACATATTTTAGAAATATCTGTTTCTCAAATCCGCTAATAAGAAGTTGTCGGCCCAGTATAGCACGATGCAGTGGCTGGTTAACTTTTTGAAGTCGCTCTACTCCTTAGAAACCCTTGATACGCGCTTTGCAAGATCGACTGGAGTGTCTCAGAGCTCCGCAAGAGACCCTTCCAGAACTTCTGCTCCAAAGCCAGACAAGCGTTCGCCCTTACCCGGCACGAAGCCGTCCAGATGGTGGACAATCGAGTACTGTGTCTATTATCTTGTCTTTGTCATCGTTGTTCCGACGATGGTGAAGCAGGTCTATGACATATCGAAACCGGGAAGCCCCGGCTGGGACTCTTTCTCGAAGAGATTGTCTCGAGGCTGGATCCCCGGTCGCCAGATTGACAACTCTGACGCACAGTATGCTAATTTTCGGGACAACCTCCCTTACCTCATAACCCTTCTTATACTGCATCCATTGTTTCGCAAGCTATATGGCACATTCTGGCGAATTGACAGTTACAAATTTCTGGATGGCAGCAACACTGGTCTGCCCCATGATGCCAGACTGCAACATCGGGCCTTCTTTGATTTTGGTTTCGGGATTATCTTTCTCATTGCGCTGCACGGCGTTTCGGCGGCAAAAGTTTTTCTTATCTTCTATACCAATTTCAAGATTGCGACACGGCTTCCTAGAAGCTACGTGCCTGTCGCCACCTGGGTCTTCAATGTTGGTATTCTGTTCGCGAACGAGTTTTGCCGCGGATATCCCATCGCCGTGATCGCTCGGGTTTTATTACCAGATATTAAGGCTGCACATGATGTTGGTGCAAAAATCGACAGCTACAGTGGCCTCATTCCTCGGTGGGAGGTGCTCTTTAAGATCTCAATATTACGCCTGATCTCATTCAATTTGGACTACTACTGGGCTCAAGCAGAGGGTGGCTCGAATCTAATCGAGGTCAGTATTGAATTCATGCAAGCCTCGACGATAATCGCTAATTAAGACCTAAGAAGAAGCATGTAGCCGCTTTGCTCCTTAGCGAACGCGATCGAGTCTCATATGGCGCCGCTTTACAGGATTTTAACCTCAAAACTTACTTTGCCTATACGCTGTACTCACCTCTTTACCTCGCTGGTCCGATTTTGAGCTTCAACGACTTCGTCTTTCAATCGCGAAATTGCCTGCCGACCACAACCACGGTCAGGACCTCTCTCTACAGCCTGCGCTTCCTCATCGCCCTCCTTTGTATGGAACTGGTGTTGCATTACTCCTACGCAGTGGCGATCATCAAGAGCTCGCCTTCATGGACACAGTATACTCCCTACCAGCTCGCCATGCTTGGATATTTCAACCTGCACGCCGTGTGGCTGAAGCTGCTTATCCCTTGGCGTTTCTTCCGACTGTGGGCCTTGGTCGATGGACTCGACGCGCCGGAGAACATGGTCAGATGTATGTCTGACAATTATTCGACACTAGCATTTTGGCGTGGCTGGCATCGAAGCCTGAACAGGTGGATTGTCCGGTATATCTACGTTCCTCTTGGCGGTAACGGAGATGGTAAGGTCAAAACCATGGTGAACGTCCTGGCAGTATTCACCTTCATCGCCCTTTGGCACGACATCAATCTGCGTCTGTTGGCGTGGGGTTGGCTAACCACATTGTTCATCCTGCCTGAGGTGATTGCTATAATTATCTTCCCAAAACACAAGTGGAAGGACTGGTCGGAGACGTTCAGGATCCTTTGTGGCATCGGGGCAGTGGGAAATATCCTCATGATGATGGTGGCAAGCCTAGTAGGTTTCGTAATGGATGTTGACGATGTCAAGGAGATGGTCAAGGGTATCTTCGCAGGCTGGTCTAACGCCGGCTTCGTCACGGCGGCTGTTATGTGCCTTTTTGTGAGCGCGCAGATTATGTTTGAGCATAGGGAAGAGGAAAAAAGGCAGGGGATCAATCTGAAATGTTAAGTGTCGGAATATGATTCGTACGGCTACGGCGCAGCGGCGTTACAGCGCCATACATGCCCTACGGAGGTCTCTTTCGGACTGGAATATCTAGCTATTCCTGCACTAGCCGCACCAAGCATATCTGTAACTAGCTACACCCCTTGCTCTTGGGGAATTAGTCGTAATATTAGGGAACAATGCAATATTAGCAGGCTCACCCCTAGGGTCGTTGGGTTAGCCTTACTACGGATTCCTGTGCTTCGTGATCCGGGACGTAGTTAAACCAACATTAAGAATTGTATGGAGCAGACACGCTTGGCAAAGGCGGCTGGGTAGGAGCTGTAATGTCGATGATAAGGACTCATGAGGCCGATGGATTTTTTCTGCATTCGATGAGGTGTTCTCTGATCTTCTTTGATCGAGGGTGTCTTACCAGGGGAAGTTCTAGGAGAGAATCAATCTGTTTGACTCCATGGAACTTTGGGATGTTAGCCGCGTGACCATATCATGCTTTGTATAGACAATTTTACGTGGCGACCATTGAGCTCCATTCATGTGAACCAATTCATGAGTTTGCTGGTGTTCTGAATTGCACAGGTGAAGGAGCCTGGTTGAACCGCTCGGCTGGTTTCATAACACAGAGTCCACTTGCAGTCGTAATATCACGGTCTCGACAAAAGCTATCATTAGTTTGCGTTGAGCCATGGCATGGCTCAGGGTTACGGCTAACAAAAAGTGCGGGAGCTAGGCCTCTTTT
>JAMAGB010000053.1:0-66561 GCA_023625975.1 Talaromyces sp. PYS2103
AGTAAAAAAAAAAAGCCTCTAGTCTTATATTAGTTTTTTAATAAAATAATAATATCTACTATAAAATATAGTAAATTATAATTTAATAATATTCTATTAATATTATAAATCTATACTACTCTATTGTGGAGTACTAATAATTTTTAGAAATCTTATATAAAAATTTTAAATAATAATTGAGTGATATAAGAAGTGAGTATCTTCTATCTGTGTTTATAATATAAGCTAAAATGGAAACTGTAGGAATAATTTAAAATAATTAGGGATTATTAAATTAATATTGTTTTTCTATATTAGTAATATTTATTTTAGAGAGAATTATTTTTATATATTCTCTTTTATTTAATAGTAGCCCCTTGCAAGTTAATATTAAGAATAATAGATTTATTTTGATATTAGTAAATGTGACTTCTATTTAAGATTTTATATTAATATTCAGTATTATATAAAAGATTATAGGTAGTTTAATTTTAATTTATTATTAAGTAAAAGAAATGAGAAAATATATTATCTATAAAATCTAGAAACTCTAGATAATCTTATAAAGATAGGATCTTTTTAGTTATATATTTTTATTGTATTCTATTTATAGCTAAAATTAATTTTATTTTAATATTAAAAGGATATTCTATACTTAGGAATTTCTTAGCTATATAGTTATTTCTTTAACTAGAATATTAAGATTATTTACTTTATTTATAATAAATAAATCTAATAGTGCTGAGTAGATTCCTCTCTCTTTTTTATTTTGGTATGTTTATAAAGATATAGGAATATATTATAACTAATTTTATAAAGCTATTATATAGCTTATAATATTTACTTAAAATACTAGTTTACTTCTATCTTTTCTAAGTAAAGAAGCTTTTAGAGAATATTTAAATATAATATAATTACTACAGTTTAATTATTCTAAATAGGAAATCTAGATGTTTCTTTTTATTTTTATAAAAAAGATCTTTAGATATAATAAATAAGTGAATTTTCTTTTAAGTTGAATAAATAAATTAGCACTAAATATATATAGATTAATTAAATTATAATAATTAAATAAGATAAATGTTGTTCTAAGTAAAGTAATAATAATATTTCTTTTTCTTTTATTTTATAATAAATATAGTTAACTATATAAATAAATGATAGTTCTATTAATAAATAGTCTAACTTTATAATTTAATAAGTATTTAAGTCTTATCTTATTATATCTCTATAATAATATATTTTTAAATCTTTATTATTACTAAGTGATATAAATTATATTCTATAAATTATTATTTTTTAGAAAAATAAGCTCTTATTATTAGTTAATTATCTATTTATAAGTAATACTAATATATTTAATAATTATAAGCTACTTTTAGAAATATTATATCAGACTTAAAACAAGTAGATAGACTTTTTTAGAAAAAAAATTATAATATTTATGCTAATAGATTTATAGTATAAGACTAAAGGAAATTACTATATTATAATTTTTAGCACTAAGCTGAGATATTTATATATCTAAAGATTATTTATTAATAGTTTCTAATAAGATTTAATAATATACTAGAATATTATAAAGTTCTATATACTTATTCTATTATTAATCTTTGAATAGCTTAATTAAGATATAGATTCTTTTTATAAAGTAGATATTTATTAATTAGATAAGATTAGTGCTAATAGATTTATTATTTAATATTTATCTAATTATAAGTATATCTATAATAATATAAAATAGCATCTTAAATTAACTATACTATAATAAGATTAAAAATTCAAGATAGTTAAAATAGAGATAAATAGGTGTAATCTCTTATCTTAATTAGTCTTAATATTATAATAAACTTTTAATAGTTATAATTAATATCTTGAATTGTTTAATTAGAATATATTATATATATATCTTATAGATTAATAATAGACTAGTTATAAATTTTACTATTTTATATATATACTATATTAGTAATAAATTATTTAGTAATATAGTTAATTATTATTTTTAATAGATAAATGATATAGGGTAGATTTAAAATACTAAGTAAGATAAGACCTAATAGAGGCTTAATTTTTACTATACTTACTTTTTAATAAAGAAGTTCTTTATTTATATTAGAATAATATAAGCTTATAATATTATATCTAAGCTTAATATAAAAGAACTATTCTCTATTAATTAATATATTTTTTAGAATAATTAAATTAATAAATAAACTACTAGTAACTTGATTATTATCTATAATTTTAAAATTTATAGTTTTATTTTTAATAATTAGTATATCTTCTTAGATAATTAATTAGATAAGAAATCTATCTATTATCTAACTATTATTAGATATTTTATAGTTAGTGGCTTAATTACTATAGACTTATGCCTAATTAGCTATAATAATATCTAAGAGAGTATTAGATTGTATCTATATATGACTATAAATTAAGTAATAATAGAGGCCTCTATCTATAATTCTTATAAAGACCTTGATTTTAGAGTCTTTAATCCACTCTCTAGAAATATGACTATGGATAATAAAGAATTAGATATATTCTTTTTTAATAATAGTATCTTATTTAATAATACTCTAATTCTAGATTTATATTTTTTATAATAGATTAATTCTAGCACTAGAAGAGATAGTTATCTCTTTATTAATTAATAATATAGAAGATCAATCTTCTAGAAAGTTTATACCTAGATAATATAATTACAAAGTTAAATTTATAGTTGTTTATTTAAGCTACTTGATTAAATTATAAGATATTTAGCTATATTATACTTTATAAGGTATAATTAATTAGGATATATTTAAAGATAAGTCTGTTTTATAAGGATTGTATTGTTATTGCTCATTTTATATTTTTATTTTTAGGACTACTGGTATGAGATATTTAGCTGAGAGTAATCTAGGATATAATATGCTATGATAGTATCATATATAATATACCTTCCTATATAAGTAAGAAGTGTTTAAGCTTGACTTATTAATAATAAATACTTTATTTTAGAATATACTAGACTATGTTACTTATTCTATTCTATCTATAATATTATATCTGATTTCTTTAAAAATTAAAGCTGATATGCTCAGCCCCTAGAGAGTAATTAGATATTAGTATTAAATTCTTAATTCAAAAAAAATCTCTATAATCTATTTAAATTATTAAAGAATATCTACTAAGTTGATTAATCTAGTCTTATAATTCCTTTATTTAAATACTTATTATTTTATAATAGAAAGATTCAATTCTTATTTATTATTATATATATGTTTTAATTATTAAAGATAGTCAATCTTTAAGTGTTATATTCTGGCTAGTATAAACTCTACTTTCTTATATTATTTATACTTATACTTTTATCTCTTCTAGGCTTATAGCTTCTACATCTTTTATATTATTATTTAGCTAGTTACTGAAATTATCCTAGAGATTAAAATTATTATATAGTATAAGAATAAATAAGTTAAGGATTTAAGAATTATTTTGGAGTAAATTCTGCTTATTCATAGATATAATTATATATGTCTAATTATTAGTAAAGGAACTAGCTGTGCTTATACTTTGTTCATACTTTATCCCAGGCTCTCTGTCCTGGTATATCTATTAAAGATGAAGCATAGCTAGTCAGTGTTACACCTAATACAAAAGATTAATTCTAATGGAGAATCTATACTAGATAGTATAATTATAAAGTAGAGTTTATAATTACTTGCTTAAGCTGTTTAATCTAATTATGAGGTATTTTAGCTATATTTTACTGTTTAAGGTATAATCTATTTTAAGATAAGAATATCTTATAATAACTAAACTGCTATTACTTGTCTAGAGTATTTTCTATTTTAGGATAGCTAGTAGAAGACTAGTTTATTTTTCTTATTTTGGAATATTTATATATCTAGTATATTAACTGGTTAATATAGCTATATAGTATTATATATGATATATCTTTCTATCTAACTAGAAAAAGTTGGAGCTTAATTTATTAATAGTGAATAATCTATTTATAGATATACTAGATGTAATAGAATATAGTGTGAGGCCTATCTTTCTATCTAGTTAGAGTAGTAAGATCAGATGCTTTATATAATATTATACTAAACTTGCTTATCTCTATCTTATTTATAGTATTTCATTTGATGCCTCTGAAAGAATTATAGCTAGATTATTTAGTCCTCTTGAAGGCAATTAAGCATTGGATGGGCTATTGGTTTTGAGAAAATATAAATTCTTTTAGTTTTTTACTGAATTAGAATAATTTATTATCTTTACTTTTTTTACTGATTTTGATATTTTTATGATTTTTATTGAAATAGAGATATAATAATAATCTGCTCTTGTCCAGATTAATGAGTAGTATATCCTAGATTTTATATATAAAATAGAAGAAGAGCTTATAATTAAAGGTCTAGCATAGATATTACTTGATTTACTCCTTTCTACTATTTTTTTTGATGAGGATTCACCCCTGTGACAGTCTTCTAGTGAATGATTATCATCTAATAAAAAGATTAGAAAAGTAGAAGGATTTTTTTTATCAGTGATTAAAATAAGTAATAATGAGGAGGATAATTATATATGATTATAATATTAAAATATATATTATTATCTTGATTATATTTATTAAGATTATTAAGATATAATAGAATATACTATTTTAGCACTGCCTCTATACAAATAAAAAAAGGAAGATTCTAATATAGTAGATTTTTGATTTAAGATTATAAGAATTTCTTGTTTAAATCTCTTAATCTTGGCTAATAATTTGATAGAAATAATTAATAAAGAAAGTTATAGAACTGTATAAGATCTTAGAAAAAAAGAATAAATAATTAATATAAGAGAGATATCTATAGAAGAAGAATAAGAAATAATTATAGCTTTAAATCTAATATTTATAGCAATAAATTAATAAATAGAAGTGGTATAATATTTTAAAGTGTGTTCTATACTATTAAATATTTAATAAGAGCTAGAAAGTTCTGGGATATAGCTATATCTTATATAAGAATTGTGTAGAGAATATTAAATCTAAGGATTTCTTATTTGAGTATTCTTATTTTTATACTTAGTATAAGAAGTTGATTTAATCTTATTTAGATTTTTATCTAAATATAGTAGAAGTATAGCTCTAGTTTAAATAATAGTAATATTTAATTTATAATCTATATCTTTTTCTTTATACTTATTATTTCTATATTAAATTAGAAAGATCAATCACTTATATTAAGATGATTAAAATAACTATTATAGAATATTTTAATTATAATAGTCATTTTATAATCACTTAAAAATCATTCTATACATCTATAACCCTACTAAGTTAGTTAGTCACTAATTTATAGACTAAATTCTGGTCAGGTTAAAGAGACCGCTTGCGCATCTTAGACTAAAAATCAATTTTTACTAGTATAAAAAGAGTTATATAATTTAAAAATAAAATTCAACATAGAAAAAGATAATAAGCATTCTAAATATAATATTTCTAATATATCTCAAAAAGAAAATCTCCTATCTAATCTCCTCTAAAACTGCACTAACAATCATCTAGATACTAGTCTTAGAAATAATATACAAGATTTCAAAAATTAAGATAATACTTAAGATAAAATTTTACTAAGAAATAGATTACTAATATAATAACTAGTACTAGCTCTCCTTTACATAGATATATAGAGAAGCACAAATAATAGATCCAGTATATCCTTTACCTCCACACTAGAAAAGAACTTATTAGATATAGTTCAATAAATAAATATTAAAATAGAATTTTATTACTAACCTGGCCCTACTAAATTAGTAATATACTAATAATAATTACAGTTGTAATTAAACTAAATATAATTATAGATTTACTAGTTATAGTAATAATAGAAGATATAAAAGAAGTAGTATTATTTTTACCATAAGAAGAACTAGTCTTTAAGATATTATAGATCTATTAAGTATAGATATAGCTATTAATCTTATTTATATTAAAAAAAGTAGCATCCTATATTATAATACCACCCTAGTTTGAGCTAGTTTTAAATAATATAATAATACTTATAAAAATATCTAGAAATAAATAATATATAGTATCACTCTTAGTATTAGTAGAACCAAGCTTAAAGATAAAAATATCTAAGAAAATCTTAGCTTTAGTTAAAGGAGTTCTAAAGATATATAAGATCTAATTAGTATAATTAAGAGTATAAAAATATAAATAATAACTATTATTATAAAACTATATCTAGAGATAGTTAAACTAAGCAGCTATAATAATTTCTTTTATATTAGACTCTAGAATTAGGTACTAGAGGATGCTAGTAATATAGTATATATTAAATAAGTTAGAGATAAAGTTAGAGTAGAGCTTAGTAATTATATACTAGTAGTACTAATTACTATTATTAGATTTAATATTAAAATTTTAACTATTAATAAAGATTAATTTAAATAGCTATAATATATTATTTCTAGAGCTTTTTCTATAAATCTCCTAGAGGTTCTAGCTAATTATCTTAGCTTTAGACTAGGATATAAAAGAATATATATTAATAACATTACTAAGCAACAGAATAATCTTAATATTATTAGATTAGTAAGTTCTAATCTAACTAGCAAAGATATTATAATTAATATCTTATCCAGAGATACTAATAGAACAGTTATTCCTAATAATTCTAATAGGGATTATAACACTATTCCTATACTAATAAAGAAAGAAAAGAATAATAATATTAATATCAGAATCTATAGTATAATATATTAAAAGATTATTATTTTTACTTATTATAACTACATTCTAGTTCTAGTAAACAACAACTTTACTATTAGAGCTATATATCTAGAGTCTATAAAAAATAGCAAGAACAGAGCTAACTATAAGATTAAAGCTAATTAAAACAGCTAAAATCCTTATAACTATATACTCAACTATCCAATACAGATAAATAAGCCAGGTAAATAGGCATGAATAATTATATACAAGGATTATTAAGAATAAATAAAAAAAGTATAATAATCTATCAAAGTAGCTATTTAGTATCAAACTAAGATAAAATATTTAAAACAAAAGACTAGCTTATAAACTAAGTAAGTAATAGTTAAAAAGAAGAAAAAAAGAGTAGTAAGCTTAGAATATTAGATCATACTTATAGTAATATTTAGTAGAGATATTAGTTATCTAGAATCTCTAAAATGCTAGATATTCCTTTTTATTTTTATAGATATTATTAGAGAGTGCTATAATTAAGATAATACTATATATCTAAATATAAGCTAAGTTTCTCTTATTATTAATATAGATAAGCATAGCTATATATTTATATTAATAGTTATTATCAGTCATTATATAAGTTTTTATACATAGTAATATCTTAAATTTTAGAACTATTAACTAGCCTTTATATAAAGAGGATTATAATAATATCTATTATAAAAATAATAGATATATACATCAATAGCGCCTATTCTATTAGAGAGAACCAGATCAAGTTTAGAGAATAGAATAAATATATTTCAAAGGCATCACGTACATGCTTTTAAGACTTGAATAAAATTCAGGGTTTTATAACATATTAGCTGCTAGTAGAACCAATTAAAACTATTCTATTAATTTAGACCTGACCTACAATAATTTGAAAGAAACTTCTGACTTGCTAAATATTCAATATGCCTAATCCAAGACTGAGTTGTTTTAACTTGATCTAATAAGTACAATATAATTGAATTTTATACTTATATTCTAGCCTATATCTTATAATAACTTATAGTCACTTTATCACACTTGTAACAGTTATAAGCTTAAGTGGTAAATTTACTCTATAAAGTAAAAGTAATATACTATTTTACATGAATATATTTTAGAATATACACATGTTAAAAATACTAGAATGCCTTATAAAAGCATCCTATATTAAAACTATCTTATGCTAGCACCCACTCATAACAACACCAACTCATACCTACACCAACTCCTACTGGCACGAACTCGTACCGACCTGAATCGCACGCAATGGTAAAGTAGCATATTACAAAATAATGTGAGTCTTCAATGAAAAATGTATGCAGGAAATAAGAGAAACTTAGTATGTATTATATACCTAATAAGAAGTTCTTGCCTCTTTCTTAAACCTGCTTAATAATTAATTAAGATAATTCATGAAGGAATTATATAAGGTCTTATAAAAAAAAATAAATAAATAACCTAAGAGAGATATTAATAAAAGAAGAATAAGAAAGATAAAAAATAATTACAGCTTTATAATCAATATTTATAATGATAAGTTAATGAACAGAGTGTAGTATTTTAAAGTGCATTATAATAAAAAACTATATATATAAAATATTATTCTATTTCTATCAGACTAGAATACTAAGAAGTAAATATATAAGGATTAAAATCAAAATTATAAATAATAGTATATATAGCTAGTCTTAAGTAGTATAGATACTAGATCACTGTATTATAGATCTTCCATCAATTTTAGACCATTACTTGTTTTAGATAATACTAGTATTAATATAAATAATATATCTTTTAGGAGAGAACTATATATTGCTTATATAAAGCTTATAATATCTTTATAGATATTAAGATGTGTTTTTTTTAATTTATTATTTATATTTATATACAGTCTTTTTTCTTTGTCTAAGCTCTAGGAGACTTACTATATCTATCTTTCTAAAAGGTTTATATACTTATTAATATAGCTTTATATATTATTTAATAATATCAGTTTATATATATTCTAAAATAAAATAACTCTTATATTAGATAAATACTTTATATTTAATATAGAACACATTAATGGTGAGATAAAGCTAAATCTTCTATTTTTATACTTTATTTTTACCCTCTTAGATAGAGGACCCTGATTTGTATTTCACTTAATTAACTCTATCTTATCTATATACTTAGAAAACATCTATTCTATAAATTACCTAGATATAAAACACTGTATATATAATTTATAAAACTTAGTAATCAAATCTATTACAGTTAATAGGCTTATTATTCCTTCTAGTAATTAAGGATGTGCTATGATTATCTACACTAGGACTGATCTTTTATTTATTAACAAATTCCTAGAAATAATATATATATTCTTTCTAGAATTATAGTATATAAAGGAACTCTAAGTTATATTATTATTAAATACAATATTAAAAAGATTAACTAATAAATATAATTCTCTATTCATTCTACTTTTTTTTTTATTATTATATTAATATAATAGCATGAAGTAATTTCTCCTACTATATATTTTAATATATTTACTATTATATTATATAATATAGTTATAATTTATATATAATTATATGATATTTATCTATTAAGTAGGAAGAATATAGGCTATTATTTCTAGGTTATAATAGATCTATATAATAAATATATATTCCTAAGATCTTTAATAGTAGTCTTTAGAGTATATTTAACTAGAGTATTGATTAAGTATTTAATTTCTCTTCATATAATATTGAATTTAATATTATATAGCTCCAGAGTACTTATCATCTTTAATATAGAATTTTTACAATCTAGTATATAGAAATCCTAGTTAGAATCAAAATTATAAAACTCTAGTTTAAAATAATTCAAAGCTCTAGATCCAGATAAAAGAGATCTAGTATTAGCTATTATTATTAAGAGAACCTTAGAATATATAAAATAAGATTATAAATATTCCTATAGATTAGGAAATAATATTCTATCTATAGTGATAGAATATAGCTATAGATTATTTATATAATAGATAATACTATCTATATTATAATAATTATATTCTAGTCAATCTAGTGAATCCTAAATATAGAGAAACTAAGGGTTATATATGATAGATTTATATATTATATCTAAGATTAGCTAAGATAGAATTTTTACATTTTATATAGATTTCTAATTTTAAGTATCTCAAAAGATATCACAACTGGGATTAGATATATTAAATTAAATTAGAATATTGCTACTTAGCATCTTAGCTTTTAGTTAGATTATATACTATTTTGTCTACATCACTTAATACTATCTAGAACAGATAGAATTTACTTGATATTAATAATCTGATTAGATTAGTCCCAATCCTACTTTGTCTAATATTTTAATATTATTATTTAAAAAAACTAGTAAATAAGTAATACTAATTAAATAATATATCTAACTATTACACTATTATTATTAAAGGCTTATTTACTTATAAGCTTAAACTATATAGATATATATAAAGCTATAACTTTAAAAAAAAAGCATTTTATTAGTCTAATCTTAAGACTTAGAGATCTACATATAATACTTAATAGACTTAGTCTAATTAATATTATATATAAACTACTCTTAATATTTAGGAATCAAATTAGTACTAGATATACTTATTATAATTATATTTCTAAACTTTTAGATATCTATTAAAACTTCACAGGAACTAGCAATTAGCCACCTAAAATTCATGCTTATTTAGATAATTCTAGATTCTTATTGTAGAATAGATATAGCTATTTTTTAATAACATAGCTAAATAATTAGGTTAATATAAGTCTAAATATTATACTTATTAATACTGCTTATAATAATATTTATCAATAATATAACTAATCTTAGTAGTACAAATTAAATACTTAATTATTATTTATAGCTCTGCAGCTTGATAGTTAATCTAATTACTATACTTCTACTCATTTAGAGTTTAGATAGTGATGTTTGTATACTATATTAGTTATCTAGTATTCTTATTTAATTTGACTATATACTATATCTATTTAGAATATATTTAAACTTATTAGGAGTACTTGCCTAAGTTTCTCTTTATAAATTATAATCTTACTTAGACTTTAAAATTAATATATAGTCTAATTTAAAAGTAATTAGTTATTAAAATAATTTGATATTTTTTCTTTATAGTCTTAGTATCAGGTGTACCTATTTAGTATTAATTAGTAATTCTATTCTAGTTTAGTCTTTATAAACTTAGATAATAGAACTAACTAAAATATCTTACTCCTATGGTTAAGGCCTATTAGAATAATAAAATACTAAAAGGGCTAATTATACTATAGATTTATAGTTATAGCCTAGTAATACTATTAAATATATAATAGAATATTTCTTAATAAAAAATAGAAAAAATAAAATAAAAGTTTAGTAAAAAAGAGACTAGGATGAAGAGTACTTTTAATTTTAATTATCTTTAACTTAACCTAGCTCTACCTTAAAAAGATCTAAGTTTAGTTAATAATTTATAATCTTTTACTCTATTTTTAATAAGCTGAAATTAATATAACTATGCTTATTTCTAATAAATCCAAGTTTTCTATACTTACTTCTAGCTAAAATAATTTTAGTGGTTTTAATCTATTATCTATTTCTACTATCTTTACTATCTTTACTAAATCTAAGTCTTCTATACTTATTTTTAGTTAAATGTATTCTGGCTAATTTTATTCTTTTAGCCTAAGTAATTTTAGTAAGTTATTTATCTCTACTACCTCTACTAAACCTAAGTCTTCTATATTTGCTTCTAATTAAAGTAGTTTTAGTAAATCTTTATTAAAATAGCTGTTATAGTTCTAACACTAAACCAGGTTGATACTATGTGTAAGGTTTTATAAATTATAGAGAATATTTAGGGATCTTTATTATATAAGTTTTAAGGTTTAGAATAGCTTTATAGAGAGTATTATTAATTATTTTATTATACTTTTTTATTACTAGATTTTTATATGTATTTAGAGGTATGCTTTATTAAATATTATACCTAGGAGTAAGCTTTGTGTAAGTATAATAGAATTACTCCTCTATATAAATAATTCTTTTTTTTAGCTTATATCTTATTCTATGCTATATGCTTTCCACAAGATCTATTAATATTAAGGTTATTATTAGGTTATTATTAGAATATAGTTTAAAAGCAATAAGACTAATACTTTATAATGCTGTTAACTAAGTTGGTCTTACTAGATAAGCTTTATATATAAACTAATAACTTATTTTTATTCTTAATTATAATATAAAGCTTAATATAACTTTAATTGTTTATATTTTTATATCTGATTCTTGATTTAACTAGAACTATTATTACTATAATATTTGTAAGTTATTTACTTAGGTGATAGTCTCTTTAAATAAGAAGTCTAGTTATAGGGAGAGCTTATATATTATATAAGTAGTGCCTTGGATTTTAGTATTCTAGGATTCTAGAATATAAAGAAATATCTATTTATATAGTAATATAATATTATGAAGTTAGAGACTTGAATAATCTTAAAAATAGTCTATTCTTATCTTATTAAAAGTTATTTGTCTTTTTAAAATAGAAAGAAAGCTTATTAGTTTCTTATATATCATATTAATTTAAGGCCTACAATTGATCTATTAGAAGAAAAGAGATATAATAGACAGATCTCTATTAATTTATAACCACTAAAAACTTAAAAGAGGGAGTATTATAACAGTCTATATTATTACTAAGACTAGTATATGTGTATAATTTTTCTATTGATTAAATCTAGATCTGTGCTCTAGCTATTATAAAAACTATAGATTAAGTTGCTTCTTTCTACTAAAAGTCTCTATCCATCTAAATAAAAATTATACACTATAATAGAATTAGAAACTTTTCTTAATATAATAACTACTATATAGATACTTTTATAATATGACTGGTCCTAAGTATAGAATATAATTAGTCTATATTTCTATCTTCTGTTTACTGATTAGTTAAAATGAGCTAATATATTATAATAAATAAATCTGGTGTATTTAATAAGAACTAGAATACTTGAAATTAATATATTGTATAGAAAGTTTATTAGTTAGTTATGATGCTTATTAGAGACTTTAAATGGATAGTATGACTAGAATTTATATTATTTAGAATAATTATGACTTCAAGAATAATTAAATCTTTAAAAATAATAGATTATAATAGTGCTAGCTACCCAGTACTTGATTGCTTTTTATAAGTGATAAAAGTTTTAGTTTTCTTAGTTAATATATATGTATTACAGCAACTATAGATTATAAAAGAGTATATATTGTAAAGATAGTCAGATAAATAGCCATTATATATAGTATTTAACATATTAATTAATAGACTTTATACTTTTCTTTCATTGTGGCAGTAATAAATAAAGGCAAAATATAAAAAAAAAAAAAAAGAAAAAAAGATTAATAGGACTTAAGGATAATTTAAAATCTCTAGAATAAGTATAACTTTGAATCTAAATAAAGATAATACTTACTATTATAGTAAACATCAGAATTAAAAATATCAATCTAACTAGACTGAGCTTGCTAGCACTATTATTCTATATAGATATTAAAGGACTATCATTAATTTCCTTATAAATATTAGACTGTACTATAAATATGATTATTGTAGAGATTAAGAATAAGACTACTAAGTATATAAACCCTAAAAGAGTTATAATTATCTATCTCTATAAGTTATTTAAAAACTCCTAGAAAAGTAGTAAGAGGAAGAATAAGAGAAGTAGAATAATATTTATAATAAGTAAATAATAAACTATCTCTAGAATTATAGATATAACTCTGTTCTTAATCTTTTAAAGCTATTATAAAGAAGTACTTAGAATTTCTAATAGAATACTAAATATAATAGATAAGATATTAAAAGATAGACTATAATAATTCTAGATTAAATTATTTTTTTATCTGAAATAAACTTTGTTTAGTCTAATAGATATATTTTTTAGTATTATTATTCTTAAGCCTGACTATATAGTTATTATAGTATCTATTATAGCAGCCTATAGAGTAGAGCTAATAAGAGTTTATATAGTTTAAATATCTAATACTATATTTTTAATTATAATAGTAATTATTAGTGGAATATTTTTTGATAATATCTCTAGAATATTAAGTAATTCTAGCTCTTGCTTATAAAAGAACTAAGTAGAAAAAAGATTTAAGAAATTAAACTTTATTTATTAGTAATAATTAATTTAAAAATAAAAGAAGTACTTATATAGAAGATAGAGACACTAGATTTTATGAATTTAGGATCTAAGAGTAGTAAAACTATTAGTATAATTAAGATAAAACTATTTAGTATAGAGATTATTTATAAGATATTATTTAGCTAGAGATAAGTACTAGATAAAATATTCTTAAATAATATAGTATATAGTTATAGTTTTATTTTTTATAAAAAAAAAATATATATTATAATCATACTCTAAAAGGTTTCTATATAAATATATAAACTCTTCCTAGTTAAAATAAAATTATGGTATATCTATATATACTAGAGTCTATTTAATTATCTAATTAAATTATTAACTAAACTATAGTTTGTTTTAAAAGATATATTAGTTGAGAGGAAATTTAGAGATTTTATTATAGATACTATTTAGATATAGAAATTATAAACAATCTAACCAACATACTAGAAGAGTTTAGTAGGCATTATAATAATATAAAAGACTATACTAGAGATAATAAACTTTTTATATAATCTTTTATTTAAATAAATATTAATAGAGAATAGTTCACTACAGTATCTAGATTTTAAAAGAAAAGAGAAAAAAGTATAAAATAGCTTTATAATTATGAGATATACTTAAATTATAAATATAATAGTATATTAACTAAATTTAAATTAGAAATAGATCCTATTAAAATAGATTTTAGGTCTAGATTATTTCTTCTAGATTTTAACTTCTAGATATAATTTTCTAGAGCTATAAATATCTCTTCTTACATTATTATAATTAAAAAATTATTTTAGTTAAGGCTTCTCTTAAGGCTAATACTACTTTAAAAGTCTTATTATATAGCTGTATTAGTACTTATTAAGTCTCTTTATTCTATGTGAGCTCTATTTTAAGATAGCTATTCTTATATACTAGCTTCTCTAGCTCCTTCCTAAGGCTTAGAGATCTTTGGTTTTTAGATTATTAAAGCTATGAAGAAAGTTAATCTAGAATAGATATAAAATCTTTAATATATAAAATTAAGTAATTAATAGAGATTATCTTCTCTAAAGAATAGAATATATTAGATTTAAAATGCTCTATAATAAATATAAATAGAAAATAATACCTAGATATATCTAAAGAATAAATTAGAAATAATAATTATTATTATATATTTATTATATAAATAACTGCTTTAGTAACTAATTCTTAAATCTATCTACTACTTAAATCTTTAATATATATTCTAGCTAAGTCTTGACTAGCCTAAGTTATATATAGTATAGTTTAAATTAAGTTACACAAGATTCTTCTAAAATAATTCTAGTCTATATAGCCAATTAATATTTATTTAAATATTTTAATAAATCAAGTTTTACCTTAAAATGTTATAATACTAGTAATGTAAAAGTAGAAAGTATAATATAAGCTAAATCTTAAGAAATTTATATCATAAAATCTAAGAATTATATTATCTTACTTGGTTATAAGATATTACTATTAAGAACTAGTTTAGAATATACTAAGGCTAGAAAACTTCAGATACTTATTTAAGAAACATATAGCCGAGATGTATATTCTAAGAGTACCAGTAAGATATAAGACATTCCAACTAAACTATTTTCTAAAAAATGATAGTGCTTGTGATAACAACTGTACATATAGAGAAGCTTGGACGCAGAGTGATAGATAGCGCCAGTATTCCCACTGACTGGAGAAGTTTAAGAATAGAGGATAAGACCTATAGTTAAATATAAGTAAGTTATTAAGGAGAATTATAATAATAGGAAGTACTTTTACTTTAATATGGCTAGCTACACAACTAAAAGTAGTAGAGTCTTTAATTTATAGATTTAATTTACTAAAATATGAATAGATAAGATAAGATCTAGTATATAGTTATTTTTATTATAGTATTATTTTTCTAGATAAATATGCTAAATCCTTTCTATATAAATTCCTTTAGAGTAAAATTAGTTGACTATAGAGTATTCTTATATAAAAAATAAATTAGAATTAGGCTATTACTTCTATTAAGAAAATACTATATATTATAGATTGTTATATGACTAGAATAAGCAGCCTATATATTATTCTAACTATAGCTTATAATATAAATCTAGCTAGAGATTTAAGTTAATATAATATATCTTAATTTAGATTACTAAATCTGGTTTTTGGATATATTTAAAAAATCTTTATAAAATAACTGTTCTAGCATATATAGAGCAATCCTATTCTGGGTCAATATCACTTAGTATTCTATTTAGATTTATAAACTTATTTCTAATTTAGAATCAATAGAATAGTCCTACTTAATACTTTAAACAGTACCTCCTATATCTATATAAATTACTTATTCTTTAGGCCCATTTATATATCTATATGACTAAATAGATACAGCAAATTATATAGTGAAAATAGTATTAATAATTAAAGAAGTTATTATCACTTTATATTATTATATTATCTAATAGACTTTGTATATTATTAATAGTAAGATTATATACTTTATTATTTTTATGTAATATCTAAGCCTCTATAGTTAAATCTTAATACAGATAAGGAACAAATAACTAGATAGGTAAGTTAATAGCTATTATATATTTATTTTAGTACTAACTTTATCTGAGCTTGCTCTTTGTCTTATTAAAAGCTTTTATTTAATAGCACTGGACTCTACTAGTCTGTAGAAAATGATAACTGAGATATAGCAATTATTACCTCCAAATATGCATACCACTTTTATAGAAGACAATTTCTATGTTACTATAATTCTAGATCACTCTTCTAAGAATCTAATAACTTAACTAAATATGCTCTATAATAATAACTAGAAAATATCTTATCCTTTTATTCTAGAGTTTTTTAAAGAGCCTAATATACCAGATAGGTCTCTAGATATATCTACTAACTTTAAAAGCTATATCAAAGCTATATCTATCTATTCAGAAGAAGATATTCAGAATAACTTTAATATAATAAACTAGCCTAATTAGATAGATAATAATATTTTTTTAAGATATAATTAACTCTTACAATGCTAAATTATAAAGTATAAAACTTTTTTAAGCTTAACCTCTCTTATACTTAGTTAAATCATAGTATCTATTATAAAAGAATAGATAATATTAGTGCACAAGACATACTAAATAGATATAATATATAGCCTTAAAAAGCTCTCTCTAAGATCTAGAATTCTATTATTTTTATAATAGACAAGAATACTTCTATAATCAAAAAAGAGTACTTTATTATTAGCTAGAAGTTATATTAGATAATATCATTCTTAAAGCTTACTCTATCTATATTCTAACCCTCAGATATTTGTAGAAAGATACACATTTTAAAGAATAAGTGAATTTTTTAAGTATTAGTAATAATATCTTTAATATTATTCTAAACAATAGCTCTTATTTATACTATAGTGCTTATTAGTATCTTTATATTTCTAGTAATAAGTTGCTTACTAAACTATTAGAGTAGGACTTTATTATCTAAGTATATCTTTAATAAGAGGCCTTACTTTCTTATATTCTCTGGTTCTAATTCAAAGAAATAGTTTTAATTCTATATCCTAAATACTAGAGGCCTTTACTATACAGCCACCTCTTATATAGTCATATATTTAGTATATTAAGATAATTTAGAGCATAATTAAGCTTGAGGTTATATCATATAGAATCCATCAGATAGATTCCTAGGCATTGAAAATACTTATAAGAGAGATCAGGGCTAGTATTTAAAAACCATATAGGGAATATATTAATCAAGTCCTAAGCCTATTAGATTTAGTGGTTTAATTACTACCACCACAATAAGTAATAATTCTAATAAAAGATATTACATAACAAAGCAGATAGTATTCCTATTATATATTTATCTATCAATAAGAGAAGTAAGTAAAGAAAATATAAATAGATATATAAAACTAGAATCAGAATTAGTAATATATTAATTAAGCTTATAAGTAAGTAAGCTATTTACCTAAGATTTTCACACTAATAAATACTAATTAAAAAGCTTAGAAATCATAATACTAATTATATTTAGAGAAATCTAACACACTAGCTATTAAATCACAGACTAAATAGAACAAGTATACTCTAAGAAAATCTTATCTTCTAGAATCTATTCACTCAGACTTAATTATCTAATGTTAGTTTACATTATCTATACTATATTATATATATAATTTTCTAAAGATATTCTTTTATTTTTTTAAATAGGTGCTTTACCTAGACTAATATAAATATTTTATTTAAAATAATAAATTTAGATATTTAATAAAAGTATTAGTTAAGCCTAGTTAATAATATTATAAAGTTCTCTAGCATCTAGTTATATTAGAGTCTTTAAAAAATTTACTAAGAAAATAGCAACCTTAAGGATTATTAGTAAATATAGAATTTAAAAATAAAAATATAATCATATACTATATATATATCTATTACTTTTTATTTTATATCTATTAAAAGAAGTCCCAGAGTCATAACAGTATTACTAACTATTTAAAGCCTAGTCTTCTAGACCTAGACCCTTTAATAGGGCATAGTAAGCTATAGATCTAGATCTTAGTATGAACCAAAGTATATACATTCCCACCCCATACACTATAGCTATATTATATCTTAATTATATATAAACTATAAAACAGTTTTATTCTATTTTGTATCTTACTCTATAACAAATAATACCTCTGGTCCCTGATCTCAACCATATTAATAATACCAATCAAACTTCCAGTCAAAATGCATTCAGAAATCACTATATAAAGCCTTTATCTTATAGCTCTAGAAAGCTATATAATACTCTTCTTTATAATAGAATAGCTATATTAGCTTTTTTATAATAAGATCTAGTAACATATACTCTTACTATGCTCACTCTTACTAACATCAAAGCAACTTAGTAATGCAAATTCCCCATACCAAAACATACTTTAACACTTTTTTTTTTTTTTTTTTTTTAAAAAATATCCACTACATGAATGTACTACAACCTGAATATGCTTAGAATATTAATAATGATTAGCATTTTTTGTAATTATGCTGTTATAGATAAAGGAATTGTGTATCTAAGTTAATTAAAGTATAATAAAAGAGTATTGTATGTTTTAACATTTAATATTCTATAGTTTATAGTAGTATATATCTTATTAGATCCTCTAAAAAGTTCAGAGATAAAGCAATTTATAAAATAGAGAAATTAATTTAGTATAAAAGATAGTGTTATTAGATAATAGTACTTAATAAGTATACTATCTTAAATAGAAAAGCATTTTAATAATATAATAGAAGTTTAGTATTCTAATAAGTATTTTTTTAGCTAATTCATGCTAAAACTATAATATTGTATTCTCTTTTATCTATATATTATAGAATTAGTCTTTCACCTAACTAATATTATATATTTACTAAGGCTTTCTTTTAAAAGAGTAGAAAAGATATAAGATATTAATTTAATAGATAATATAAAGCTATTATAGATCTCTTTATTTATTTCTTAAGAACTAGGAAAAATAATTTTATCTTTTTAATAAATAATACTGAAATAATAGATATAGAAACAGAATTCATTTATACTAGAAGTAAAAGAAATATAAAGAAATATATACAATTCTTCCCTTTTAAATTTAATTATAAATTTATAATATAGTCTACTAGATCTATTTTTATTATTATTTTACTACTAGATATAAGCTCTATATAGATTTTTTAGAGATATAAATAGATGATTGTTATATCTATCTTTATATAATATAAACTAGTTAAATAATCCTTAAACTTTTATTCTAAACTATTAATATTATTATTAATAAAGTAAATATTTAGACAGAGAATAAAAATCTAATTAAACTAAAACCTGATTATCTGTACTTATGAAATATATAGTAAGATTATATTATTCAAGACCCAAATCAGGAAACATACATTTCCAGGTGTTACTCCCCCCCCTCTCCCCCCCCCCCTTAATCCAATTATTAGGTGTAATTCTCTATAGCAAGCAATAATTAGTTTTAATAAAGGTATTTCTTATAATACTTATTACCTTAAAAGTTTTTTAGAGCTGGATAAGCTGCTAATACATTTCTTGATTTTATATAAATTTAGTCTTAAGATAACTATTCTTATATGCTAGTTATTTTATTTTTATCTCTAATACTTATAGATTGCTAATCTTAGGATTGTTAGAGATAAGAAGGAAGTTAATCTAAAGTTAATGTTAATCTATCTATGTGGAGGACTTAATGATTAATAGAATAATTTTATTTATAAGATAAAATAAATATAGATTAAAATGTTCTATTATAAATTCTAAAACTTAAATAAAAATAGTAATATATATATTTTTTCTATTAGTATTATTATAAGAGATATATATTATTTCTTATATACTAAATAAACCCTAATAAGAAGTAATATTAAACTTCTTTTTAACCTATAACTTTTTTATTAATATATATATAATATCTTAAAGTTATCTTATCTAAAATCATAAGTATAGTATAAGTAGTTTGATTATATAGGTTTATATTATGTATTAGGACTTAGCTATAATTATTACTTCTTAATATATATAGTATTTTCTTTATAATCTATTTAGATAATATATAGTCTCTATCTTTTAGCTTGCTTTTTTATTAATTATTAATATAATAAAGTGAGCTCTTCTTTAGCCTTGCTTATAAATAATAATAAATAAGTGATATTATTGTAAAAATAATTAGTCTTACCTAAAGAAATCATATTATTTATATCTTTTTAAAGATATTAGTCTTAAGATTTATTATATAATAATATATTTATAGCTATAGTGATAAGATAGTAGGTAATTAATCTAGTTTAGTTATATTTACTTAAAGATTATAGCTTAATCTTTATAAGAAGTTTAGATAGTAGCTGCTTTACTTTTATAAGTTATATGTGATTGAGTTATTCTAAATTAATAATAATATAGATATTATCAATCAAGTTTAAGTAAACCACTTTAAATCAACTATGACTGGTCATTCCCAAGCTAGTATGCCTTCGAGGATTTAGTTCATTTAGATCAATTGAGATGAAATCAATCTGAGTTGGTGTACTGTCCTGTTCAGAATAAGACTAATTTAATTTATAATATTACTAGACTATATTATTTTTAGTTTTGGCTAGCATAATTAAATTATTCTAGATTAGATATAACTAAACTAGTCTTAACTAATTATAGACTATATACTGTTCTAAGCAGTGACTGATTTAAATTATTTAAATTAGATATAATATAACTAAGCTTATTTAATAAAAAGTATTAAAAATTATAGAATAGTCTATATAGAATATAATCTAATTATAATACTAACAAATATTAACTAAAAATCCTATAGTCTAATCTAATTATAGTGGGTAGTAGTTTTTATAGTAAGATTTTATATTTATTTCTACTAGAATATCTAAATAGCATAGAATCTTCTTATTTATTTCTAAATCTAATTGTAAACCATCTTCAATAAAAATAGTAAATAAATTAGATGTATGGCTAAATGTTTATAATTTTAATAATAATTATATATTAGAGGATATAACTAATAAATCTAGTACTAATCTTTAAAATTAAGTATCTTAAATATTAATAGATATACTATAAGTTAGAAATATACTATTCTAGATAACAGAGATAAATCTAAATAAGAGTTAAGAAAAAAAGCTATTTAATAAAAGTAAGATAAAGATTAAGCTTCTAGAGGAATATATCTAATCTCTTAAAAAAAACTTTAAATAAGCTAAGTATCTTTTATATATAAACTAACTAATTTATTATAACTAATAACTATCATAAGAGCAATATTTAAATAAATAAACAGATAAAAGAGTTGCCATCTAAGTATATATTAAGAGATTTATAAATTAAACTTTATAAAATATCTAAGAATATTAAGAATCTACAATCAAAAATTCCTAAGATCTATATAAAAGATAAGAATAGAGATTTATAGTATATATAACTATCTAAAAAAATTAAAAATCTATAAGATTAAACTAATAACCTAAAAAGAACTCTTAATAAGATTATTAATATAATAAAGTATATATAAGATAAGAATAAAAATATAACTATATTAAATTATTAAAAAAATAACTAACAAATTTAGTAGAGCAGGGTAGGATAAAAATTTAAATTATTAATAATTTTCTATATATATATATTCTAAGACTAATCTAGACACTAAATATAAAAAACATAATTAATTATATAAATACTAAGTTAATTAATTTTATTTAGATTTCATATATAAAGTTTTAATATAAAAAATCTCTATTTTAATCCTAATACTAGTACAGAAATAATATATAAACTTAAATCTAAACTAAGACTAGTAATATAAAAAAATTATTTCTAATATTAATTATCATATTAATCAATATATAATAAATAACATATACTATATTTAAAATAGTTGCTAGTTGGACATTACCACTATTAATATAAATAAATACTCTATTCTTAAGAGTGCTTATCTCAAATACCTAATAGAAAGATTACTAAATCTAAATAAATAATATCTTTAATTATAAGCCTTTCTAGGCTCTATATAAAAGAATAAATACTTATATAATTTATTTCTAGTTAACACTTTAACATAAGCTAACTCAGGTACCATCTAACTATAAAATAATAAAACTACTATAGCTAATAACACACCTATTCTTTTTATTAATAGTGATCTATAGAATACTTCTATCTTATCTAACTTAATTCTCAGTAGAGAAGACTAGTATTATAATTTTAAATATCATATAGAGGCTTATATAGATATTATTTATAGTTTATATTCTAGAATACTATTTTTATTTGCTAATATTATTTATATTTTTATCAATAATCTTTTAAGCAGTATTAATCTTATTATATTTATAAAGTATTATATAATTAATAGCCTACTGTCTAAGACTTATCCCCACCTAATTATTATTATAAATAGATCTTGCTCTATGTAGTCTACTATAGCTGGTTCTATACTATATTCCAAGATATTCTCCACTATCACCATTTTTCTAAGCGAAGTCACTTAGGACAATCTCAAAGATCTATTAGAGAACCACTTATAAGAGATATATCAGGTGCATATACAGATCATTAGACAGTTATCTGGGGTGCAGCTGCATGAGCTCGATCGGTTGTATCATTGAGCCATTTAGTTCCAAAGCTAGGTGAGACCCTCGTTAGTACTTCCGTAAAGTCCAGGGAAGCATATATCATTTAGTCTTTGAAACAATGATGTGGAGTGATAACTGAACAGATGAATTCCTCACTATTCACTAAGGAGTTGCAAAGTTCGCAGAATGTGATATGATAGATATGTTGTACCGTAGCCGCCCGGGCGTCAACAGTTCGTTTGCGTAATGTGCTGGCCGATGCATCGCACTAATTTCTCCTCGAATAGCAAAGTTCTTCACATAGGCTGGTGAAGGAATGTATGGAAATTTCGGTCTTTGAAATCCAACTACACCTACGCAGTGCCCAAGAAGTCGGTTTAACGGAAACTACTTCCATACAGTGAAATTCGACCAATTGATCAGAGCAATTGTAATATTCTTCCAGAAAACCACACGCCTTAGAAAATAGGAGGGTATAGCCAGGGGCAGTTTTAGATTCAAAAGTTCATTTCAAGAGACAGCGAAAATAAAGAGATCTTTCGTGAGTAACAAAGGTGGCAGTGCTAATCAACCACAATAGGAAATTGTCTAGTATATGTTATACCTGTTTCACTTTTTGAGTAAAAAGCACCTTCTGAGACACCGGAACCGATTCAGCACGCTTTCGGTGATAGAAGATTGGGGTTTCTTACCCTGAGTTTATATCCGATCCAATGCCAGTTTGCTCAAATGGGGTAATTTATTCGATCCCAAAATGTATGATGAAGGTTCTCCTTGGCCCCTTGAGATATGAGATAATGCCGTAGCTGATGCGCCATATCTCCCTTAGAGCCAGCATGGATCAACCAGGATAGTGGTGTTCCCCATTCATCGTCTTCTGCGTTGATTTTTGCACCATGGTCAATAAGCAGCTTGGCAGCCTTAAATTGGCAATACTCTGCTGCCCAAGATAATGGAGTTCGACCATTCAAGTCTCTCTTATCCACATCTGCTCCATATTCAATCAGAAGCTCCATCATTTGTGTATGACCATGAAGCGCGGCATATGAAAGTAGCGATCTTCTTTGGTATTGCTCATCATTTAGATGACGAGCATTGGGATGGACTCCATTATCCAGGTAGCCTTGAACGACAGGTAAATCCCCCTTTTTGATAGCTTTAATCAGATCTTCGGAGGCGTTTCGTTGGAACATCGTATTTCCTAGGAGTCAATGCATATCCAAAAAGTCACTGCAGTGTCAACGTTGAGGGTAAGGTCTGAATAATAAATAAGTGTAGTTCAATGATTTGTCCATCAACGTGAGAAGCACTCAGTGAAGCGAAGTTTGGATCGTATCTGAGGGATCCGAGTTAACTTGCCCGTACAGGTTGAATGCTGAAGAAGGACATCCTAAGTGAGAACATCTCACTGCCAAACGGAAAAACCACCACACAGGAACACCAACATAGAGTCGAAAGTCATTACAGAATTAAACTTACTACCACTTGCTACGACGACACCAATGCTAATTGACACAAAATAAGATTGGATAAGACTATAAAATCCTGACCCATAAAATTTACTCGTGCGGTCTGCTGTTCTAGCTAACAGGCCTGTCGTTGCAGCAAGAGGTTCTTTTCGAAGTTTTAGGTCTTTGACCGCGGCCTGGGACAGGTTATGTGACATGGCGGTGACGACACCACATTGCACCAAATTCTCATCTTTATTTTCTCTTCCACATGCAGTCACTGCCAACTTCCAACAGAACCCCAGCTCATGCTAAAGGGACTAGACAACGGCCATGTCTGATATACGTAGGTTTTATGACTGTCACGATCAGCTCATTCGATGGCAGGATGAACTTGAATTTCTCTGCTACCTATTTTGCGAGTTGGTGTGCCCGCATGAGCTGGAAAAGGTAGGCTTTCAATGTCATCAAGCTGTCGACCTACCCAACTTCATCAAGGTCATAAAATCTGCGTGTACACAAGTAACGCACAGTTCGGCGAACGCTCGGCTCGAAGCATCAAAACTGCAGGAGGCTCTCGAGGAAACAAAGGTAGTGAGGAATGCAGCGGCACATCATGTCTTACTTCAAAAGAGGACTATGAAGGCAAAGCAAAAGATAGTACAAACGGCGATACGTGAGCTGGAAAGACTTGTCAAATCCGTGGCGGCGTCGCGTCATGTCCGCTATGTGAGCAACAAATACCGCTTAGTTATCAAGGGGCTGATTAACTTATCTAACCATTCATAGGTCCAGTGGTATCCTTACATACATGGAAATTGCCGGGGTCGAGCCCTCCCTGATGACAAGATAAATCTAGATCTGACTGGAGAGTCTCTCTTGGCTGTCCGTCAGGGCGTTTTGAGTCAAGTCTATTGCATGAGGGAGGCACCCGCCTCCACAACCCTTGATTGCCGCCTTTTAGGTCCTTACGGAAGAGTACAAGCGCGCCGTGTTGAGAATATCAACAGGCAGTTGGACTCCATGATGCAGGCACAGCAAAGGAGAATACAGCGGATAGAGGAGAATTATCGTCGGGCATGTCGAAGTCATGACGCCCAAATGCAGTGGTTATCCATGAGGAAGCAAAACAGCAAGACTGAATATAGAAACCAGATGAGAAATGTTCTCGGGTATACGGCTGTGGACATGGCAGCTTGGCAAGTTGCGATTAACGATGTTATCCTGTTTATCGGTCTGTCCTCTCCAATCTGGCTGTTGATTTTAATTCCTTTGCTCCTTTGATCATGTTCTTATTTCTCGATGTTTTCAGCTCGTTCAAGCCGTCCACACCTACTATCGATGCGACGACCTAATTGCTATACTCATAAAGGTACATTTATAAATTAATATAAGTTCAATCAATGATAAGGACTATCTCCGTATCCCTCTCTCATCATTTTCATCCGTATAAATAGTAAACCGAGATAGATTGATGTCTTAGACATAATACTGGTGCAAACTAGGCATGGACTGCTGGGCGCACTGCCGATTGATCAAAATGCTTCCCCTCAAGACTTCGGCTGAATGATGTGTCTAATGAGAAAAGTTATACCTCGACTTTTATCACTGGCGATAATAGACCCACATACACACAAAATATATTAACACATGCCCAATATACAGTCACCCCCAGTAGTTTACACCAAAATGCGCTTCCGCCCCACCAACGCGTTACAACTCAACTCTTTCAACCACGCACCAATGCCTCCACGAAGACCTTTGAGAGCCGTATCTGGCAATATTGTGAAGAGGAAAGAATTGACTCCTTTCTTAAGGGGTAAAATTCTCGGTCGGCACGAAGTTGGGGAGTCTGCGCATACAATTTCTCAAGCGCTAGGAATTCCGCGCCGCACCGTACGAGATACCATCAACAAAAAAGACATTCGCAGCGAAGGCAATCGAAAGAACGATCCGGTCAACCGCGTAAACTTACGCAAAGGGCTATTCGACGTATATTCAGAGTTATAAAAGACGAGCCTTTTATTACGTATCGCCAGCTCCGGGATAAGCTCAATTTGGATTGTAGCCCTAGTACTATCCTCCGCGCTCTTAAAGACAGCAAATGGGGGCATTGGAGAGCTCCAAAGAGGCCTCGCTTAACAGCAGAGCATGCTAAATTGAGGCTTGAATTCGCAAACCGGTATAAAGATTGGGATTGGGAAGAATGGAGCAAGATTATATTCTCAGATGAATGCTCTATTGAACTCGGCTCCGGGAAGCGTACGAAATGGGTTTTTCGCGTGCGCGCATATGGCGAGAAGTGGAGAAAAGATCTCGTACAAGATATCAAAAAAAGGAAAAGGCGTACGTGTTATGGTCTGGGCTGCAATTTAGGGGAATAAGCGCTCTGATTTGATACGATTGGAGCGAGATTTTGACTCTAAGAAGAATGGATACTCTTCGAAGTCATATCTCAAGGTCATAGAGGAGATATTGCCTACAATTTACGAACCTGGCCTTCATTTCATGCAGGATAACGCGCCCATTCATACATCGTCGCTTGTGTCCACTTCAAAGCCGCGCTGACCAGACTTGCGCACGCAGAACACCCAGAGACTCCACCTAATCCAATTCTTTTGATCCCATTTCTCCGCGATCCGGATTATATCGACCGAGCGACAATCCTGAATCAGCTTCACGACCGGCGTGTTGTTCCACAGTAACTTGTGCCTGATGCACACCTGGCTTCATACTGATCTGACACTTTGAAATAAACTTCCTACAAATTCATCTTATATTGCCGTCATGAGTCGGCTCGAAGCGCCTGTGTAATATTTGGGCAAGTGGTTAGTCATAAGTTGCTAAAACATATTATGCAGATAGACTATATACTGACTTTTTGAGGTGAGGTGAAATATTGGATGCCGTCTTGTGCATTTCGGCTCTTTCTTGCTCTTTTTTCCACATTAGAATTGGACCCTAAATGACGATGGGGGGATCTGACCTTTAGCTCTGGCAAGCTGTTGAAGCAGCGACTGCCATAATTTCTCCTGATGGTTCTGAAACTCGAGCAAGGGACCGTATTGGCTGATGTTGGGGGTAAGATTCGACATTCTGTCTGTTCTGCTAGACTTCTTTGCCGTTCAAAACTTATAATGGAGAATCTCTTGTGAAGAGGTAAGAGAAGAAATATATTTACAGAAAGATATAAGCCACTAAATATACTTACCCACCAAAAGAGTCCAACCATCTCACATGGTTACAGAAATTTCGTTTGCAATGGCAAAGCAAACAAAATACTGTAAAAAGGCAAGCTACATGTAGAACAAGGAACAAACAGGGCGCGATTCGATTGTGTACTACCAAACAGTTTGGGAGTTATCGAACCAAAAAAATAACCATTTTTGGACTCTGCTGATTGGCAGGCTCTGTAGTCGAAGCCCATAGCCCATAAGAAAGTCTATGTTGTACAAGGTGACAATGTTAAATTGGTTCTCATGATGGAAAATGCCTTCTCGAGCCTGGCTCCAACCCGAAGAAATCTCGCTGTTGTCGATCGAAGTTATGTTTGCTTTGGTACCGGCGCACAAAACCAAAAACGGCTAGAACAATCTATCCACAACCAAACTGGTCTCCGGCCAGCCGCGAGGTTTGACCAAAGAAGATTTTAGCTTCCGGCGCTAGGCTCCCTCAATAACTCTGCGCTTCTCTTGCCGCATCAACACAAGTGAGGATGTGATTTGCTCTCAGTAAAGTCAGCCTTGTGGTACCCCGCTCAGCCTGATCTTTGCTGGATAGACTTACGGGACGGTCCACTGTCAGGTTTCTTTAGTTTTCAAGAAGACAGATTTCGCTATTCCTTTATGGTTCCTATGCTAAGCGACGATGGTTCCGCTCACACACGGCGACTACACGATCGCGTGGATCTGTGCCTTGCCGTTAGAGATGGCAGCGGCAGAGGTCATGCTAGACGAGATCCACCAGAACCTGCCGAAACCGACCGCGGATCCAAACGCCTACATACTCGGCAAGTTACATGGCCATCACATTGTGATTGCTTGTTTACCCAAGGGCATGTACGGAACCATCTCCGCTGCGACTATCGTTTCTCATTTGGTGTCGACATTTCCAAAGGTTGAATATGCACTGATGGTGGGAATTGGAGGTGGTGTCCCAAGCAGCAGCAACGATATTCGATTAGGTGATATAGTCGTCAGTGAGCCCGTTGGAAAATATAGTGGGGTCATTCAATATGATCACGGCAAGACAGTTCAAGGCGGCCGATTCGAGCAAACCGGCATGCTGAACTCCCCGCCACTGATTCTTCTAACCCATATGGCGTATCTTCAAGCAAATCAGATGACTACAAACCGAAATCTCATTTCAAATATTGTGTCAGATGTATTGGAACAAAACCCGGACATGAAAAAGGAATTCATGTCCCCAGGTCACCACACTGATTATCTCTTTCGATCGTCATATCACCATATCGATCAAGAAAGTGACTGTGAAAAATGTGATAAACAGGAGTTACTCGACCGAAAGCCGCGTGATGATACGACACCTCATGTTCACTACGGGTTGATCGCATCTGGAGATCAGGTGATGAAAGACCCTGAAACACGGGACGCGCTAGCTCAACGGCTGGACATTCTCTGTTTTGAGATGGAAGCGGCAGGCCTCATGAATCAGCTTCCAACTCTTGTCATCCGAGGTATTTGCGACTATTGCGACTCGCACAAAAACAAACTGTGGCAAGGATATGCAGCTCTTACTGCTGCAGCCTACGCCAAGTTACTCCTGTCTGCGATTCCGGAAACTCAGTCGACCAGAAGTCAGGCTTTACAACAGGGTCTCTCGATGGTTCCATTTGACTGGAGCCCACGGATTGAAGAGCAAAATAGAGAAAGCGCTAACTTAGAACAACTGCGCTTGGTTCCCCAAGGATTACGGGGAATTAGACAGACAAGCATCACACTTCAATCTAACCCAGAAACCTGTAGCAAGATCAGGAAAGCTATTGATGGCGGCACTAAGTCTATAAGAAAAGAGACCAACCATTCACCTCGAAGAATCTCAGAGTTCAGGAATTGTGACGAATGCTGCCTCTGCGACTGCCACAAGAAACATCAAATTAAATGCGGCCCTTCTGCAAGGGCCATCATAGGCACATTTATCCTTCAGTATAAAGGAAATCTCTTTTTCAGGCGAAGTTGCAATTATGGTACCTGCAAAAATAATAATCCGAGAACTATTCAGGCTATCTATCGCTTCCCGACATGGCTCAAAGATTTTACGTTGATTCTTTCTGGAGTCCCATCTTGTGGGCTTTTTGTCCCACGGCAGCTGAGTTGGGGGAGTACTGAAACAATTCTCAAAAATGCGTATGAAGGCAACGTTGAGGGTCTAAAGGTGCTATTAAGCAATATGGCCTTTGCTTTGCATGATATAGATCAGAAACATGGAAGGAGTGCATTGCACGTGAGTTAAATACTGTGGTAGTTTCGACCCCAGAATACTAATTGAATAAAAGTATGCAGTGATGTACAACCATATCGAGGCTTGCGAGTTTCTTCGAAATGCTTCTGCTAATGCCAATTCTATGGATTATATTGGAATGCAAGTATCCAATTTGCCCGACATTCTGAGCTATTAATTAATCATGAAACACTCAGGACCCCGACAATGAAAGCCTGGGAGCATATTTTGACGAAGCGCGGCAGCCCTACAGAACTTGAAAAACTTAGGATGCTGTTTCCAGATATCGACTTTCACGATGATATGGGATTTTCGCACATTCATCTCCTAGTAGTGGGTGAGGTATCTGGTGATCTTGCCGAAACCTTACAAACTAAAGGATACCAGAGACAAATCAATAATCCGGATTTTTTTGGGAGGACGCCGTTGCATTGGGCAGCCACCCGCGGGGACTCTGAAGGAATCCGGATCCTTCTTAGATTTAGAGCCGAGGTTACAGTAATCGACGAATCAGGGTCAACGCCACTAATGTCTGCAGCATCTTCTGGCTGTCCGATATCTCTGAAATTATTGCTAGACGGTGGGAGCAATATTCTCTGGAAAAATTTCTACGGTTCGGACGCTCTTTACAATGCTTGCAGACACCAGAGTAGACTACCTTCAGTCGTTCTACTACTTCAGTCCGGCGCACCTTTGAACTCTCAAAATAATAACGGGCATACGGCTTTAATTGGGGCTGCAATCAGGAATCATGACCGTATTGGACGATACCTGCTACGTCGAGGTGCAAGTATTGATGCTAGAGGTGCACACGGTGAATCTGCACTATTTGAGGCTATCTTCCATAATAGTCATCAATTCCTCAGATTACTCTTACAGAACTCTGCTAACTATCTCTTGGTCAATAATGCTGGATCGAGTATCCTCCATTCTGCGGCATTAGAGGGCGACAGTGAAACGCTGCATATCTTGCTGGGCGCTGGTTTAAAGGGGTTGGATCCTTTTCTCCGCAACAAGGAAAACTTGACAGCGGCGGAAATGATTCAAAGGCGATCAATTATTCCTGAAGGTTTCGAGGATCAATTTTCCCGGTTAGTTTCGCTAATCGATAGAGATAATTCAACAGAAAATTCGGCGATCCGATCAAAACCACAAATGCAAATTGACGTGGCGGTTGTGGCTTCAGCTGTCCTGCATTTGTGTTGAACACTCAGCCAGGCTTGAGCCCACAAGGCTGAATCAGTTACATCTCCTCATTCCATCCCCTCTTTCCTTCTCATGGACTCTCGAACTTCATTCTAATTTTTCTTTCAACGGTATCCAAATCTCCTGTCACTTACGGCATGCCGAGTGCTCGATTTCATTCTGAGCGACTTGAGCTAACCGAACTTCGCCGTGAACTACCTGCGACCGAACCTAACCCATTACACCCGAATCCGAATTCACCCTCCTCTCTCACGTCTCACCTACCTCTGTAGGACTCTACGAGCAAATATGTCTAACCCTAAGGACTATACCGTCGGCTGGATCTGCGCCATAACTACAGAGTTCGTTGCTGCGCAAGCTTTTCTCGACGAGAGGCACGACGGACCAGAATATGTGTCCCCCAATGACAACAACGATTACGCCTTGGGTAAAATTGGGAAACACAACACAGTCATCGCTGTCTTACCTGAAGGGGAGTATGGCACATCTTCTGCAGCAAGAGTAGCAAGCCGCATGCTTCTTAGAAGGAAACAATTGTCTCTCACCTGCAATAGGACCAAGAGAGCCAAAACCTATTGCTTTTAGGAGCAATCTGAAGAGAACCACCAGGAGGAGGCGGGTGATTGTAGTAAAGCTCATTGTGACTAGACTCAAAATGATTTGCCTACCAATGACCAAGTCGTATACAAAAGCTCTGTGATTTCGAGCTACAGAGAAGGGCTCGCTTTTAGTGATTAATGCCCGCGCAAAAAGGGATAACGGTCAGAGATACGTAATGGAACTTGTTAATCTCTCACCAGCCCAGTCATTCGCAACCATCTCGAGCAGGAATCTCGAATTATCAGAGGAGCACTAAAACAAGGCGTTGGAATGAGCATTCCTATCTAGAACATGCAGAATGTTCCAAAGTTCAAGCATGATGATCCAATAGCCCAGGATTTGAGCATCCCAGGATGCCGAAACCCCAAGCCAGCCTGGGCAACCATACCGAGCGGGAAATTGACCAATGACACGGTGACATAGATCGGTGGAAAATCAATAGACTTGCTGCCCGGAACATGAGAATCATTGTGCCACAGCTCAGAAATTGCAGCATTAGTCGTTATTTCAGAGGGTACTTGAATTTGAAGTAGTTTTTTGCAGATCGTCGCCACAGCCTCGATCCAACATTGTGGATTTCTGAAGTTTCCCCAAGGTTATTCCTGGCCTCCCATCCTGACCTCCAATAGAGAGAGCGTCTGTCCAAGAAGAGGAGCCAACTCAGTAATCGATTACGTTAAATTAGGGGAGGTCTGCATACTATCTTCAACATCTCCTACATCATGTTCAAAGAAATGTCACAGACTGTATTGTGTAGAAAGGACGCATCACTGAACCATTGGAGTAAAAGCTTTTCCAATACAGGAATCTAACCATTCAGCCCAAACCGTTCACATGTTTGGCATCGTCACAATCGATTTGCAGATTTTGATAGGTCGCCATATCCTTACTGCTCGTCTCCGCATCGCTATTCGATGGACTGGATTTCGAGCATCTATCGAAACCTGTTGTTCGCACGAATGAGAGCAAACCGGCGATAGATGACAGATACCAGGAACCCTGACCGAGTTTTAGGAATGGGTGCTATGTAGCCATTAGTTCTATTGATCTACAATTTTCACAAAGGATCCTTACCTTGAGGAGCGTTCGAAGATCAACGGTGCTCGGCATGCTAACGAAGTTCTTTGCTATGATCCATGACATGGTAGTCGTATCTGTGCTGCTGTCGAGACTAAGCAAGTGACTTGCAACCTGGAAAACCGCTTGCACATCGCATGAAATGTCTTTCGTGTTTCCTCTCTGGGTCATGCTTTTTCCTACATGTCAGGGTGGTCGACCAGAATGATTGTCATGCAAGATCCTTATATAGGACTCCTTTGGGTCTCTTTCCTATTCTAGGTATTACCTTTTCCATTATGTGGACTAAGTATTGATGGAAAAATCTCAATATGCTTCCTAGAAAGGCTAGACTTACAAGCTAAATCAGTTCCTACTTCTTTTTCCTATTATAGCATTGCTAAATTTATATTTTCTCTGTATTAGGCCGTTTTCAGCTTGAGTATATTAATTAGCTATTAGCTATAAAAAATACAACTTCAATCTATAATTATCTATAGGAATATATATCTTGCTTAATAATCTTTTATCTAATCTTAGTTATAGGATATATCTCTCTTGATAATATGGTTAAGTATTAATATTTAAAATCTAAAAAGCTATCTAAATTATCTCTAATCTCTTATAAAGCTTCTTTATTTTAATTAACTACTAAATATTTTTTTAATTGTTTTACTTTTATTGATGTTTATATAATAGTAATATTATTTTTTTTAATTAGTAAGAAACTATTCTTTTTAGTAAATATTAATTTTATAGCTATATAGATTAAAATTTTAATTAAGAAGTCTTACCTATCTCTAGCAGCTATAATTATTAATTCTAATAGATCTAATAAGAAGGCTAAAAATAAAGATTAGAATATATATAATTAGAAGATAGAGTAAAATACATGTTAAAGTTGTAAGTATAGACCCCATCAATACTACTATACAAAAGCTAAAACAACATTACTTCCAGCTAATAAACAAATCCATAACAACCACTATATTAAAAAAAACAAGGATTTCTCTGAACCTCTAAAGGCTATAGTAATAGAATCTCTAGAAATAGAGATGTTGCCCCTTATTTCTGATAGTGGATATAAGCAATATAGCAGCACTATCTCTAACATTTCTATTAAAGAAATACTGCAAACTGCTCTAGATATCTTAGTCATCTTAGTAGTTCAGTCTGAAACAGCTAGTATAGATTAAATATTAATAAGCCCTATTAATATCCCAACTATTAATATAATATGTCTTGATACTCTAGTAAATAATAATAGATAATTATCTATTTGTTAATATTCTTTAATTATTAAAGTAGTAGTAATCTAGATTATATCTATTTAAATCTAATAGCTTAACTATAGTTAATTAAAATATAATTTCTTAGTAGAGAAGTATTATAAATTTTTATTAGTAATAGTCTTTTATTAACTACTATAGTCTAGTAAGTTAACTTATACTATTTATCACTCAAGTTATTCTTGATTTATTCCAAATATAGAAAGTGATAATTCAGAGAATAGTAACTATTATAAGAATAGCTATATAGAGAGTTAAATAGAATATAATAAACTAGCAGCTTATTTAGTTAAGAGAAAAAGATAAATAGATAGTAATATAAATATTTTTTAGTTATATAGAAAAAGAGTATAAGTATAAATTTATTTAAAAAGCTTTTTATTAAGATAGATAAGTTTTAAGTCTATAGTCTAGAGTTTTATAAGTCTAGAGATTATATAAATTTATAGTTAATTTCTGTATAAAGTCTCTTTAAGCTGTATTAAGTATAACTGCTAGATTATTAAAAATATAGATTTAATTATTTCTAGTCCTATTTTATCTAATATTTAGATATTACTTAAAAAGCTAGTAGATAAAGAGAGGCAGTTAACTAGTATATCTAACTTTTAAACTATTAATATAAAAGATTTATTTATCTATAATCTTAAGCCTTGTAAATATATATAAAGCTTTAACTTTAAGAAGAAGTATATAAAATTATTAGAAAATTATTCTTTATTTTAGGAAGAAAGAGTATTATTAACTTTAAATAATCTTATAGTAAATAGCTAGATTTCTTTATAGATAGATAAATATATATTTATAAAGGGTAAGGATTATACTACTAAAAAAAATATATTAATAGTCTATCTTAAAGAGATTGAAAAATTTTTATGGTTATATATTATAGTATACTTTTTTAAAAGAATATAGATAGCTCTATAGGTTTAATATTATACTAAACTAAAAAAAAGACTATATTAAACTTAGTTAGAAGGTCTTATTAGATTAAGAACTGGCTAAGAGTAGTTTATTATAGTAGTATCTTTAAGAAATACTAGGAGTTCTTATTGCTAATATAGCTTATAAAGATTATAATATTCTTTAGATTATTATATGTCTAAATAGTTCAAATTTTAGAGGATCTTGAAATATGTAAGGAATGACTTATTAGTCATATTTTAAGTATTTTAGAAGAATTTTTAAATGGGATAGTCAATCTTTATAATCTTATTGATATTAAATACACGCTATTCTAAGTCAAGTTTTTTGAGAGATCTAATTTCTTATATTCAATAATTATATATATTCCATAACTAAGGCTTATAATTTTCACCATCACTCATACAGAAGAAAGTCATACAAGACCAAGAATAAGCAAATCAAGGTCTTTTCAATAGTTCCCAATGCCTCCATAGTCTTACACTGAATCTTGTAAATGCTCCAGGGCTAAGGCTACATACACTACTCTTAAAGTGGAAAAAGCTACCTGTTGGTTTCACCTGCACGGACCACCGAGTGTCAGATCATGTGATATTTCCACATGATTTATGAGCCCTAACATAAGATGGAGTAACTAGGGCTATGTTCCTCTTGGCGTTAGGTACGCATACTGGCACGAGATATGATCGTAGTTGTGAACGGAAGATTGTTGAATACGCCGTCAAATCTGATTTCTTATACCAATTGGGTCATACGACACCAAACAGGATTTCTTACTGCACAAGACGGGATTTCTTACAGCGCAAGACGGTGCATACGGCACTAAACAGAATTCTTTACAATATAAGACGGTGCATATACTACTATACAGGATTTCTTACCACACAAGATAATTCATACAGCACCAGATGGGATTTCTTACCGCACAAGACGGTGCATATACCACTAAACAGGATTTCTTACCGCACAAGACAGTGCATACAGCACTAGACAGGATTTTTTACAGCACCAAACGGATCGTTACCAAGATCAAATGGGAATAACACCAACATCGAACGTGAGCGCAAACGGAAACGTATGCTGTTGGTGCGAATTGGCGTCAGCACGATTTATTATCTACAGTTGTCCTTTTTGGCGTCTAATGGTTTTTATTTTGGTTTCGCTAGATGACTCGCTCTGTCCCTGTGTACTTGGTTCGCGAATTTGGTCGCCTTCCACTCGATCTAGAGTGAGGTATATTTATCTCAACTTCAATGGCATTAAATTTGTGCGGAAAAATACAATTGTCCTCTGCAAGTATACCGGTACCTCTATACGTATGTAGCACAACTATTGCATTTTCAAACTAACAGCCCTACAATTAGACAAACACTTCCCACAATAACAACAAGTGCTGCGATGCCTTCTCCAGGACCGGAACAACCCTCAAGCGCCAAACCGATTATACCCGATTCCAAGAAATGCAACAGTGGCCACCCGGGGCAGCAGCCATCCCGGCCAAAATATACACCTTATTTCAGCACCTTGATAAATGCTTGCTGGCACTCTTTCGGAAGGCCAAACTCCACGAACGGTTCACCCTTTGATTTTTTATCATTCCTCGCAAAATTCGAAAGTGATCGTGTTTACAACCTCCTTCAAAGCCACCAATGTATGATGTTTCTTGTTCGAGAATATACGAGGGTCCAGCAAGAGGAACTATCAAAAGGGATAGGCCTAGAAGAATCGAGGACTCGTGCGATTCGGAGGTCAACGTCTGAAGAGACAAAGGAGGACCTGGGCCCCGTGGATGTCCACAAATTTGCTGATACAATTACTGAAGCACTGAGATGGCAAAGCCTTGTTAGTGCCGTTGGTGTTCCCGAAGCTTTTCTTATTGACTATGATGATGAGGGCACAGACGTCTGGGGGGATATACCACTGCCTAATATCGTGTCAGTGAGTGACAAAGAGTGGCCTTTTCTCCTTAGGACACTACTTGCACCAACTCTGGGCCTCAAAGAAACATGTCTGAGACTCTCCGGAGTCGTAGATATGATCGAACGTTTGAGGGGCACGGAGGAATTGGGATCTAGAGAAGGTCTCGTCAGGAATATCGAGCAACGTATTGAGCATGTGCTAGGCTCCTGGAAGGACCTCCCGGGTTATTTCAATCAGGATGAGGATGACTACAATATGACGGACAGCGACTAGCGGACGGTAACATTCAGCACCTAGCATCCTCCATACAATCGGATGGCGCCGAAGATGGCGCCGAAGATGCAATCGTTGTTTTTGTGGAGGAGAATTCGTCCAGAAGCAAAATGATATTGAGGCTAATAGCCACTCTGATCTTCCTGGGTCCGTGATTCCTCTCATCAACATAAATGTTCTTCTGACGCAATTATCTTTACCCATGGTGTCTTCCTTGTCTTGCGATCAATCGCCTTCTTCAAGAACTGAATTAGCCCGTTCCATGAAGATCCAAACAAATCTGAGTATCAATTATAGCCTGACATCTGCCCTGCATGGAATTAAGCAAATCCTTGAGAAATTCATCGGGTAGAGTATCCTAAGCAGAGCGTATAACGAAGCCTCCCTCTCCACTTCCATAGCCAACTGCTGGATTTTGTTCTCGGGAAAAACCCCACAACAGATAAAGAGGCGCAAGGATCATTGTTTCCACACTCCCCGAAATGGCAAGATTATACCATCGGCCCACTTTCTTCTCATGCTCGTCCCTCAAGATCATAGGGAGATGGAGCTCAAAACATTTTTACTGGTCCCCTGCGTCCACAGTGGAATGTACAAACCACTCAATTCGGGTCTCTCACACACTGGTCCCTTACATAAGAAGTATCCGAAGGTTTCCTGAGATACATGGAAACCAGAACACTTGATCAAGGTGGCTCTCGCTGTCTTGCACAACAAATGAGCAGGATATACACGAACCATCACAATCCTGACCCATCCTGGCAGTCTATTTAAAGGTTCTCCTAGGAATAACATCCCCAATAGGTACGTAAAATGAATTTCAACATAAAATTCATTTAAACATGTTGTCCAATCCATTTAGAGAAACGAGTTGCTAGAGGTATTGAATTACGTGTAGTACATTATCAAGAGCGAGACCGCTCATACAAGCACACTCACAAGCACGTATTCGAAACCGACCATTTTTCAACCATACATAATATCCTTTTAAACATCCGGTGGTCTCGGGCGCTTGCAGACTGTCACCCAGATCGATGGGTACAACTTCATTTTCGACCCGAATCGGGATCGAAACGATTTGTCTTCCGCACAGCTTAAAGAGAGATTTGACATATGCTTACAGTTCCCCTCATGATTCAATTGACAAGGGATGGACTTGACTATACATAGAATTCCCTAGTTCTGTACACCCAGATTTTGCATCGCTCTGCTGTAGATTTTTGGCCAAAGCAATCAAATGCCTCGCGGCTCGTACTCTGGGTGAAAATAAATGGAAAAATAACGAAGAAGAAAGACCAGAATTTGTCTGTGGAATGGATCTGGTTTTCAATTTTCGAAGATTAAGTAGCTGTGTTCAGAAAACGAAGGTGGATGAGAACAGCATTCTTGCCAGAGCATAACAGATAAAACGAGACGGCTAAGCGTCTTCTACTTTAAGTGGAGCATTTTCTGGATCTAATATTCTCTTTCTGCTTTGATTAGACATGTGAAACAGAGGGGAAATAGGAGGCTCGGAAAGAGAAGCTTGTCACTGAAACAAGTGAAAGTAGTGGAGAGAACGATGACCCGAACGACAGTGATTATGGTGCCTCTCCTCAAAGACAACCTGGATCCCAGTCAGACCAGCAATCCCGATCACAGAACAAGCGTCGACGGTCTCCACAGAAACAAACCGAACGTTCCGACCAGGAATATTACACGCAGGCTTGTTTGCTCAGCCTTATTCAAAAATCGCCACTGGACGTGAGCTGTCCCAACTTTTCTATACACAAGCAGAGCTCTCTACTCACGGGAACCACCCAATCGCCCAAGAAGACATCAGTTTACTTCTTCGAAAGCAGCTTAGTCGGAGCCTCAATCAAGATTGCGAATGTTTGGACAGAAAAGGGCTTTTTAGAGATGTGGGTGTGCTTTTTAAAGTCACTCTTTCCGAATATGGATACACATTTGTTGCCAAAGGCGTGCAGAAGGCAAATGAGCGCGACTTGGCTCATAAAATAAAGGTATATTCACATCTTATACTTTTACAAGGAATGTTTATCCCAGTTTATCTTAGCAGCGTAGCTCTTGCTCAGGCATATCCTCTTGTCAAGTATGGCAAAAGTGACGAAGATATTGCTGATGTCGTGGGCTGGAACGAGTTTATGCTATAATACCTGGCCTAAGTATGTTGACATCAAGAAAGAGATAGCAGAACATTACAGAAATTGGCTCAGTTTGGCGTCCGTCATGATGACGGTCGACGGTCCAATCTTCTATGGAATCTGGAGATGGACGAGTGGTGGCAATTGATTTGCAACAGGCAACTATCAGATCTGACACCAAATAGTGCGTAATCAACCAGTCGGACCATTGGTAACTTAATGTTAGCTTGATCACAATCAGCTGCTACCTCTTCTGGATTTTCGGGAACGCTTACTGAACGGGATCATCTACTAACACCGGGTACGGCACCAAACGTGATTCCTTACACCACCAAACGGTATTATTTACCGCACAAGACGGTGCATATAGTACCGAACGGGATTCTTTACAGCACCAAACGGATCGTTACCAAGATAGATCGAACGAGAGCGCACACTGACTCCAAACGGGAACGAACAATATCTATCGGTGCGAATTGACTTGGTGTCAGTACGGCCGATCCATTTGGTGTTTCTGTATTCCTATTCAGAATGGTTGTCTGGTGGGACGATATCAGATGGATCGACATTGACTCTGTGTTGGTATTCTTGAGTGGTGGTTTTTCCTTGGCCCTGAGAGGTTCTCATTTAGGATGTCCTTCTTCAGCATTCAACTTGGACTGGCAAGTTAGCTCCTGGATTAACTCGGATCCCTCAGATACGACCAGCATCCGAACTTCGCTTCGCTGAGTGCTTCTCACGTTGATGGGTGACCAATTGGCAAATCATTAAACTACATTTATTTATTATTGAGACCTTCCCCTCAACATTGACGTCGCAGTGACTGTTTGGATATGCATTGACTCCTAGGACATACGATGTTCCAACGAAACGCCCCCGAAGATCTGATCAAAGCTATCCAAAAGGGCGATTTACCTGTCGTCCAAGGCTACCTGGATAATGGAGTACATCCCAATGCTCGTCATCTTATTCAATTTGCACCTAGATTATTCATGGCACTAGGCTCCACTGGTCTTCTATTTCATGGTCATTCGCATGTTCATGACCATGGAACAGGTGTGCTGAGTACAAACATGAATGCAGCCTGGCTAGCAGCAGGTTCCATTTTTGCCAAGGAGTGGCTATATATGACCAGTAAGATGCTTGGAACCCCAAATTGTTGTGGCTTGCTTTCAACTGACAAAGCTGATCGTTTCAAGCTATGAAAATAGCAAAGGAACGGAATTCTTCTGTTCTCGCATCAAATGCCGTCCACCATCGGATTGATTCTTTCACGAGCATCGTCACCTTAGTTGCGATTGTTGGCGCGCACATAAGCTCTTCATATGGCTTGGCTTGACCCCGTGGGAGGCCTACTCATTTCCATGACGATCGTCAATACAGGTTGGACAAACACGAAAATAGCTCTCTTACAGCTCGCCGATACTGCAGTTGGTGAGGAGGTCATAGAGTCCATTCGAAACAGTGCTTTGAGCACGCTTGCACAGTCTTCTGAGTTACAGGATGTGCAGATCAGGGATATCCAAGGAGTCAAATCTGGGCTGTACTACCTGATTGACGTTGAATTAGCACTTGCTGGTTCTACGACCGTGGAGCATAGTCGCAAAATTGAGCAGTTCTTACGAGCCAGAATCGGAGCTCAAACTCATACTTTACGACGAATCAAAATCCGTATTGTACCTCAAGAAATGGAGTACGTTGGTTTCAAGGATGAATTCGTCCCCGATGATTTGACAGTCGAAACATACCAAAATCAGCTAGACTCGGAGAGAAACAGGGAGGAGCTCGAGCCTCAACGCTATGTTAGTGTCGAGCTCAATTGCATTAGCGACGATAAATCTCAATAGCGCAGAATTCAGATAAAGTCTTCGAATCTATTGTCACGGTTATCAGACTTTACCAAGCCTCGGCTCGAACCGGATAAACGCAGAGATTTTCAGTCATAAAAGGGCTAGACTTTTTACTACAGGACGCGAGTCGCATCTTCATCAAATCAATATATTCAGAAGAGGTGACTCGGTGTGCATATGCCGAAAGTTTACGTATATAAAACTCATAGGAACTAGAACATTGTATCTACTCGAATGGATCTACCTTATCTTCATTCAAAAGCCTCTCCCAATGCTTCCGGGCAAAGTCTAAGCGGGTCCTTGGGCTATTCTGTATCGCCCCCTGACGGAAGACGTTCACTTACGCAGCTACCTATATTGTGGCACGGACCGCATATGACTTTGACAAAGTATGCAAGTTGTCGGCATTTGAACTTACGAGATTTCTTAAATATCCCATCGCATTTATCACAATGGCAATAGAATAGACTTCTAATATCACCGGCTTCCCAAGTCGAGGCCGTGCTGAACAATCTTCTTTGGCTGGTAATGCCCCCTTAATGATTCTGAAAGGGCACTTACGCTCGGAGGGCGTCCCAGAAAATCGGTTAACATTTTCAGTTCATCCGGATGACTCCCACCATACTGCAAGATTTGCCGGCGGTATTTGTTCCATACTTTTTTGTCATACGGGTTATCGGCAAAAAGAGTCTGGATGATATCCTGAGCCATAGCCGTACACCTTTGCTCGCTTAGTATATATCCATCCTTCATTACCATAGAGTTGTCCGGATTGGGAGAAGGGACATACCATAAATACCCATAGTAACAGACGTCGTAATCCGATATCAAATGCTCAAAGGTTGCGAATTCAAATCCGCTTTTGCACTCCGAAAAGTCCATTCCCTCTATCTCCTCACGAAGATCATAAAAGAGCTTCTGGACGTCGAGGCATGCAATCTCACTTTCTGTACTTATTGAGTGTACTTGGAGGTCGAACATGGAAATTGACCTTATTTTTTTCTTAGGTCAGTAATGGTTTCTGTCCATTATAAGCACTTTAACAAATGTGGGGATCAGCATACAGCTGACGTAGATGGTACAATCCTCGATTGAAGTACCGATGTCTTATAAGATTGTCTACCAAATGATCTGGAATCTCCTGAGGCGGATCTGGCTCACCAAGGTGCTTAGTGCGCCATTCAGTAAGGTAGTTTTCATCGAGCGTCGTGTAATGACAGCTTAGACTCTTTAGGACCTCTTTCATCCAACACCAGTTCTCGAGCATGCTGCTCGGCATTTCGCGGAAATCAAGCACTGTATTATAGCCGTGAAAGCATGCGTATTTTGTCTTAGCTAACAAATCATGAAGAGCATGGCCCATTTCTTAACGGATTTGGTGTTAGCTGATCTGAGTAAGCAGATATATCATGCAGGAGCTTACCATGGAAAAGAGTCACGACCTGGTGATGCTTGAGCAAAGCGCAGGTCCCTGCTGGCGGAGTGGGAAACGAGCACATCAGAATATTTGCAGGATATTTTCTGGTTCCATCTGATCGTAGATATCCCTGAATAACAGAAAGGCCACATTAGGAATATTCACGAAAGAGAAAAAGCAATGCTGACATACACTTTGTATATTGACATCTTGATTGCCCCTGAACTTATACTCACGCCAGAATAAGTCAAAGTAGAGATAACCAATGAACTCATTATCCTCCGTATCCCACACCGAAAATGCTCGTACACTGTTGTGCCAAATGACGTCTTCCGTTAGTAAGTCACGTGAAATGGGATTGAATCTAAGACCAAACAAAGATGCAAATACATCTAACATGCTCGTTGCGGTCTTTTCAAGTGGGAAAAATCCTGCTATTTTCAAGTGATCAATTTCAAATTCTTGTTCCATCAAACGCTCATAATATCGCTTTTCCCATGGTGGAAACCCGTGTTCTAGTTGCTGATCAGTATCTTGCCCCATTGCTCGCATATCTTTCAATCTCCGATGTTGTAACACTTCGATCTCGGCTTTACCAAGTGGATGAAGCGTTTTCTGCAAACCTTTTAAAAAGCCTTCCAGCCACTTGGTGCTCTCGGCCATCCGTTCCTCGACTCTGCAAGCAGCATGTGAGGAATAATTCAGGAGACGTGCTTGCTTAGCACGGTTGATAACGATTTTTTCGAACAACGACTTATTCTCCTCCAACTTCCGATTGTCTGCCATGAACATTCTTTTGCGGGTTTCTTGACGACGAGCATAAGTCAAGACAGCTAGCGTTCCTCCATTTGTGAAAGGGACAAATTTTTTCTTCATTCTACTCTCCAGCAGCTCTCCATTTCCGTCTTTCCACTTTGCTAGCTCCTGTGCAGGGACCCCATCCAGTTCATCTACGGTGAACCACAAACCCCCGTCCTCTCTCGCCATGTTCTGAAGATACTCTCTCACCAGTTCTAGAATTTTTGAATTCCTCTCCTGGTATTCTCTCAGCCGAGCATCTCCAATCAAATCGTGACCTGCATGCTTGTATGCCAACAATTCTTTCTGGACCAGGTATCGTGATTCAGCGTCCAGCTTATGAAAGTCATCTTTTCCACTGGCCGCCTGCAAAAGTCTAAAAAGAGATCGATCCGATTTCCACTTTTCTTGAGCTTCAGCATATAATTCACGAGCCTTGTTGACAGCCTCATGAGTCGCGAGAGACGGCGATCCATATTGGAGCATATCGATCATGGCAAGCCTGCCTTGAACCGCATTCTCAACTTGAGCTAGAGGGTCCATCACATTCTGAAAACTTGCTATGTCTGGGGTAACATCTTGCACGATTTGAGTGCGAACCGTATTGCATTCCTCGATCACGCGGCACATTTCTGGGATGATGTCTTCCGTTGCCGGGACGAGAGGGAGAGGTTGTGGTAGCGACATGATGATATGAATACATAAAAGGATGTCTCTCAATGAAATCGTACGATTAAGTGGTAAGTCAGACGAAGGAGATTGCAGAAAGAACAAGCGAAGTCTTCCTTGAATTACTGTATTTTTCAATGCATTCTACAACTAGGCTTCATTCGTCGTTCGTCATATGACAACGCCACTCACCTTCGTAGTGACCTCACATTTCTGACTTATGCGGTAAAAACGCGCCATTTTCGCTAGTTTATTTCCCAATGTAACATTAGACGGCCATTACATTATTATAAACAGGCTGATTGAAATCATGTGGTTAGCGGGGTATATTTAAAAATCATCTTGTATTTTTGAAAAGGAATCAGTCAACGTTGATTGGTAGTATGATAAAATCTGCGAGCCGCTCATTCAGTAAGTACAAGATGGCTGGTCAAATTCAAGTCCTTGTAATTATAGTACATTATTATCTCACTGATTAAGTAGGCTTGTTTAACAAGTTATTTGGCTAATGAATAGAGCGCATACATAGTAGAAATAAACTTGATGATCTGGGTCGAGGCGGTGTCCCAGCCGCGGATTCAATGCGTAGTACAGTATTTCAATTCCCATGTTCCAGTACCGAAAAATGTGACAAATACTTCGTGTACTGATATCTCTTGTATATCTTAAATCATCACATCAATAAAATGAAATAAGTGTAGTAGTGGTAGAAGAACGGAGTACTCGCCACAAAAAGGTTTTTGCACAATGAAGCCCACCCTCGTACGACACCCCTTCACGGTACGGGCCGTGACCGCGCACAAGCCTGTGGATCAACAAGTGAGAAATCGAGTGGGAACGCGTATTGTATTGTACATAGTATTCAAGTGTGTCTACATAGTAATCGAATGAAAACATCTGGCATCCGTGTGCCATACGTAACACAGCGCAGGATTGTGCGCACTAATTTAGTAAGTGGAATTTTGGCAAATCCTTATATCGAGGAAAGCCAGCTATCCAATGAGAACAGCCGAGTGGGTTTATGCGCTGTAATCACCATATCCGGGATAGCCGTAAAGTAATCCTGTCACCAAGATCCCAACCACGAATGAAGCAATCAGTGCTACGCCAAGGTAAAGAGAGTTGTAGACATTTACATCCAAGCAGTGTGAGGAAGAAGTACTTGGCATAGGACGATGAGTGAGTTGAAAGAAGCACAAACGGGGCACGTGGTGCGATGTGTAAGACGATTTTTAAAGATTAATCGAGTACATCGCACAGTCTGGATTGATTGGCTGCAGTAGCATCAACGACTTTGCGAGTCACTTGCTTGGCTCCCTCCAATTGAGCTATGGGCAAAGCGTGAGAGTATTCACATGTGGCTACAAAGTACACGATGTTGTTGGCCCTCCAGGCGTTTGTCACTTATAGTAAAAGTGGATCAAATTGTTGATTGTGGTACCGAGGATGAGTTAAGGGTTACTATTTAATATGAGTAATGTTAATATTGGCATTGAGCTGATGATAACAATATAGTGATATGCATGATAATCATTTTGACAGTGACGTTTTTCTCTTGCACTATGGAGATATGTTGTACATGTCCGTCAGCTCTGGCAAACATCCAGATACCCTGCTGTGGAAGGTTTCAGTAAACCATGCGCTATTTTCCTATATTGTATCGGAGTTTAAAATAAGAGTAAATAGCAGGATCAGGTCAACATCACTTTATAGGACATTACTATAGCAAATGAGCTTTTCAGGAGAGCCTCTTCTAATATTCGTCGATAATCACGTGACATTGTTGAAGATCCGACCCTTCTTTAGATTTCGCGCTTCTATGAGTACTCTCGATCTAGTGCATCGGATAACTGCTCTACTCAATCCTTAGTTCTCTTCCGTTGGATTCCGCTGGTCTTGCTGGGAAGCTGGTTTATATCGGGTCTATGTCCTAATTGAAGAGATTCCTTGTCAACAGCGTACGATTGTGGCAATGCTAGAACAGGAAACGGATGCCATGGCTGAGACCGCAAGCGCTATTTAGGTGGCGGAGAAGGTATGGTGAATTCGAAGAGACGGAGGTAGTATCCAGAAGAATAACTGTGATAAAGAGCTTCACAGTTACCGAGATCAAATGGAAAGAGCAATGACATCGAACGAGAGTGCATACTGACTCCAAACGGTAGCTCACAGTCTCGGTGCGAAATTGGTGCTGGCTGGTACGGGTTGATGGCGCCAACTTCTTACGGATACGGTAGAGATTGTCCGTATTTAAAGTCATATCAATAGCCGCGAAAGTTTGATAGATTGTCAATTATCATAAGATATCAAGCTATCATATCTTTTGAGTTCATAATTGATGAAATCACACTTTACAATAAGATTTTCAACCTTAATTACAACAGAACGTACATCATAGATGATAGTAGAGTCCGTAACTACTAATCTTGCTCGCGGTCCATAAAACTAGAGCGGAACTATGCCTCTACCTACCTCTCTCGTCTCATCAGTGTTACGAAGTAATATCATTTGCTCTCGTAATGTTCTCGTTCGGTATCAGCGTCTGTTCCCATTTAGGGTACCGACACCAACTGGTGCTGGCACCGAACGGGATTTTTTACCGCACAAGACTGTTGAATATCTCGGTGTTCTGTGTTGTTCCGATAAGGTTATGGTCTGTGCACACATATGTGTATACACTATATCATAGTAAGGCTGTTGGCCCCGGATCGTATCCCACGTCGGACATATTAGAAATGCATTTTTATCCTCAGTAGCAATAGATCCGCACTGTCCGTAATCAGCCAACCCCGATCGATCCAGCGGATATATAAAGAGGTTCAAAACTTACAGCAACGAGGAAATGCGGTGGTTACAATTTGGACTCCAACGCATTCAGACATGACTGTGAAACGGCAAGCAAAAGCAGAGGCACAGAAAGCGAAAAGAATTGAATGGCCACCAGAAAAACAGTCATATCAAGCAAAATCAATAGTTATCAGGCTTGCTCTTGCGGAAAGACAACAAGGATCGACTCTTCCAGAACACATTGAGAGATACTCCAGAACGGTGGATATAGCTCTTCCAGGGAAACACACAAGAATCTTATATGGCAGACTGAATCGGAAAGAGGCAAAGATCCTAGCCCAACTTCGGACAGGTATGACAAGGCTCAACAGCTATCTTAATCGGATAGGTGCAGCAGACTCGGATCTCTGTGCCTGTGGCCAAGCAAGCGAGATAGTAGAACACTTCTTATTCCGCTGCACACAATGGACAGCGATGGGAGAAGACATGGATCAGTGTACAGAAGACGAGGAAATCTATCCTTTTTCCTGGGCGGTAAATCACGTTCAGATGCATATCGATGGCAACCAGATATGAAGGCCGTCCATGCAGCAATCAAGTTCGCAATCGCTACAGGAAGATCGGAACAAGAACTTGAATCCGAACCTCAATCAACGCAGTGAAAAGTGAAGCCGTTCCCCTACCCGCCCCCTCCTCCCTTCCTTTCCCCCCTCAAAAATCCTCCTCCCTTCCCAGGTAGATCTCGCTGCAGCCGCCGAAGATAGGACACTGCACACTTAAGAGACGACATATTTTCCGCCATACCTTGAGGGTCCTCTCCTCCATGTTCGTTTCTCGATATGTTGATCATTGTCCCGTTCAAACCTATCGTTCCAGACGTGATGGTGTTCGCTTCAATCATTTAGCTTCTCTGATTGTTCTAATCGTACTAAGACTTGCGCAGATTAAACTCAAAGAGGGAGACGTACAGATTGGGAAATTGTCACTGTAATATAAAAACGGATCTTTTACCATGATATCCTCGGCGAGACATTTTACGAGTCATCGTTATCTGTATGGCAACATAGTTTGCCCAATAGTTCACAGCAACTCCGCGCGACCATGTCTTGACAACAGCACCAACAGTGTGATCCCATTCTCCTTGCTGCATATCTGGGACCCCTATCCCATTTTCTTTAATCACCACCAATGTAACTTTCAGTCGCTTCTCTTGAGGGGTGACCGTGCCACATTTTGGATAGTACATCTAATCAGTGTGATAACTAACAGACCAGGGTCAAAATAGTCTGTCTGCTTGATGTTAGGCACACTAATGTGTTAGTCCCAATGGGGAAATTTCTGAAATCCATCCGACAAGCCCATCCCATGTCGCGATAGTCAAAAAGAAAAACAAGCGAAGACATTTTAACAAAGCGTCATCTTAAAAGAGAAGCCGATACTGACGCACATGTCACTTTTAAGACATTTACCAGCAGCCTTCAAAGTCAATCACAGCTCACATGTAACAAACAACATGTGGTGTATCCTTCTTCCTTGTGCCTTTTATATTCGTGGATTGCTCGATGTTGGCAAGGCTGAGAGTAGTAAGGCTGACTTCGGGATGCCGCGCAGTAAGTGGAAGTCCATGATTGGAAGAGATTCACACCTTTGCAAGATGGTTATGCAGCATATCTATCCTTCATTGACCGAATTTCAGATCGATAAGATCCGTCGCGTCATACCTGGCCATCGTATATTGTGTGAATTCCGCATAACATTTCGAGTGCGATAGCATCGTACCTTCTTCAGCGCATCCTCTTGTGTTATCCTTCTGTTATTCGCTCATAGTGCGATTTCGGGTTAACGCGATGCGATTTTTTTCAACGACAAGCGGCGGATGACCTTATACTCGAATTTGGCTGATTACTTAACAGATCTTTGAGCTACGTTCCATTAGGCAGAAGCGCACTAGTGTTTCAAGTGGAATCGCAGACTTCATAATCGGGTCTCCACATAAGGGTGGTAAAAATACATAGTTAACGTAGTTGTAGGAAGAGAAAGGTCTAAACTGCAACGACGCCCCGATGAAGCAGTTCATTACTATAAATAGAAATCTGAAAGGAGTGCCGAGCAAAATACATAAGTCCAGCCTGTTTCATTCAACCCACGCGGAAGAAATCGTTATTGACGTGAAGTCAATTTTAGCCATTGGGTGGAGACAAGTGGCTAGAAGGTCTCTTGCAAATTCACATTCATGACATTACATGGTCCGTCCACCCTCTATTTCCCTTTTCCATTCGCTTCGTGGTAACCAGAACCGGGCGATGGCGAATTATTCACACGACGCGATCACTACGAGTACATCGTACGAAGAGTTTATCGAAACGTCGAATGATGAAGCAGTCCGACCTATGTAGTACATCTCGGTCAATCAGAAGCCGCCAGACTCTCAGAACTGTGTCACGCACCAATTGTTCCCGATACCGTGGTTAGAAGCAAGTTCCAGAATCTTGCTATTACTAGTTTACTGGATTAACTATACAGTGATTAGTATTATATACTAATAGATCTAGATTTCCTACCTAGATAGGGAATAGATAAGTAGTGTTACTATCTTCTGTGATAATAAATATAAGAATAAAAATTATAATTTGTATATTATTATCTAATATTATAGAGATAAGATAGTTCTATTTAATAAAGAATCTAGAATGAAATTTTTAAAGATACTATTAAAAAATAAATATAATAATAAAAAAGATAGTAAAATTATTATTAATACTAATAAAGAGATTATCTATAAATTAGAAAATAATTAATAAATTAATATAGCCCTAGATCCTGTTGCTGGTTATTTTATATATAATATATATTAGAATAGGGATAAAGAATCTTAATAGGAACATAATTGTTACTTATTTATAATATATACTAATACTAAACATTTTAAGTGCTATACTCTATGCTATAGCTAATATATTAAAGATTTAGATATTTTATTTAGACTAAATACTAGTACTCTAAATAGACTCTAATATAAGAGCCTATATAAATATAATAGTTTCTATTATAACCCAGTTTATAAAAGCTCTAACTATATAATTAGTAATCTAGAGCACAAAGATTATATATAATAGTAAATACAAGTACTAAGCTAATTTTAAATTCTTAGCTAAGAGCTGAGCCTAACTAGTTATATTATATATAAAATAAATAAAGTAGAAGTTAGTGAGCAGATAACTAGAAAATATATATCTAGTAAATATCTAAAAAATTAGTTATAAGTTAAAGCTAAAGCCTGTTATTCCATATTAAATATTAAAGAATAGTATAAAGATAAAAGTAAATAATATAGCAAATATAAATCCCTACTAAAGCAAAGTGGACTATAATATTATTAGTAAAGATCTCAAAGAGGGAGAATAGACTCTAAAAGACACATATAACTAAGAAAATATGCACCTCTAATATATAAAGACAGCTAAGTCTAACTACCCAGCAGATAGTAAGAATAGTAGTCTACCACTACAAAAACACTTCCATATATTTATTCCTTAGTATCAGCTTATAGTAGGAGTCTAGAGTCAGATTATTCTCCTTTTATCATAGCCTTTTCTTAGAAGTTTCCTAATTTTGCTAGAACAGGAGCACCTGAGGACTAAATATCTTTTTAAAAGTCAAAGAAGATCTCTAGCTTTATATAATCTTTAAGTTATTCTAGTTTCATAAAAGTATATATATAAGTGTTGTTATTATACTTATATTTATAGTAATAAGATAGACTATATAGATTATTATTAGATATAGAATATTTTAAGCATCAACCTTATTATTGTTAATCTTAAACTTCTTATTCAATATAAGAGACTAATTGTAGATATTGTAGGTTATTAAGTTTGTATCTATAAGATTAAAAAGCTTCTAAGAGAGAAAAGATAAGCTCTTAGCCTCCTAAATATTACTATAATATAGTTCTAGAGTTAAAAATAAATTAGAATATAGCTGTCTAGAGCTTAGTAAAAAAGTAGGATTTACTTACTTATAAAAAGTGTATAGTAACTAATAATACTAATTATTATATTTATAGTACTTTGAAGTGGATACTAAAGTAGATTAAAAAAGAGTGTAATATAATTCTAATCAAATAAGATATTTAGCACTCCTAAGTCTTTATTTTCTATAGCTCTGTTAAAGAAATTAGTAAAAAATAGATTATACTAATCTGTAAAGTAGAAAATTGAAATTCTAATTAAGATAGTAAAAATATATTTAGAAAAAATCTCTTAGATAAAAATAAATAAAAAGATAGTATATTAGACTTATATCTTTTACTTAGTTTCCTTTCAATCTTGGTAAATCATTTTAAGTAAACTAAAAATTAAAAGTGTTATTAGCTAGATTATATTTATAGGGTATATAATAATATTATATAAGAGCCTAGCAATATTAAAGCTAATAAACTAAAATATTAAGATAATAAATATGCTGGCTGCTTTACTTAGGTAGCCTTTATAAAAGAGAAATTAAGTAATAAACATCTTAGTAGCTAATATAGATTGTGATATTATTAATACTATAATTATAATTGTCTATTTATATACTATTAGTATATACTAAATATAGATTAAAAGTAGCTTCTACTTTTTTATAACAACTTACTATATGTTTCTTAAAGTTAAAGGGGCCTAGATTTAAATAATAAAGAAAACTATAATTAGTAATCTAGAGGCTACTAATCTTCTAATTAATCTTTATCAGAATAAAAACTATTATTAAATTACTAAAAATATAAACTTAAACAGTTAAGAAAATCAAAAAAATAAAGATAGTCTAGAGTTTAAAATAGAAGATTTCCTAAAGAATAAAGCTAAAGATAGAAAGCCTAAGACTTATATAAGAATAAATAATTATCTTTTAAATAACTAACTCAGAAATAGATCAACTAAGAAAAACTATATAAAATATTAATATAGTTATATTTAGATCATCTTTAATATAAATAACTTTAGTAATAAGGTCAGTTACTATTTCTATAACTATAGTAACTCTCTCTTTCTCAGGCTCATATTTTAAGCTCTATTCTATATCATTATCTCTTATAAAGGCACTATCCTTCTTATTAGCTGCCTTAATCTTAAGAATTGGTAAAATTTCCCAAGTTTCTGCTATTTTAATATCAAGCAAATTAGAAGACATCTTAGATCAGAAACAATAATAATACAAGCCGCACGACGACTACAAAAACTAAGGAGGTTCGATGAGCTTTATAGATAACTGCGCGGTGATATCTGTTCTAGGGTTACATCGAAATGCAGGTAATGATATGTATGCATTTATCTCAACGACCAGCCGTTTTGGCTCATGCGACCACCAACCACAAGCCTAGCACTTATCTAAGGGTAGTTGACGTCTATACTTAGTCGGAATTTACAGTGTAATCTATTCGAAATAGTACACTTAATTGGCTCCTCACTACATGGGTATGCACCAACGACTGAAATCGAAGTCTTCGGACCTTGAAAGCGTCCCGCAACCTATCATGTGAAATCCCATAATATTCATCCTCCTCGTAGTCAATTACATTGCACCATCTTTTGTCATTTGACCACTACAAGCACAGAAAATTCGTCCCTCCACCAGTACAGTCAGCAACGAGATAGACCATGTATATTATTATTTAATTTCTATCTATATAGAAACTATCCCAGTCATAGTAGAAAATATAAAATCTATTAATATTATATTACTGTGTTTTTATCACCTGTATATAGGTATTATTCCTTTACCAGCCTTGGAAGCTGAGAGCTTGATTCTCGATTCTTGTAATAATCTTATCAGAAAAAAAAATAGTAAATTCTGATATCTAATTCTTTATATTTATATACACCTTGCTACTGGGGTAAACTATAGAAAATATATATTTACTATTACTAGTAAATATCAACCTAGAAAGCTTACATATTATAAAATAAGATAGTATACCTAATCTTAAGTAAATAGTTAATCTTATTCTAACTCATAAAGTTCTTAATATAAATAATTAATAAATCCTAGAAGAAGATCTAGATATAAAGACTATTACTATTATATTTATAATTAACTATCTAGCTTCTATACTATAAGATTAAATCCCATTCTAAACTATTAAGAAAGAATAAGCAGATTATTATTATAAGTAAAAATATCTTAATATATTATTCTATAATTTAGAATTTAAGTCTTTATTACCTACTTTAGAGCAGAACAGGCTTATAGATATTTACTAATATAGATTTTCTATATTACACTAGTTTCTAATTGATTATTATTCTCTAATAACTAATAATCTTATATTATTTATATAATTATAAGGCTATATATATAAATATATAAAGACTATAGAATAAATATTATAAATCTACTCTATAAAAGAAAANTCTAGCAAGTGACTATAATATTCAACTTAAAGAAATCATAACTTAATATAAATTACATTATTTAAACTTAGATTAGACCCTTTAGAACTCATTCCTACTAGTATTGAGAGATACTTACATATAGTGCTATATAAACCATATTAGTTATATTACCTCATAGATATATAGCACTATATATATAGTATAGTATATAGCTATAATATAAGTTAAAAGACTTATATAGTAGTATAGAGACTAAAAGATGTAGATCACCTTTTTATTAATTACTTAAAACTCTTGACCTACTAGATAAATATATAGAGTACAGCAGAAAAGTTTAAGAAAATTAAATAAACTTTTAATCTTATTAGTTTAATTTAAATATTTTTACTAAGATTTATATAGGAATAAGGTTCTTAGTTAGCTATAGAAGATATAATATATATTAGCTTCTAATACTATATATATAGAATAGACTAGGATTAGAATAGTATAGCTATAATATAAGATAATAATAGTAATAATAATAATAACTTGTTAATCTAGGAGAGTATATATATAATAAAATTTAGTTTTAGACTATCTATATACCTAGGATTATATGTAGTAGATATATAAAGAAGATAAGAATAGAATTCTTATTTAATAAATAAAAATATGTATATTATAAAAACTTGTTTATTTAATCTATAATGATTTAAGTAGCTCTGATTATATTAAATGTCTAAGTAATTTATTATTATTATAATATTAGCCCTCTTTTTTGTACTTTCTCTAGTATAGGAATATTTGCTAGCTAAGATTAGAATAAGACTAGGATTAAAGTCTTAATTTTAGATTTTAATTTAATTATTAGTAATTACTATATTAGTGCTTTTATTATATTAATATAGTTATATATATATATACTACTGGTAAATATTATTAGAGTATTATATATAGCTTAAAGCTTATTAATTCTATCTTATAATATAGTTATTTTAGTACACTAATATTATATTTTGATAGGGCTATAATTTAATTGAGTAGTAATATTAAATAAGAGAGTTTTAAAAATTATCCTGATTAATAACTATATAGATAATAATATTTCCTATTATTTATTATTCCCCTTCTTCTTTTCTTCTTATTAATAATAGGTTTTAACTAAGATATATATTTATAAATAAGTTTTATAAGTAAAATCTTCTTTATATCTTAATAGAATAGAGTTCTCTAAGTTGTTTATTATTCTTGTTGTTTTTGTCTTCTCTATAGTTATTATAGCTGCACTAAAAATTATTAAACTTTATAATAATACTAATGTTTATATTAATTCTAGTTATAAGATATATTCTATCTCTAAGTATTCTATTAGTTGAGCTTCTTTGAATGATTTACTAATATTGGGGTTTAGCTTCTCTAAGTCTAGTAGAGTAAATTGTCTTCTAGAAGACAGAGGTTATGCTATTTGGACTGAAACATAAGTGATGGATGGGGTGGTGGCTATTTGGCAGTGGCTGCCCTGTTAGTGTGTCAAAGCCAATCCATGTCTGCCACACGAAGTATTGTTCATTGGTGTGGAAGCAAGTGGAGATAACATGTTGATGTGTGGTGACCATTTCGAGATTTGATATCTTTATTGCCCATGACTGTTGGGTGTACACTCTTTACCTAGCTAAATCAATGTATTTGACACCGTTTATATTACCGTACCTGATGGGCCTACCTTCGTACATCACGCGGGTCGAAGAATCGGCGGTGGTCATAAAATCAATAAGAGATATTGGCTAAGTTGTTGTCCAAGTCTCTTATCGCCCTTTAAAAACATTGCATGGTTATCAGCTCAATTCTGTGAAGCTTACACTTTACGCTTGTGGAAATACAGCACAGGGCTATTGCACGTACAAACAGTCTGGCACCCTACCACAGTGCTACAGCTATCCCAAGGCAATTAGCGGGAATACTACAGTCGTTGTAAGGTATCATTCATTATCTTGTACAATTGACCCGCCCATTATGATACAAGTGAGCTCGTACATGGCTAGTATTTTTGATTTCCTCTGACTCTACGTTCAAGATCAAAAACAAAGGCACTGCTTTTATCTTACATCCTAGTCAAGGGGATCAGAAATATGAAGTTACAATACCTTGTACTAGTGGCTAACTACTAGAATATGTACAGACTTTTCAGTGTCTACCCTTACACCGCTTTAATAGCGCCAATTCAGAATAGGGTTGTAAATGATGATAGAAGTAGTCTTATCGCGAATAGTTAGCTTGTCTGCAAGGCGTTACGTTTTTGATATAGCGTGTACAGGTTGCAGACAAAGAGGATTCATGAGAATTGGCGGAGATCGCCGGTTGGAAGGCCAAGTGGAGTACCATCCAGCAAGCTGCGTTGCGCCGCACGAAGGTCAATATCGTATATGTGTATTAAAGTCACTATGCCAACGGAGCCAATCACATATGCCACATGACAAATTCACGCTCGTTAGTGGAACTGATTTGACACTAAAAATGCTACTGACGGATTAGTAAGGAAGTCAGAGCAAGAAAAAGGAAGAAATGGGATACACATTTCCTCCCCTGTTAGACACATCCAAAGTGCCTATATAGCCCAGAAGTTCAAGGTTTGCTAAGACAGCCAGAAGTACATCTGCAATACATACAAACCTACCTTGACCTCGATAGAGAAGTATTGCTGTGCAATCAAGCAATAACGAATCATAACCAACGTGGATTATCTAAGTATACCAGAATGGTTTTGGATACGATTGACAGGTACCACAGCTGGAATGATAATATTCCGGTAAAAGTGGAAGAATGTGTGTTTGAATTGATTTGGAAGTAGTGTGTGACACAGCTAGACGCTTTTATAGTGCACATCTAGGATAATAATTTTACTTATATAGAGTTAGATTGACTATTATTGTGGTTAATAAAATATCTAGTAGCTATAGAAGTCAGTCTAGAGATATTTATACTTCTTTATTTTAAAAAATTATAATAGATACTAGTTTTTATACTAACTATAATAAAGGTTAGTGATATATTTATACTACTAGATTATTTATATTTATTATAATATCTATAAATTATCTATAAAATAATAAAGATAATACTAATTATATTATTATTAGACTAGATGGTGGTTACCACAATACTTGCTAATATAGTAATAATAATTAATGATATAGACTATAAAATATATTAGAGGATAGGTAAGTATAATTATATTATCTAAGCCACTTCTGATAATATTATTTATATAGTTTTTATATTAAGAACTATAAACCAGTCTAAGGGTGTGGTTATTTATTATAGTATATTTGCTATTAATATGATCTATTTTGGCTGCTATATACTGAGTCTGACTTTATATATGTTATAATTTTTTTTGTATATATTTGATGCTATTTTTTTTAAGTTAATGGTAATTTTAATCTATGGAGGGTGTGTATATATCCCTATAGATATTAATTTATAAGCTGATTTAATATATGCTATATAGGTAATTAATACCAACACACTAATGCTAATATTATTAGTAATATAGATACTAATACTAGAGAGTATATTGAATATATAAATATTAATCTTTGTTAGTAAAGTGATAGTGAAAGAGGATATTATCTAATAGTTTTGTTATATTTATGTAATGAATGTCTATAGACTTGCTGAGTGTGCTGTAGTAATGTCTGTTAAGATGTTAATTAGTAATAATATAGATCTATAGATTATTGGATAAAGAATTGGTGCTATGGGTTGGATTGTCTATTTTAATGATTATAAGTAACTACTATTAATTAGAATTATAGATAAACTAGTTATTAAAGGGCTTATTGTTAGTTGTGGTTATTTTAATAATTTAGTATAGATTGCTGTTACTTTTATTAAGTCTCTGTATTAGCTATTATAGTTTTAAAAGATACTAGATACTAAGACTTGGTTGTATAAGATTAATGATCTAATATAATATATAATTAATAGATTACTTTGCTATATTAGATAGAAAAATATCTAGATTAAATTATATAGATAATATTTAGAGCTGAGTAAAGTAGAGTACCACGTGTGATAGTGCTTTAATAAAAGAAGAATGGTAGTGGTAGAGGTGATTATACTAATGAATAATAATATATATCTAATTCTGGTTTGCTTTATCTGGATGGAATCTAGCTAATCTATAAATAATAAAATGCTGCTAGTGGAGCTAATAGAGATATTTTGGGTAATTATATAGATAGTAGATATTATTCTTTATAACTATTTACTAGATTTTATAGTTTTGTTATTTTATTTTTTATTATAATTTATCTCTTTAATAACTATTAGTAAGATGGACTATTAATGGTTGTGATTGCTAGTAATAGTACTTATTTATAGTAATTTAGAGTAGTATATAGTCTAACTAGTAGCTGCTAAATGAATGCTTTTATTATTAATAGAATGAATATTCTAGTAGCTATGGGTGGATATACTTTGTATTATACTGGACTCTATTGGGGTTGATGATAGTTTTTTTTGTCTTGGTGGTGACTCTATCACTGCTATGCAATTAGTTGCTGCTGCTTGTTTAGCTGGTGTGGCCATTACTGTTGCTGATCTCTTTGCACATCCCCAGATCGCCAGTCTAGCTTCTGTTGTTGTAATCGCACACTCTACTCAATACGAAAATCAAATACCTCCATTCACTTTATTGGGAGACACTCGGACACAAGACCATGTCTGAACCCTGGTGGAATTGCAGCTCAATTGCGATCAGGATCAGATTGAGGACATTTATCCCTGTACACCAATGCAACAAGGACTGATAGCTCTAACTAGCAAAGACTGAAGTTCCTATGTTGCACGCTGGGTCTATAACTTACCACAAAATACTGATCTCGATCGATTTCGTGCCGCGTGGGACATCGTGGCTGAGGCGAACCCGATCCTATGTATGAGGATCCTTCACGCGGGCTCGGACGGTACATTTCAAGTGGTGCTGCGTCACCCGCTGACCTGGCACAATGGCGACAACCTCGATGCCTATCTGCATTGGGATATGGATGCACTGATAGAGCTGAACTCGCCGCTGCTTTGCCTAGCCATAATCACTCCACGCACTGACCAGGATACATATCAGTTCGTACTAACCATCCACCATACATTGTATGATGGCTGGTCTCTTCCGCTAATTTTCAGGCAACTGGAAGCCGTATATCAAGGTGACCGCCTGCCTAAACGACCATTCACTGGTTTTCTTTAGTACCTGAGCGGCATAAGTATTCCCGCCTTAGAGCATTTCTGGCGTTCGCAGTTTACTGGGTACACCGGTGCCTCGTTTTCAACCCCTCTCCCAGCTGGTCATATTGCGAGTCCATCCTCGACACTCAGCCACCACGTTGAACTTGGAGCACGGACAAGTTCCGTTGCAACCAGATCCATAGCCATTCGGCTAGCGTGGGCTGTTGTGCTGAGCGAATTCTTAGGTTTAGATGATATAGTGTTTGGTGCTACGGTGAATGGCCGCAGCGCAGATATGGCGGACATTGACTTTGTGACGGGACCGACTATTGCGACTGTGCCTGTGCGTATCTAGTTGAAGCAGAATCAACCGATCAAAGAGCTATTGCAGAATCTTCAGAAACAGGCAATAGATATGATCCCATTCGAACAAGCAGGACTGCATAAAATCAGTCAACTCGGGGATGAAGCGTATTTGGCTTGCCAGTTCCAGAGTCTCCTGGTAGTACAACCGCTATCGGAAGCTGACGCCATAGAGATATTTGGACAATGATAGGATGAGGGTGCCATCGCCATCAGGCCGGGAACCTTCCACAGCTACGCGCTGACATTGATGTGTGAACTAGGTGGAGACCAAGTTGGAATTGACATGGAGTTCGACAGACGAGTAGTTGAGGAAGCAATGGTGCAGCAGATGATATTTCAGTTTGGGCATATTTTACGCGAGATCGTCTGGAGCCCGCAAAGTACGCTGGCAGAGCTTAACTTGATAAGTTTAGAGGACACGGCAAAATTGACGGAGTGGAACGGTGTTGTTCCTGCAAAGGTGGAATGATGTGTGTATGAGCTGATCTAGGAGTAGTGTGTGGTATAGCTAGATGCTGCTGCGGTGTATACTTAAGATAGTAACTTTATTTATATGGAGTTAGATTAGCTATTATTATAATTAATAGAATATTTAGTAATTAAAAAAGTTAGTTTAGAGATGTTTATGCTGCTTTGTTTTGAGAAGTTATAATAGATATTAGTAGCTATGCTGGCTGTGATGAAGACTAGCGGAGTATTTATATTACTAGAGTTTTTATATCTACTTTAATGTTTATAAATTATTTGTAAAATAATAAAAGTAATAATAGTTGTGTTATTATCTAGCTAAATAGTAATTATAATAATGCTTATTAATATAATGATAATAATTAATAATATAGACTATAGAACACACTAGAGGATAGGTAAATATAATAGTATTATACTAGCTATTTTTAATAATATTATTTATATAGTTTTTATATTAGGGACTACTAGCTAGCTAAAGAGTATGGTTATTTACTATAGTGTGTTTACTACTAGTATCTTCTATTTTGGCTAATATATTATACTGATTCTGGCTTTATATATATTATAATTCTTTTTATATATATTTGATGCTGTATTGATGGAGATTATAGTGACTTTTATCTATAGAGGATCTGTGTGCATCTTAGTAGATGCTATTACCAAGTCTAACCTTATAAATAATATACAAATAATAGATACTAATACTCTAATTTTAATACTATTAGTCACTTAGATATTATAACTAGATAGAATTTAGATAGTTTAAATTATTATCTTTATAAAAGAATCTATAATAAAAGAGGACTTTGTTAGATGATCCTAATATATCTAGATAATTAATGGTTATAGACTAGCAGAGTGCATAATAATATTTATAACTTAAATAATAATATAGACCTTAGATTTATAAAATATTGAATAAAGAACTAGTACTGTGGGATAGATTATTTATCCTAATAATTATAAATAACTGCTGCTAATTGGAGCTATAGGTAAACTAATTATTAAAAAGCTTATTATTAGTTATAGCTATCTTAATAATTTTAAATAGACTACTACTATTTTTATTAAGCCTTCACATTAGCTATTATAGTTTTAAAAGATACTGGAAACTAAGATCTAGCTATATAAAACTAGTAATTTAATATAATATATAACTAATAGATTGCTTTGTTATATTAGATAGAAAAATATCTAGATTAAATTATATAGACAGTACTTAGAGCTAAGTAAAGTAAAGTATTATATATAATAATACTTTAATAAAAAAGAAGTAGTAGTGATAAAAATGATAATAATAATAAATAATAGTATATATCTAATCCTAGCTTACTTTATTTAAATAGAATCTAGTTAATCTATAAATAATAAGATACTACTAACAGAGTTAATAAAGACATTCTAAATAATTATATAAATAGTAGATATTATTCTTTGTGATTATCTACTAGATTTTATAGTTCTATTTCTTTATTTTTTACTATAATTTATTTCTTTAGTAACTATTAATAAGATAGATTACTAATAATTATAATCACTAATAGTGGTGCTTACTCACAATAACCTTAAAGAGTATATAGCTAAGCTAGTGACTATAAAATAACTATCTTTATTACTAATAGAATAAATACTCTAGCAGCTATAGATAGATATACTGTATATTATATTGGACTCTATTGGAATTAATAATAATTTTTTTGCTCTAGATGGTGATTTTATTTCTGTTATGCAAGTGTCAGCTCTTGCTTGTGAGAATGGGCTAACTCTGCAAGTCGCGGATATTTTTCGCTTTCCTTCCTTGGCTCATATAACAACACATATTTCTGTTGCTTCGTCAAACTATATTCCTCATCTTTCGCTGTCTCAGTATCGTATCGACCCCTTGATATCAACTAAGGTTTACCATATCCTCGGTCTTTCCTCCGACCATGTCCTTGAAATTCTTCCAGCCACGAGCTTTCAAAATGCTACTCTCTCTGCCCAACCATGCAGGTACTTTCTCATTCCCATCAATCATTACGTCAACATCCCAGCCCTTAGTGAAGCAACTCTTACTCTCTCGAAACACCATGATGTTCTTCGCACCGCATTTGCAACAATTGAGGGCCAAACCTTTCAGGTTATCCTTCGTGACAACCCCAATGCGTTTTCGGGAATTACGACGTGCGAAGACCTTGTCCACTTCAGTCGAAAACTATGTCTTGAAGATTCATTTTCCATTTCTCCCTTCGGCACATCCCTTTTTCGAATCACTCTAGTGTCAAGAGGCACTTCTTCACACATGCTCATACTTCGTATCTCTCATGCTCAATACGACGGTATCTCATTTTCACAACTTTTAAAAAACCTTAGCTTGATATACGCTGGAAATACCCTCAGCTCTACGATTTCTTTTTCGCATTACATACACTACCGCCAGTCTCTAAAAACGAAGGAAATGTTTGAGTTTTGGCGATCATATCTTCGAGGCTCTTCAATACAAAGCCTTTCCGCCTTAAGCCTTGGAGAAACCAACACTGACCAGGCTAAGATGATACATTTAGTCCAGAAGATTCCTATTCCAGAGTTGGCTCCAAACCTGACCTTGGCAACTGTTACTAAGACTGCATGGGCACTTGTCTTCGCGAAACTCATGGGTGTTAAAGATCTTGTTCTCGGTCAACTAGTCAGTGGACGCAATATACCGATGATGGGTATACAGAATGTGATTGGACCCACAATTAATATTGTTCCCGCTAGGTTTTCGCTTAAGAAATCGTGGGTTATCATGGACCTTCTTCAGCATGTGCAAGATCGACATGTGGAAACGGTCGATTTCGAAAGTTTAGACTTCCGGGATATAGTAAAAAACTGCACCCAGTGGCCCGAAACCTCTCGGCTTGATTGTATCGTTCAGCATCAACTTGCCGATGAAAACATTCCTTTCTCCTTAAATGGATCAGTGTCTCATGTGAGGCCGATGTTGTTGCCTCCCAGGTCCATACCTATGGATTTCCATGGCCTCACACTTTCCAGTCACACTACCCTTGAAGTACATGTAACGGCTTCGAGTATGCTGATAACCAAGAGTTTGGCTGAATTTATCCTGAAGGATTTTTGCCAAACCATTCCCTTCCTTTTACGGAACACAACTCTGCCTCTGGAGACTGTTATACCATTTGGTTGTGACTAGGTTGAAAAGACATTCTTGGATTTGGGGGAAGTGTATAGTCAATAGATATGCTTTACAATCAATATTATAGCAATTTCACTTACTACCGTCGGTGTTAGACAATCAGAATCTCTGATCGATCAGTATGGAACGTTGCTGCAATGATATTAATGCTTTGAACATACTAGCTATCCCATTGCTTCACAACAGGCATATAGATCCTCAAATTAACGTCCATGAAGTCTTTTCAGACTTAGAACTCTACTTCCATAGCGATTGCCTCAATCTGACTATTCGTCGGGGTGGACAGGAGCAGTAGCTTAAGAGGAAAAAGCCAGACTCCACAGGTAAGGAAGAGCTTGCAGACACACGTCGAATAGTGCGACTACCTTCAGCCCCCTTTCCGAGCGCAATTAAAAGCCACAGCAATAGAGAATTGTCTGCATTTCGTTCGGCCTGTCAGGAATTACTCTTAGATTACGCATTTTCAATGATTTACTGGTTCGATTAACCTGAACTGAAGGTCTTGGCACAACTTAGCATTTAGGCAGGTTTGTGAGGGGTTTCATTTGCGAAGATTATAATGTTAATGAAAGACGTGCTTCACGAAAGACAGAATGACAAATCACTCATATACAGCTGGTATGTAAGGACTTTCTTCTCTCAGGGTCATCGTCGGGCTCACCATTGTCTCTTGCTTCGGGTCCGAAGGAATGATCACAATTCGACATCGCTGGCTAGCCTTATATTTCTCTGTCTGAGGAGGATCTTGTTCTTTGAACATAGAGAACACCGGAAAGCGTGCATGTTTTCGAGCAACGTTCGAATCATGGTCCATCATGGACAAGTCATATGGCATATCGACGCGAATCATGATTCCACGCGGTTTGAAGAATGACTCATTCCATTCATTGATTTTTTGTGAAAGTAAAGTCTCACTCTCCCCTATCTTTGTGCTTCCCGTGGGTCATCTTGGCTTTGGTATGGAGACGACGATTGCGCCGAACCCATAGCCTTGGCCAAATTTCTGATTTCCTGGTTCACCCTCTTCTGTCTGGCCGCTAATACAGCTGGAATGACCCCAAAGATACCAAGCATCATACCCCCGATCGCCATGGTACCAGCACCTACACCGATCACAGTCCTCCATTGCGAAGGCGAAAGTTTTGAGCTCTCTGTGATTTCATGTGTGAATCGTGACCAGTCTTCCCCTGATACGCCATATGCTGACAAAACAGATGGATAGTCGAACCCCGAAGTAAGACGGGTAGATTTGGATGGGATCTGGAGATCGCGAGACAAAGACTGTTCGAAAGCAATACCGGGCTGTGAGCCATCTTTGGACGGTAATAAGAGGGCGGAGGTTTCAGAATAGACAGAATTGGAATCGGTATCTATGCCGGTTGCATTCGTTGTGATGAGAAAATGAGTAGAATTAGGATGTGACATATTGGCAGTGTTTGAGCGCGACATTGCCGTGGAGGCTGCGTTGGTACGTAGTGATAAAGTTATGATTCCTGGTAATATGACGCAGGTAAGGAATTTTGATGTACGATAACTAAAAGCTGACTCTGAAGTCAGATAGTATATATATATAAAGGATGATGTGGAATAGAATTTTAGATTTTTGTATTATACTGGTAGCAGCAACATTGTATCTAGAAGAGATAGAAAATAGATTCAATTTATGTTAGTTATACGGGCCACGCTGCTCTACCACATTATTGCATAGCGATATTCATTCAATCAGCTTGGATGATGACTAAGGTCAGCCGAGAAGTCTGCATTCCCTGCTTTCGGGGCTAATGCCCAATGAGACAATGAGACGAAAGACCACAAGCCAATGTTTTGATGGATGGACAAGGTTATTATCATCACGAGCGGCCCCATAAGCCTCGCATCCGATAGACCCATGTACAGCTCAGCTTTCAGGTGCATCTATTGGTATCACTTCAGTGTAACAAGCAGGTAGTCACATGCATTCAAAATGGAAATTTTACGTTGCCTCACTTACAGGTATGATGCAGACCAATAATGCGTACTACATGGTTGTCCCCGTGCGGCACTCTCTAATATGCAGGCGCTCGCCGTGGGAAACTAGTTATTATCTTGCTGAGTACGAAAAAGCTCAATGGAAGCTACGTAATTGCTAAGCCCCTCGACTGTGTGCGAAACTGGGATGAGCTTTTTATTGAGCGAATTAAGCAATCAACATCGAAAGACACTATTGGGCTTTCGTGCTGGAGAGTTTTGCATTGCGTGCAGAGACTTCCGATCAAAATGTATACCGACATTGATCCCTCAAGCTTAGGAAATGATCGTCGAATTGTGTAGCATGACACGACATCGCGGCAAGCCGAATTGTCGCTCACTTTCTAACAAGTAAAGTATTACGAAGAAGACATGGCTATTTAATAATATTGAAAATGGAAATTATAAAACATGGTCAATTGTGTTGTGTCATTTAAAGAGCGTAGACCCAAGAGCCACGTGCAATAGCGGATATTGATGCTAACTATCAACGACAACAACTTTTCACCCGCTTTTCCGAACCAAGTTAAAGTGTTTGTCTCAGGGTTGCCGGTGTAGTTGACTTTGGATAAGAACTAGTAACAAAGTAGTGACTTGCAGAAAGATCACTAGCTATGGTTGAATACTGCATCCATCACTTGCGTTTTGGTCTGAATAGTATAATCTTTGTCTTCTGGAAGATGATTTACTCTATTAGATTTAGAGAAGCTAGATCCTAATATTAGTGAATTATTTAAAGAAGCTTAATTAATAAGATATTTAGAGATAGAGTATATCTTATAATTAGAATTAATACAAATATTAGCATTATTATAAAGTTTAATAATTTCTGGTGTAGTTGTGGTGACTATAGAGAAGGTAAAAATAGTAAAAATAATAAATAATTTAGAAAACTCTATTCTATTAAGATATAGAGAAGATTTTACTTATAAAGCTTATTTATAAATATATATCTTGGTTAAAATCTATTATTAATAAGAAGAAAAGGAGAAAGAGAATAATAAATAATAAAAAATATTACTATTTATATAGCTGTTAATTAGGATAATTTTTGAAGCTCTCTTATTTAATATTACTATTTAATTAAATTATAGCTCTATTAAAATATAATATTAGTGTATTGAGATAACTATATTACAAAATAGAATTAATAAGCTTTAAGCTATATATAATACTCTAATAATATTTATTAGTAATATATGTATATATGACTATATTAATATAATAAAAGTATTAATATAATAATTGCTGATAATTAAATTAAAATTTAAAATTAAGATTCTAATTTTAGTCTCACTTTAATCTTAGCTAATAAATATTTTTATATTAGAGAAAGTATAAGGAAGGGGACTAATATTATAGTAATAATAAATTACTTAGATATTTAATATAATTAGGATTACTTGAATTATTATGGATTGAATAGATAAGTTTTTATAATATATATATTTTTATTTATTAGGTAAGAATTCTATTCTTATCTTTTTTATATATTTATTATATATAATCTTAGGTATATAGATAGTCTAAGGCTAGATTTTATTATATATATGTTTTTTTAGATTGATAAGTTATTATTATTATTGCTATTATTATTTTATATTATAGTTATATTATTCTAGTCCTAGCCTATTTTGTATATATAATATTAAAAGTTAATATATATTATATTTTCTATAGCTAATTAAGAATTTTATTCCTATATAAATCTTAGTAGAGATATTTAAGTTAAGCTAATAAGATTAAAAGCTTATTTAATTTTTTTAAACTTTCCTATTATATTCTATATATCTATCTAATAGATTAAGAGTTTTAAATAATTAATAAGAAGATAGTCTATATCTTTTAATCTTTATACTACTATATAGATCTCTTAATTTATATTATAACTATATACTATACTATATATATAGTATTATATATTTATAAAATAATATAATTAATATAGTCTATATAGTACTATATATAAGTATTTTTTAATACTAATAAGAATAAATTCTAAAGGATTTAATCTAAGTTTAAATAATATAATCTATATTAAGTTATAGTTTTTTTAAATTGAATATTATAATTACTTACTAAG
>JAMAGB010000054.1:0-53219 GCA_023625975.1 Talaromyces sp. PYS2103
TTCACTTCACTTCACTTCACTTCACTTCACTTCACTTCACTTCACTTCACTTCACTTCACTTCACTTCACTTCACTTCACTTTACTTTACTTCACTTTACTTTACTTTACTTTACTTTACTTCCTCTCCTCTTCTTTTTCTACTAGTACTATAACACTGTATGAACTCTCTAGCTTACTGCAGTTTATGCGTTAGTAAATATTCCATCTTGAAATCGAGTCTTGATTGAAAAAGAAATTATGATAATGTGACACCAATAGAAGCCGAGATCGAATCAATTCAAGACTTGACCTGCGTGGCTACTTAGATCGGCAGTGCGAAGCTATATTTCTAGTAGCGCTATCCATAGCTATAAAGATGCAGCCTTGTCCCAGATTCACCGCATCTTGACAGACCGAGTCCAGTCTTTCACCGGTTTCAGGCCCTTGAAACATGATCAAGCGTCCCCATCCCTTCAAATCTGGCAGAGGAGCATACGATACTACCGGTGTCAAGAAGCCTGGCCAGCCGAAGCCCCCGAAATAGTGACTTTGCAACATTTCAAACCAGACTGCATAGACAGCTTCAGACCCTGGACTTGTTTCAATAGGACAAGCAATATGTGCTGCTTTCCATGGTTATCAGCCTTGTTTGGTCGTTCGGGATGGTATTCATCTGATGTCCCTTCTCATGACCTGTCGCCACAGGTGAGATGTCTAGTCCTGTATCTAGGATTCGACTGCTGACAGATGAGGACTAGGGAAGAAACCTCACTGACGACGACAAGGGGTATCAAGCAATCGAACTGATGCCAGGGCGACCCGCAGTTGCTGTAAAACGAAACGGTCATGGTTCGACCAGATGGCGATCTTATCTAGTTCCAATCAAGCGCCCATCCAAGCTCATGTATCAACAACTACAATCAGTGCAGAGCCTGCCGCAGGTATAGTGGTCTTTTCTAGCCTTACAAGTTCCTTTTCTAATTGGAGTAGTCGACAAATGAATGGGGAAAGCATGGAATATTTGTGACCCTCTTCAGACGTCAACTTGGAAGTCCATCTTTTGCTTGCGCAACGGTGGGGATGGAGGTTTGGCAGGATGGAGTGCTCGTGGCTTGGAAACATGCATTTGTTGAGCAATTATTCCTCATCCCGGAAGGGAAACAAGCCCTGGAGTCGTTTCTTGGCAGAGAATTGGACGAAGGCGAAATTAGGCAGGTCTACGAAAGTATACTGATGCAAGCACAGCCGGACTTGGAAGACCTGTGGGACTCAATCGGTATACAAAGGAGCCGAGGTAAATTGAATGGATTGATTAACAGAATAGTCCCAATACAGACATGATAATAGAATTTGGTATTCCCTCGCTTCCAAGTACGGACTTTATTATCATGCACTTAGCAGATGTAAATAGCATCCTACATTAGGCTCGAGAAATCAAAACTCTCGCCTAAGACCTGATATAACATCAATGAAAATTAAATTCAGCTCCTGCACAATTTCATACTTTCTAAGCCTATACATAGCTTTGACCTACTATTCCAAGCCTAGGCTACCCTGTGAAGCGCTGCATTGAGACTAAAAATCTTTACACGAAGGGGCAATACAAGACAATCAAGGCACTACCACAGAGAAACTTGAGTCAATCAGAGTAGGCAGCGCCCTCTACAACAATCAATTCACTATCTTCCACTCGCGGGAAAACTATTCCTTGCAGCTCTTCTTACCCAAGTCCACCACACAGGCATATCTGAATCCACAATGGGCAACATCTTGGATAAAGCACGACGAATCGCTGATGCAGCAGTAGCAATTACAGATATCGCAGGATCCACTATCAAGAACTTCCTTTTCAGAAAGAACAATCCCACTGCACAGGTACATGCCATGGTTTTCGCCGCTACCGAGCTCATGAATTCGGGCGTTGTAGCTCTTGAGAGTGGAGTTCCTGAGCCAATCCCTAGTCGAGTGTAGGTATTCAGAAAAGCAAGCTGACCAAGCTGACCTAAACCGTGAGTTGATCTAGATGTCCAGGATCTAGACAATGAAAGTACAGACCGTGTTTACTTCTCGTCGCTAGTACTAGGTGCATATAGCAAAGTCTAGCTCACGCATCCTACCACCTAGCTCTGTCGAGATTATTTGTCGGGTTGTTTTGCTAATTTAATCGACTAAGAACAATAGACCCATAAATCCCAGCTTCATTGTCTAAAAGATATGTTACGTAGCTAGATAATTCTCAGGTATAATAAGATAGCACCCCTAGCAGATTCTTCTACAAGCCACGCCCAAAAACGAACCACCTGTCCAAGGAATCTCCGAAAAAAATGTGTGACCATGCCGATGTTACTTGTGATTGTGGAGGGATAAAATACATCGCTTTTGTGGCTTGGTGTTCAATATACGCAAGCACCCATAAAGTCTGCCCTGAAAATATCATAGCAAGACGCAAAGTTCCCTGCAATGGTATGTCTATGAAAGCACTGCCATCTCACTATCTCATCATCTACAGATAAATGCAAGCGCCAACGAACTCCCGCCGATAAACGTCCTTTTACCCCTTAAGACATATCAAGCCATGGAATTCTTTAATCAGCGACAAATCTTCCATGGCAAAACGTGGTACAGCTTCAACACGCGTTGAAATAAGATGACCATGATGAGAAATTGCTGAATTGTTGGGACAACAGAAAAGATTTAGTTCATAGATATCAATTGAAGGCCGAATCGCACAAGACTATCAAATAATCACACGTACCACTGCAGAATTTGGCTTATATTCGACGTATGGATTGACAGAATAATGCACCACCGTCTTATAGATTCCATATACAAATAAGCACTCAGTACCTACCCTGACTCACCGCGATCATGATCTAAATTCAGGACTACAAAGAAGACCATCTTGGATGCCCCTGGTGCCGTAGATTACCATACACATAAAGAAGTATCAGGGCCAGCCGCAGAAATAGCGTAAACTAGTCAGCACCGGTCATGGCGCTGGTACCGTATTTTTACGAGAGGTTGTGGACGAATAGAAAGAGATTGTTATTTAAACAGTTCAAGCTGAGGTTTCGTTAGGCGCTGGAGTAGAATGATGTATTCATCTACTATATCATCAGCACTAGTGTGTACGAGTTCTCTCATTACCAATAATTGGTAATACTATCAATTAATTTACGTCAATCTAAGCCCACTACACAACGCAACCTCACCTCGGCCACAACTTGAACTAGCGTTCCTGGTTTAGACAAATATAGAAAGATGCGTTTCTCGTTCATCAGTACTACTTCATGCATTTCTAATTTAGCTTTGGCTTGCATCAAAGCCAGCGGCGAGTTACGAGAAACCAAGCCCTGAATAGCCCATTTCGCATGGCTAAAGCCAAGGATCGACAAAAATAACTGTAATATGCGTGCTGCAGCAGGGATCTGAGTCTTCGAGTAGTTCGAACATTCGCTCATTCTTGTTGGTTCAGCAGGGTTGGTCGTAGAGCCCAAAGCTAGACAAGAACGCACGATAAAGGAGTCGTTCTGGACTATCCTTCGCGTACTATAGCTATTGGCAAGCCTAGACCCTATGAGATGATAAGTACAATGGGTACGCCTCGGTAGAGACTGACTCGTATCGATGTTCAGAAAGTAAGGCATCACAGCTGCTCTTTCATGCAACTGTATCAGATCAGTGGGTGCCAAGATTGTTGTTGGCGAGGACATGAATGTCGAGCTTAGCTAGTCTCAAGAAGTATAAATAGATCTTCATCATAGGCAGCTGATGATCTCAAATACTCATATCAACTAATTTCAAATCAGTCGCTCGACTACATCGCAACATTCATCACCAATATTTCCACAACGCTGCTCAAAGCCTCTTCCGCAAAATGCCTGTCGACATCCAGGAATCTCTCCAGCACCAGTTAAATGAATGGTTATCTCAGCCCTCGATTAATCTGCAAAAATACCAGCTGATCCCTCTGAACATTAGCTGGTCTTCAGTGAAGGTACTTTTATCGAGCTTACTCTTATACCATCGCTTGCTGATTCCAGACCTCCAGATCTGCGGCATTGATGGACTTCTCTGGACTCAGGCACATCCGACCGAGCAGGTGCAAAATGTTGCAGGTCGCTTCCTGCATAACGGCCAGGAACATAACTGGATCATACCAGGTCACAGTTTGACCCAACATACTGGGAACACCATGCCGGCACACCAGAGCGTACCAGGGGGAGTAAAAATACCAGGAGGAGTACAAGAAATTAACGGGTTGTCGTTAGCTTTAACGAAAATACACGAGGAGGACCTCAAACGGATGAGTTTTGAAATTCAGAGCTCCACTGCGCAAAACTCTGTCGCCATTACCGTCCAACAGATAGCGACTTGCATCCTTCTTGGCCAGCTTATCGTGTATAACAAGTAGCATGCGTCAAGTGATAATACTCCGCCAATTGAATTTATCACTGAGGAACAAAGTGTCCGGCTTGTTTTCTGGTGCATTCACAGTTGGCGACAGACTTCGCAAAACGCCGCCAGTATTAGTTTATGGGAAATTTGAACTGTGATTTGGATCAATCAAGAACACGCACTACTGCGGAGTTTAGCTTGAATTTTAATGTATGGACCGGCAAAATACATGATGTACTCCAAATAGATCAATCTAGAATTGTGTGGATTCAGAGGGGACGTACCAGTCTACATGAAAGATGAGCTTTAGAATAGATAGCCCCTGAGTTTGACGAATCGGTTGCCCCTCGTAGCGCAGATGACGGGATTGTAAGCGTGATCTCGGTAGAGATATTAGCTGGATGCCCGCGTAAAATAGCGAGATGTCATCCGTTCATCTTCTATTCTGTTGCATGTTCATACCGATCTTCCCCAGCATGGAGTCAACTCAAGCAGATCCGTTCAACGTTTTCAGACGTCCTTTTCCATCCAGACACCTCACCACCGCTCAAAATCTCCGAATCCAAGAGCGAATTCGATTTCCGGAGCGAGAGTATGTTAGCTATGTCATATCAGGCTCGGGAACAGAGATCGAGTACGAAGATGTGTCAATCGATACCACAGACTTCATCCAAGGTTCATTGCCATCTTCCCTCGTTTTCAGCGCCAAGATAGGGGGGATAGCAGACGACCCAGTCATCACGTGGTTCGTTTTTCATCATAAAGACCATGACAGCCATGCGGTAGATTTCTTTCGATGGGTACTCAGCGGTTACGGATATACGATTGAATCGGATATTGGATCTCTGCTTCTTCGGGCTGAAGATCCAGAACGTACCATACAGACAGTCTGTAGTAGGGCGTATGCTAGGAGTATTTGTTACCGGAATTATTGGCCGTTGTATCCGCGACTTGTCTACCTTTTGTATCTTACGGGCGAAAAGATCAACCAAGGAGATGCCGACAGTACCAGCGGCGAAAGTGGCGATGACGAATCCTGACAGTTGTTGATCGGTCCAAATTGGGACATGGAAGCACTAGAAAAGCCATTTGAAATGAGTTGCATATGAATGTTTTTCGTCATAACTGCTGATACGGTCAATCTCCATCTCCAATATATCGCAAGTGCAGCATACCTGCGCTGTAGAATCAACCAAATATTCTAGGCCTAGCCCATGTCGAAACGCTATTTGTGGACTACTGCCGTATGCATATGCAGCTTCCGATTTAGCCTAGATAGCATTACTCGCTCGGGCCCCTATACTAGTCAAGACGACTAAGCTATGCATCTTAAGCAATCATACTAGGCAAGCTCACAAGCGTGTGTCTACAGCGGATCGATGAACACAACTTGTTGGCAACATGACCCACGTCCAATGTCTTGGAATCTAGACTTTGTATCGACAAAAATCCAAGTTTGCCCGGCAATGCCGCGGTCCTATCACGGTCAGGATCCAGGGGTGACAGAAGCAGAAGGAAATTGTTATAATACGAACTCAGAATCCTACCTAATATGGAATTGAACCATGTTAGACTCGCGTTATACATCCCATAAAATGCCAGTCGTGAGAAAAAAGTCAACCACACGAGGCTTGGCCCTGTACCAAAGGATCGCAGTAAGATATGGGTCAGGGAAATCATACTGACATTGATTAGTGAGAGAATTTGTGTGGTTGCTTTTTTCAATGTAGACTTCTCCGCTTCGTTATTCAACCATCTGCTGGGTTAACACTAACATGGTCCACATTTTTGATTCACTGTTATGAGCCTGGAAAAGCAGGATCTCGTATGCGTAAGCCTTACTTATCGCCCGAACCGCTCAGAGGGTAATGTGGGTCGTAACAGCCTGCTCGAAAAGCGAGTCCTCTGCTGTGATCATTCCTTGTCAGATTTGGGTTCCCACCTGATTTGGAAGGATTGACGTGTCGTGAGACAATGCACGTACTCCGTTTACAACCCCTCTAGCTCCAGCGATAGTGCTCTGAGCGCCCTGCTCATCAACACTGCGTGCATTGGCTGTGGCTTGCTCTCGTCGCCAGACCAGAGACTCTCAAAACCGGAGTAGCCCAGTGTAGGTCCTGGTTGGATACTGGTTTGCATGCAGGAAAGTTGAGCTAGATTGTAACTAGATGAACTCGGCTTCATCTGCTCGTACAAGTTCATTCGGATCCACAGGATGGGCAACTGCAATGTCAGCCTACCCAACAGCGACATAGTAAAATATAAGGCCTCACCTCACACTTGAAATCAAGATTCTTGTCCTTCTGTCCAGCAAAATTTCAACCTTTACACATCGTTCCAAAATCCATTTGACCATCCTGTTCACGCACAGTATTCCAGAGGCTCTCTGCATTGCAAGACCATGGATCAACAAATACGTTCGACCGGGATTAAAGCCATCGATGCTCGCGTGAAAGAAATAATGCAATTACCGAAGAGACCTAACATCTTGGACGCTCCGTTTGATGAGAATTTTCCTGGGAGAACCATCACAAGGGACGTCGAATCAGAAATCATTGTTGTGGGCGCAGGCTGGGAATTTCCCTTTCATGCGACTGCTTTTATAGCCGCTGGCGCGCGGATTACCGCATACGAAATGACCTCTGAGAAGCTTGGTGCCGGTCAGATTGGAATAAACATGAAAGATGATATTCTAGGCTTTCATCACGCACGTACTCGGGCTCACCTGATGCCTGAATTTACCCCTGAACATCTTGGACGGTTACCAAACGAGATCCGAGATATCATGAACCTTCCTTGTTACCAAGCGTTGAGTAAAAAACGTCGATCTATCATATTCAAAGGGTTGCAGGCGTACCGAGACCTTCCCGATGCCGAAAAAATGTCAAAAAAAGAAGTGGTTGAGATGAAGAGAGAAATTCTTGAATATATGGTTGCTGTTGGAGTGCTTGAAGTGAGATATCAAGAAGTAACGATCGACATGGTAGCATCATGGCTTAAGAAAAATAAGCCAGTCTTCTTGATGACCGGCCGTCAACTCAATCTGGAGAAATCGGGCTTGAATCACCTCATCGGCAATCCCCGATTTTTGAAAGAATTCTTGTTGGATTCCGACGATACAGAGAAGTTTATCAAGGCTGTCTCTGACTTACAGCAAGCACACGCCGCTTCAGGATTTCCATCAAGTATTCTTCCACGCGTCGGGATTATTGGTGGTGGAGCGATCGCTCTAAGCTGCGAGCTGGATCTAGGCAAGATATTGCAGCCAAACCTTGAAATTGTTCCTATCGCTCCGGAAAAGAGGCTCGGACTTCCGGATTCACTTCTTCCTGCCCAAAGAAGCATGAAACATCAGTTCGTTCCAGGCTATGTATCCGATTTCGTGCTATGGGAAGACAAGAATGCCATCGAATCTCTGGAGATCACCAAATTCCCTGGAAACGAAGTAGAGCATATCAGCACTGATCTTTTCATTCATGTTCATAATGAGCATCCCCCAGCTGGAAAATGGTCATCTCCTTTTCGCCGCGCAATGGATTCGATCACGAAATCTCTCGACGAGAAAGCTCCTGATAATGGGTTGATAAGGGATTACGCCATTGGACCAGGAAACTATGAACACGAAATAATGTTTCGGATGATTGAAGATTGGCACATAAGTCTAGAAGATGATGAAGTACTGATCAAAAAGATCAAATTTCTCATCGAACAGGACCCGGAGCAGGCTACTATCACCGCAAGTGGAAACGGTCCCATGGTTAAGCGGCTCATATGGCTTGCAGCATCACTAGGCTATCGTGGTCAGTTCTGTCAAGTCGTTTTACCCTCCCAAGACCAAGATTCTAGAGCGGTACTACTCAGCGAAGAGCTCGAGTCGGAGGGAAAGTTTGTGCGTCGGCCAATACAAGGGCGCTTGAAAAAGGCCTTAATCAACGGTGAAAAGCTGACCCTTGAGATTCATGATTCAAATGGCGAACTTGTATTCGATGTGCCGGATGTCGACTTCCTCATAAACGCAATGGGAAAAACGAAGAGAACGCATCTCATCAATGCGCTGATTGAGAAGGGATACGTACATGAGAATGATGCTGCCCAAGATGGTCCCGGTATCCACTCAGGCCATCCAAAGTTGTATGGTCACTACACCATTTTTCAACCAGAAATTGGTGAGGACATCATAACTTCTCCTGGTATATGGTGGAATCCCTGGACCACGTCACCGAAAACTCAACCTCACGGGTGGGAGGAGGCATTCAACATTGCCTGCAAGATGCTAGGAAAATGTGCCTAGATGATAGACGCTCAAATAACGAGAAAGATGAAGGATGGGTAGTCAATGGGAGCTCGAATAGTATTGTAGATCATTGAATATGTTAAAGCCATCGCATCTTGAATTCAAGAAAAGATTACTCTGCGGTCAACAGGGGGATTCGATCTCTAGTCAGCGCGAAGTTTGTAAAGGGGACATATTAGTATCAACCAAGACTCCGTTACATGGTATCGGCATCAAGTGCGGAGTGTCGTGGATGCTTATCGCTTCTGGAAAATCCATGGAGTTAAGATGGATAGAAAGTAATTTGCAATAGATAAACATCAACATACCCAACATTTCCCATCCATCCAAATACTAAGTTGCTTCACTAACCATAGTTAATACTTGATTCCATCATCACAACTTTTCATGTGTAAAGCAGACAACAGCATTTAGAGTGCCCCACATCATAAATATCACATAACCTTTTTAAAAAATGGACGCGCTCTCTAATCAATTAGCAGCAGATTTCAGATCAATGAAAATCAATAATCATAACCCGACCCAGTTCATCATTCCACAGCATATTCTAAAGTCACAAATCGCCATACACCACTCCAAGTCTACAGATAAGTACCCTCAACCTTAAAATCTCTATCAACCACTCGCCCTCCCTTATTTCTCTTCCCCCCCATGCCATCAGAAGCATATGCCGGATCTCTCCAGCTCCATAAAGAAAGTAGATCATCTTCAAATCAATAGCTCCAAGGAATACCAAGACTACAAGCCCTTATACCTTCCAAAGAACCTAGTATACTTCTACTTCCCAAAAGACTTCCTTCCAGAGTTTAGACATAGTCCCCTTTCCAACCACCATATAGCCATATACAGCGCATGTAACCTTAAACGGAGCACCATACAATCCACAGGCTCCAAACAGAGTACAGTTGTGATCAAGATCTTGATCAAGCTAGTCCTTCAGCAGTTGTACCAGTGTGTTGGTGTCGATACGATGTCGGTTGCCATGGCCATGTCAATAGAGATGAACATTCGGACAGGAATCGTCCAGTGGGGCCTTTTTTTAGAGACCCAACAGACATCATTGTGTACAGAACCAGGTTGTGTGTTATTGGCGTGGATCACCACAAGGAGTTGAGTCAGCTGGACATATTGCTAAACGCTGACTTAATAGAGAGGACATGATTTGACTAAAGCCTCGCTTTCAGCCGTGAGCTGCTGGGTTTGTATCGGAATCAGACGAGTCCATTGTTTCTGTCTGAGGAACTTCAAGATCCACACACGTGCCTCGAGATCGAGAAGAGATTCAACAGGCCTACACTGAAGTTGACTCCAATGGGGAGGACGGTAAGTATTCAGATCCAATAAATTCTAAACTCAGATACTCTAAATCCAGTAGCACTTCCTGCAGTTCTTTATCAGGAATCTTTGAGCATATATAATCGAAGCTGGTCTTCCATATATGTAGCTGGGATTAAGCCGCATTACACCACATCTGATCTCGGATTTGAGATTGGAAACTCATCAAATAGAGACATAACATCCTGCCAATTGTTGTTATAGGCTGCTGGAAACTAGCAGAATCATTCATATTTACCTCCCTGTTCGGCTCACATGGGTAGTAATAGAGAGTGCTAGGATTATGATATGGAACGCGGAGGAGGACCAAGGCCAGGCCATTGGTTATATAGGAGTATTCAAGTCCTTCCTGGATCATAACATGATATTCCTAAGCCAAGACCGAATTCACTAGCTGTTCCATATTATATATTAGCTTTACATTCTTCTCTACAGGGATCTCATTCTGATTGACAACTTCTTCCTAAAATTCCATCGGCCGTAGACCCTTTTGGAGGTTCTCAACAGATAGCTTGTGCGGCGGCTTGTACTCCACCATGGTGAGCAAGATGTTGGTGGTGCCGTCAACTCGATGGATACAGAATTAATCTGCCCTCGGATGTCGTGAGCTCAATAAATCCAACACTTCTTCATCAGTATCTTCAAAATCGTCCAGGGTATGCGTGTGGTTATCAAATGCAATCCCGTCACCAAGCCGAAATCTCTCTCAGACAGCTAGTATTTTGCACAGCTCCGCTATGATATCATGGACGTGGTCTTCCACGGCAAAACGCTCGTAGCTCTCTAGATCCTTTTCACTTCTGAGCACTCGGCAAGAGAAACGCCGACTCAGGCCATACAATTCAGCAAGGGATGCAAACAATCGAGCAGGTTCTCTTCCCACTAGCTGTAGATAATCACAGACAGTATTGTAGATCTCTCACTGTTGCAATGGACATTCCGACCAAAGACGAAGTCACATTAGACAGTATTTGCCAGTTGGAGCTAGAATATGCCCTTTTGTCAATCTAGTCGGGGTGCCGACTTCTATTTATTGTAAAAACAACTCGTGGCAAGCTTAAACAAACTCTCAAAAAGCTATCAGTTAGGTATGGGTTTCAGCTTCCCTACGTAGTTCTGCTTCCCGTTGTTCCCAGTCTTCTGCCTGCCTGCATAGCTCTGCTTCCCGTTGTTCCCGGTCTTCTGCCTGCCTGCGTAACTCTACTTCCTGCCTGCGTAAATCTGCTTCCTGCCTGCGTAGCTCTGCTTCCCATTGTTCTCAATTTTCCGCCTGCCGAAGTAACTCCTCTGCTCGCCACAAGAGGCTCTTGTAATCCAGTGAGCTATCGTCAGCCATTAATGTGCACAATGGTTCAGTTCGACCCAGATAATGAAAAACGCGGACTGCTGTGAAGATCAGTCGGATGTTTTAGTCCGGTACGGATCGCGGATTAACTCAGATACCGTTACATAGTAGATATGTAGTGGGTCTTACAACAATTATAACAAGGCTACCACAAAACAATGACCATCAAAATCAACAATCATCTCATTAACCTACTCAATAGGGGTCGATTACTCCACTAGGGATGTCCTATCGCGGTATCATTCTAAGTACTTGTGAACTGTGGCCACAGCTTAGTAAGTCTCCTGTCTAGAAACACAGTGATGACTAGCCTCTCTGTGATAACTAATTGTTAGGCGATATTACTAGTCACCTAAGAGCACGCTAAGCTCTGTCCTTTGTCCAATGCTAGAATATAACAATCTAATTTCCATATTATGCAGGCGCCTATTATCTAGCATATACTATACAACCCCTTAGTAGGTAGATAAGTTAACTCGAGTTTCTTCTAATTGGCTTACCTACACCACGAGCAAGTTTGGTTAGGTAAGACAATCAGCACAAAAAAAGACTTCTTTTTCATAAGTATGTTGCCGTACTGGTTACGCTATTGTAGTTTTGTCTTCTCTGCAACGAAGCTTAAGACATTTGAGATTTATACTGTACAGCTGCTTCTTTTAATACATATCTTTAACTGTATCCACTATGATTGCAGCACAACATGCAATAGACGTAGCAAGCGGCCGTTTGGATAATGCTGCTAGATATATATATTTTATAGGCACTATCGCGGGTGATTTCTAGCATCCCTCCAGATGCTCCACTACAATAAACATTCGCACTTCTATAAAAGAGATAATTTACATCATCTTATACAGTAATTAAATACATATTAAGAAGTCAGACAAAATCCTTAAGAACAGAGACAGTATATATAAGGTAGAACTAAGCATTTCTAAGAATAAGTTACTAACTTTTAAGAATAATCCAGTTATACAAATTAGCCATCAGTTCATGGAAATGATACCATATAGATAGATAAACGGATAATTTCATTTACCCTAACCCCTCACTACGCTAGCTACATGCAAAATAATACTATATATAATTACTCACGCGCCCGCCCCTCTTCCACATATTAAAAATATCCATAGATTAAGGAGATTCACCACTAATCTACACCACACAAAGCATCATTAAAGATAGATATCACATACTAACAAAAATTGCTGATACATATGATCATGAATTAATAGATGAATTGATTATTGAATTGAATTGAACTGAGTGATGGAAGGAGTGGTGGAAGGAGTGGTGAGAAGAGAGGTGAAAACAGTGATGAAAAAAGTGGTGATAAGATTGGTGAAAAGAGTGGTGATGTTAGATATACAGTAGAATATCTCGGTGGATGTGTTGTGCTGATAAGGAAGCGGGTCTGTGTATATATAGTGTATATTATAAGGCCATCTGCCCCTTAAGATTAGAATGACAATGAACAGCTTACTACACTCAACCTTAACAGGTGAAAAGAGTGGTGAAAGGGGTGGTGAAAGAGTAGTGGAAGGAGTGGTGAAACAAGATGCAGTAATATTGATAGGCAAGGATTTCTCTATAAAGCTCTTAACGGGGTGAAATTATGCATGATTGATATTTGAATGGTGAAAGTTACTCATCAGGAAATCAATTTACTGTATTCCACGAGGGTAATCTATCACGGTCCAGGTAATTAATTGATCATACTATAGGTATTGGACAACGCGGAGTTCCAAATCTATGCCTTGGGTCTATCACCGGTAATAGAATCGGGGTATAATTTTCTCATAGGACAAGATGCTCAAACCGATCTGTCGAAATGTAACGGCTAGGTGGCCATGCTCCGACAGCTGTTTCACATCTTTCTAGAAAGACCATGATCCTGCAAAGAACACGGTCTGGTTTTAGCGATTGAGCCCAGGGAACCAACTTAGTCAAGTATAGTCGTGACCGTACCCTAACTTTACAAGGCAACCTAAATTTCCAATCCAGGCCTTGTCGATTACCTGTCGATCATTCCTTAACTGAACCACTGAGCTTAGTATAGAGCTTCAAATCCGTCAACGGTTATTTCCGGCTGCTCCACCAGCAAGGTTGGGTTAGATAAGACAACCAGCACAAAAAGACTTCTCATTATATGTCTCACCTTCCTTCAACTATTGACATTTTGGAACGTTTCGCCACTGTGATTCTGGAACATTCTAAGCAATGTGAGTCACACTTTATGAGTCATTCTCGCTGGCTATCATCGGTGGATTGCGGTTCATCGATTGCTCATTCACACAAGGTCGCAGCAGAAGCTCTACTAAGCGACCATGTACTTACTATCTTCCTGTCATGTCAAATGTACAGTAGCTTGCACCTTCGGAGTAACAACGAACACTCTCTTGTCTTTCACCTGAAACATTACCAAAAGAAAGCATCATAGCAAATTTAGAATAGCGTAGGAATAATGTTATTCCGGAAACAATACTGTATCTATTGAAACGAATTTATATTTACAATACATGTACAATAATAAAATACAATTCCGGAATATTCAATTCTAAGTCTGAACACGTGTCCTGAAAATGCCTGGTAAACCTGGCAATCTGTCATTAGTAGTATCTTGTACTCTGTAGGTATCACGAAGTAATCACGCTGACCGTTTGAATAGGATATTCGATCATACGCAGGACGGCTAGCGCTCTACTCGACTACATGCTTAACTGACGGAGGCATATATCACTGTGGATTATACAACGTACGTCACATACCCCGCCTACCCCACTACGATAAAGCTCACCACCCTCTCACCTTTCCCTTGTAGCGAGAACAAGCGTCTCATGCCTGAGGCAAAAGTGTACGTCTCCACAGCGGGGCTCGGTATCTAATAACTCCGGAATTCTACCGCTTTCTGAAGCAGGGTTGTGCACCTTTCCCATGGACAAGCTTCCTGACTTCACAGTCTAATGTTTTCCTTTACTTGACGGCCTAGTCGTGATGGACGGCGCTCTCGCTGTTTCGGATTTACATCGTGTCGCAGTGGAGACTTATCCAAATTTGCCTCCCCACCAAGCCATCTTGAAATTTCACCGCGATAACTACGAACTCATACCTGAACGAATCCGCCTACAGATATCTGACTTGGTGAAGGAAATCAGTGAAAGCTTACGCATTAATCGCCTACTTGGGTTGGGAGGGGCAGATGCTGGCACAACAAACGAATCACTATCAAACATCCTCGACCAGATGAGAGGACAGAACGAGCTCTTGGAGAACATTCAAAGCCAATTAAATATCTATCAACGACCGGACATATTTGGGCAGCTAGCTGCAATCTCAACTTCCGCTGCAGCCGTCTATCAGATAAAAAGACTGGCGGATCAGACCGAACGTGTTGCTGGCTTTCTGAAAGGCATCGAGCAGAATTTGAGCTCACACCACCTCCGCGGTGAACACTTTCCTCCCCATGTTCATTCGTACATACGGTCATTGATTGAGAAATACGCTTCCGATACTGTTCCTCACTACTTCACTGTATTCAACAACAGCGATCTGTGGCATCCCAAATTTGCCGATATTCAGCGTGAAGACCCACTAGGCCCATTATATCTCGGACATAGAATGGATCTCGACGAACTATGCGCATTTCTAGCAGAAGAAGTACGCCCTCGAGTTGGGCCAAGTGCTGTTTTACACGTTTTGATGCCAACAGTTGATCCTTTATCTCTTGAAGAGGCGATCAAGTTTCCAGAGGCCATGCGTCCATTCAAGATCGACGGGCAAACCGGCCACGGTGGAACCAAATTTGTGTACATCTGTACCCCAGAAGTACAAGACCAGGAATGCCTGTGCGGTGTTGGAGTTCTCAAACAAAGGGAGATTTGGAGGATGAAAGGCGGGATAGGAATTCCTTTCACCCCGCTGGTTGCGTCTTTTGATAAATACTTCGTCGATCCCGGTTACAAGGTTACCACTGATGTGGGCTTGATACTCGCCGGTGGGCAGTACTCTTTTTATGGACTCGAGCCTCCAAGGACCTTAGGTCAGCGGACAACACGACCGTGGTCTTGAGATACTGAATCACTGGGCATCATACATGTATTAAAGGCTCATCCTAGTTACTGTATGAGTACGCAACGGACACTCTCTTCCCTTTCCTCCAAAACCATTGCAATGCGGAAACAGTACTGTATCTCTCAATACAGATTATTACTTACAATACATGTATGGTGACAAACTACAATTCTAGAATATTCGAGGGTCTCTATCGCTAATAGAGAGAAAGTGCTAGGCGCTGAACATCCTGACATGATCAGTATCAGTCATTAGGTCCAGTGCTGGAAAGGGCAGAAGAGTATGAGGAGGCAGAGGACACGTATCAGCAAGAGTCCGCTAGCAGAGAGCAAGTTCTTACAAGCTAAGTGAGATACTCGGCTTAGGCACCATAGATCAAGAAGAGCAGCCGTACAAAGCTGGCTACAGTACCTTCTTGTGTTAGCACGAATATAAAATCTAGGCCAGTCTTCCCTTTACTTCATCATACCCTGTACTCTACCACACGAGGTGACCAGAATATAGACACCTTGCTCTATTTCTTTGGTTGTCACCGGAGTGAATAGAAGTGGATACAGTCTGTCAAATCAGGCTAGAATTGTGACAGTCGGACACGATATGACATTCGCTCGGAGCAAGATACCGCGGAGCCGTGGAAAAACTTGATCGGAATCTCCCAGAGACTTCACGATTACCGGTCCTGGTCGGATTGGGAATAGATTGGGTTGCTGCTTTTCCATGTAAAAAGTGACTGTGGAAAGATATCCCGGGGAAGTCACACAGATTTCTTTCCACTTCGACAGTAATATTTCGGTCTTTCTGTAAAGGACATGCATAGCAGTGTCTTGGTGTGTGACGACCCAATCGGGGGCTTTTATAGAAGAGGAATTGCTTTTGGCACATGCAGGTTGACGTGGCATGTATTATAGTTTCTTCGGGATTCCAACACCTTCGAGTTCCCTCCCTCCAGAAAGCAATGAATAACAAAAGTTGGTAAGTCCCCGCGAGAATTATTGGTTTTATTTTACTAAGAGAAAATCTTTCAGTTCCCTTCATAACAGATAGCCTGGGTTTCTCGTGGAGGAGGAGAGTGGCGTTTGTCGGGGGTCATGGTAGAGGTTGAGCGTCTGGGAAAGCGACTAAATTAAGACTCCGCAGCTTCAATAAATCACTTCAGATGATGTCGCCGTCTGCTCCTAGAGCAATGCTTGGTCCAACGAAGGATGAAGTTGAATTTTCATCGAAGTTCAACTTACTCAGTGCATTTGGTTCCTTCCAACCCGAGGATGAAGTTGATGACCTGGATAGGGTAGTGGATGATGTTACAGAAGAAGAATCATTGCAGGGTTGGTTGAACGGCATATCATATCTTTGCGATACAGAAAAAGGAGGCGCCACTGTTACAGCCGCTGTGTTAGGACATGACACTATACTATACATTGCCGCCAATAATGATATTTCTTCAACCATTCAAACATTTATTAGAGGATTTGTCTTCAGGGAATTGAAGAGCACTAATTCAACAAATCGGCGTGAAATTGTTGAGAAAATACTTCGCGAAGCGATCAAACTAGCAAAGAAAAGGATGGATTTCTACTTTCGTCAATTTGGACATTCCTGGACAGAATGCAGACCATCCATTGATGATCAGTTAAGAGGTAAGAAAATCGAGCATTTGTATTGTTCAAGAATTGAGATATTGACGTTATTTAGGAACTCCCCTTTTTTCATGGATCGAGACATTGGCCACCGAACAAAATTATTATAACTTGGCAGTTCAATGCTATGAAGCCCGGATGAACCAACTTGAGGAGTTAAAGGTGGCAGCATCTGGCAGAGAGGACTGGATGCGTCTCATTCACTATATCGGACGGCTTGGAGCACACAAATATCATGTATCGAAAATTGTCTCGGCATTTTCTAAACTTCCAGTTCTAAGAAAGATCCAGCGAACTTTCTTTGTACCGTCATTCGAGAGAAAACGGTTAGTACTTCCAGAGAGCTCATTCGATTTCGCCAGTCTCAGTAAGAAAGTCTCCAACGATCTTGAGCTCCCTGCAGCGGTACGAGAAGGTTTCTTTCTTAGCTTAATGAGAAAATGGTACAGTTCCGAATCAGAACTGGAGGAAAAACTCCGCAAGAATCAAACCTTCCTTACACGTGTCCATGCCGAACTGGTGTTATTAAATCATTTAAATCGGAACAAAATTCGCTTTTATGAAGACTACAAATACATCGGTTGCAGCAAACCAGCATGCTATTTCTGTTATCACTGGCTTAAAAACGAAGGATTGATACCGCCTAGATCTCACTTCACCATTCACATGGAATGCCGTGGTCCAGACTTCAGCGGTTCCGCTGAAAAGATCAGAGAAAGGTTATATGGGAAGCTCTGTAAACAAATCGCAGAAGATATCCATAGGAGAATGTCAGATCCAGTTGTGGCAGATGGAATCCGCTTTCAATCTAGCAATGGATCACACCGAGCTTCCCGTTTGACATCATCTTTATTGAGTGAAACCTCTTTCAGACTGTAGAATGAACAACACAATACTGTTAGCGTTGTCTTTTTTTTGGTCTTTTTCTCCTTGTTTATATAAGTTTGTATGGCAGATTGAAACATGAATGCGATCACATTTTTTGGGAACTGACAATGATACGGGTTACAGAGGGTGGTACAATGTGCCTTGCCATTTTGTCTACCTTGTTAAAGGAAGTTTAGAGGAGATTAGTTTGCAGTAAGTTAGGATATTCTATAGTTGTTGGCTTGAGTTAAATAACTGCGGTAGAGGAAAGGATGAAAGGCACCACGCTTAGATAGTGGGACATGTAATTTACAGGCGTATTGTTTCTCTGAATACACATTATCCTTAGGGAGAAAATTACACAAGCTAGGGTTATTCCAGATCTAGCCGTATATAGTTTAGTGAATTGTTAGCGCCGTTTCAGAAGAAAGAGAAGAGAGTGTTTGTTGTTACTCTGAAGGCGCAAACTACTGTAGTATGAAAATGACTGATCTCGTCTTTAATGCTGTCTCTCTCGTCATACTTTCTCAAAATCAGGTTGGCTAGCAAACACACCTCGTCTCTCACCCAGCCCCATGCAATGGTACCTGTGACATTGGATCCTCATTGATTGGCTCAATGAGAAAAGAACGATCGCGTCCATTTCCCCCTCACTAATGGGAAGGTAATGGGTTTCGGAGAATCCATACGTGCAAGTATCCATGAGCAATCTTATTACTGTAAAATCTATCCGTAGAGTGATCTGTTTTACATAGTCGCCTTGCCGTTGCATACCGACGGATCCGGGTTGAGTCTCGTGGTGTTCCTGGTACCTGGAATCATCCAATGAAAGAAATTATAAATGTACCTCGATTATCACCAGTGATAAATGGCCCACATACGACACAAGCGACGAAAAGCCTTATCAAAAGTTTAACTCTTGAATAGATAATTTTCTACTGAAATTCACCACCCGAACAAATATCACATCGTCGTGGTACAAGCCTTGGGAGCCCCTAATAGATAGAGATACGGTGCGATGAATAGTCTAAGCCCAACCATACAGGAGACTGCTTCCCCGCTTGTGATCAAATGCGTCTTGAAAATTTAAGACGACATTCTTGAGGACAAAGACTGTATTCACAGGATAGAGCCAGTCGTTTTTGAGAATGATCTGCTAAGTTTTAGGAATGCTTTGGGTCTAGGAATTAGTCATGAATTCGTGAGAATGATAAATATTTTCTTCCGTGGCAGGCTGCGGCATCACAACGACGAAATCTCCTCATTCTCCAGAACAGGCCAGATTCAAAGTAGGCATCTTTTCCACCAAAAATTGTCGAAAAATTTTTTTGATTTTCTAAAGGTGGACCACGGATGGGTGCAAGACAGCACGAGACGGGATCGTTACCAGCACGGTATGGGTGAAGACAGCATGAGACGGGTCATTACCAGCACGGTATGGGTGAAGACAGCACGAGACGGGTCGTTACCAGCACGGTATGAGTGCAAGACAGCACGAGACGGGTCGTTACCAGCACGGTATGGGTGAAGACAGCATGAGACGGGTCGTTACCAGCACGGTATGGGTGAAGACAGCATGAGATGGGTCGTTACCAGCACGGTATGAGTGCAAGACAGCATGAGACGGGTCGTTACCAGCACGGTATGGGTGCAAGACAGCACGAGACAGATCATTACCGTATTGCGGTATACAATACCTAGGAGAATTATCATAGATTGAGAGAAAGCTACGGTCAAATAATTTTTGGTTCAAGAGGTAAAGATCTATCAAACAGCTCGCGCTCGTCTGACTCACTCGTTGTATGATGAACTGGTAGCTGCTCTTTGCACAGAAATCAGTAGACTCATAACGCCACACCACCCTGAATATACTGCACTGCTTACAGAGTACATGCTTACATCGAGACTCTTCTGAAACAATAAGGTATGACGTCGGTGTCGGTCCGTTAACCACATTAGGAAAATACTCGCTAGTGATAAATCTAGATTTGACGCTTGTGAAGGACTTGCTTTGTGCCTGCCGATAAGGATTAAGACCAGACCCAGATCGACCGCCGATCTGGTTTGTTTCAGAATAAGAAGAGGTTCGTCGAAATTCGACGCGTTTCGATACTCCATTCATGGAGTGAGGGGCATGTCTGGTGCCTGGCAGGACTAATTTGATTCGCACGTGGGCGAATCTCCAATCACGGCTGCGGGCTGCATCGAGAACGAACTCTTTGACGACAACCGACACCTGTCTGTACCGGCATCAACTCGGACTTAACACCAACTCGTTTTCAACAACGATTCATTATGACACCAAATCGAACCGATACCAACTAGTACTGGCAACCAACTCGAACTGACACTAACTCGGACTGACACCAACTCGGACTGACACCAACTCCTACTGACACCAACTCGGACTGACACCAACTCGGACTGACACCAACTCGTATCGACACTAGCTCGTCTTTAACAATTCGTTGTGTCTCGTTTTGGTTTATGCTGCGGAGAGTGCACTTTTAAAGACAGACACGAACTCGATTCTTCACACGATTTCTCTTTCGAATCTACTCCTCGCATTTAAACTGAAAAAGATCTTGCAGACTTATCTCGATTTCAAACGCTAACCATGGGGAATTATGGCTACGGTTTTCGTGCAAGCTGGCTTGTTTCATGGTTGTGTGCACACTACCACCGGCTTACGCTTTTCACCACAGATTTCAACCACTTTTCATCATTTTTCCACCTTTTCCCTGGCCCTCAGTTTTCTAAGGAGCCAAACATGGCTACCACCTTTAAAAACCTTCCCTCGCCCTCCTGCGACCGATAGTCGCCAACTACCTTTTTTATCCAGCGAAACTCCACCATCTCTCTCCTACCCTTCCTACCATGAGTCTAACGAGAATTCTCATAGATACGTCGGCCGTAAGTCATAAACATTACCGCTCGAGGTATTAAGCGATCCTATTCTCTGATGTGAAATTGCAGATACAAATACAGGACACAAATTATCAGCGTCTCTACAGTAACGCGAGAAGCATCCAGGTGAAGTCACAATCTCCTGTCAGTATAACGAATCTTTAACAGTCAGTCAGTTTGCTGGACTATTAGCTTTCTATTTGAACTCAATCTTGACTCTGGAACCTTTCTTGTTGCAAGAAAAGCTCGCCTTTACCCAGAAATTTCTGGCACCCGGTATATCCATACATACCGGCCATGGGACGGCTTTTCATCCAGAGGAACTTCATGACTTCTTTCCCACCCTTCCTACCATGAGTCTAACGAGAATTCTCATAGATCCAGCGTCCGTAAGTTATGAACGCTGTGCATATTACCGCTCGAGTTATTAAGCGATCCCCGTCTCTGATGTGAAATTGCAGATACAAATACAGGACGCAGATTATCAGCGTCTATACAATAATGCGAGAAGCGTTCAGGTGAGGTCACAAACCTTGTCAGTGTAAGGAATCCTAACGGTCAGCCAGTTTGATGAATTCTTGGCCTTCTACTTGAACTCACTCTTGACTCTGGAACCTTTGTTATTGCAAGAAACTTTCGCCTTAACCCAGATATTTCTGGCACCGGGTATATCCATACATACCAGCTATGGGACGGCTTTTCAGTCTCATCAAGGTGCTCCCTTTCCAAAATGATGACAGGTCGGGTTTGTTAACTGAACAGCTCCTTTAGGTGATAACGACGTGCTGCATACAAGTGAAACTCCTGCCTACAATATTCGCCCCATCGAAATGAATTCATCCAGTGCTCCCCAGCCGGTGGACACTCTGGGTCACGAGGCCAATCTTCCTACCATAGATGCCACTTCTGAGATAGGATCTATGGGCGGCCTATTCGACCGAAACTTTGATGACGGCCTACAAGGACCACCGCAAACTCCTCAGCACGCCTCGCCACCAGTTCCATCATACTATCAAGGTGTTTTGCTTTCCAGATATTGGTCCTCTTGAGTGACCTCGCTAACTCGTACAACTTCCGCAGATCGTAATAACAACGGGACACTGTCTCGCGATATGCTCTCCGCGCAGAACATTCCATCCATCGAAGCGGGCTCGAACACGGTGGTCGCAGATCATCACATGGAGCAGGTCGATCCTTACGACCATGGGTACAGTTCTTCGTCCATGGTCGGTGCTACACCTGACTTGGCGCAGACGAGCGATCCCATTGAGCAAAATTTTGACAGCTGCCAAATTTCACAACGCCTTAGTTGTTTCACTCCTCCGGAATGTATCACTGACCAAGACAGTCCCTCTTACTCCAGCTTGGCAGCGTCACCCGGGATTGGCCGATCACCACTTACCGTCTCCGCTAGCGACTGTAACCAGTCTAGTCATGATACTGGGGAGTCCATGCCTGCTGAAAGTAGTTTGGCGGGCACCGCTGGGGTAGAGTCATATCCTACCCCTGTATCAAACCCCTCTCATACTCCGAAGCCAGCAAACCGTGTCCAGAAACGCAAACCCCATAAAGCCACGAGAGAAAAGGCTATTCGAGAAGATAGAGACGTGTCAGCGTCAACACTCTCCACTTTGGAACAGGGTAATCCTTCACCGTCGAACGAAATTAACTCTCCTCAAATGGGTCTCCTCAGATGTCTGGTGAGTAAAGCGTGTCAAGTCACTAATGGTGAGACGTTGCGTGAGGTCGATAAATTAAACAATGGGACGTTGCGTACGATCTATGAAACAGGCGATCGGATAGTCAGGGGAACTTGTGTCATTCTCAATGACTGGAGTGAGTGGTTGTTACGAGAGTTTCAACCAGTATTACTTCCTCCTTATCACAGTCTTTCCACAGCGGAAAAATGCGTCGCTGCGTCTCGAATATTGATAGAACCTAAGGATGGCAGCCATGGCAAATCCATAGCTCGTCGTCTGGCACAAGTCCTTCTTTATACATTCGTTGCAGTATACGAGAAAGAATTGAAAAAAACGTTCTACCGAAACGGTCGCACACCCATGGCAATGGCCCATGACTTCATAATGGAAAGGATCGCGTGGAATCGTAATCGACTTGTGGACAGTAAGAATTATGGCAAACGGTGGTGGAGACTAGGAAGTGGCATTGGAATCATCACAATTCTGACATGCGCACCGGATTCGGTGATGGGCGACATGTAAGCCAGCCACGACCATACTAATCGATAGGATACTCACTTTTGTTAGGGAAAACCGAACATACACTGATGATTTCTTAAAGCTCTTGATCAACTATGTGAGAAACGCGTATCCCAACGCTGTAGCTCACTTTCAGTCACTTGATCCCATTATTCAATCCCTTTTTGCTAATACTTCATTGCCCACGAATGCTTCCGTCCGTCCAGACGGTTTGCATTTGGAATTTAATACTCTTTCTGAACGGGTCCAGTGGTTCAATACCGAAAAAGCAATGGAAGCCGCAACGGAAAGGCTCCTGCGCGTCTTCAAATAAGACTTAGAAGGACAGGCGTTGCAGGCAGCAGTCTGTCTCTTCAGTTTGATATTCCTTAGCTCCATATATAGTTACTTGCTGCCTTTTTTCACTAATATAGCGGGAATAAATCTGTTACATATACATTCATTGAGTCTATCACAGACCATAACCAAAGAAATGATTCAATTTCGCAATACCAATTTAGGCTAAGCGTAGGCAAGTAACAGCAGTCCAGCAGAACCCAGCGTTGTTCCTGTCTCTGACTACGAATCTTAAAGGTAATCACAATCAGTATCAACATGGCTTTCATAAGGGCATCGCTTTGGCTTCGTCAATTAAATCCGCGCTTTAACTGATAAAGTTTTTTGAAGTGGTCTTTAGTGGCTTGGGCCAATGGCGTTCCTGCTATCATTAGTTTACCGGAAGCCATTCAACGGGGGGAGGTGCGCACTAGTTCTCGGAGAGACGGACTGAAAGCTTCGGTAGAATCGGACTGAAAAGTGAAGATTCGACCGGTGCCTCTTAGCCGGATCACCATATAAACATCAGCGTCACACTCAACACTGTAGGTGTAGCCTTTTTTGAAAAGAGTCTTCCTGAGCCTGCCTCTTTGTTGGCTCCTAGCTCGCGGAGTATCCAGTTGACGTTTTCTGGAACTTGGATCTGCGGTCATTGTATAGAGTGATTCACCTCGGTCTAATTTGATTCACACCACCTTTCGAATGGGGGATCCCTTGCGTATTTATATGGTTATTGACTGTTGACTCTTGAGTGTTTGAAACAGAATGGCACCATGTTGTCTGTTGAAACCAAAACTGGACGCTTATGTAAGGCCTCCGTCTCTGAAGACTATATAACGTCCTCAGCTCCCTCGTCTACGACATTGCTCACTGCATGGTTTCTGGTTTAGAATTCAATTCTCTCAATCATTCATGGATGCCATTAACGTTTATGGAATTGCCATTGGCGGCATCCTGTTACTTCTCGTCGTGGCCCGTTTGAGATCCGCACTCTGTGATTTGGCTCGAGTGCTCTCTATTTTGGTGTCAAAATATCTCGTTTATCCATACATGCTGAATCGTCATCGATGGTTCGGACCTTGGACCTGGGCAGGCATCACCAAATGTCTAGTGTACGGCGCCTTAAACTGCGTTGTCGTCTTGTACAATGTCCACACATATGAGGAGGCTAGTGTTCGGGCAGGCAGACTTGCTCTTGTTAATATGGCAGTCCTATTCATGGCTCCTCACCCCAGTGTCCTAGCAGATATCCTTGGAATTTCCCTAGAGGCCTACCAATGGATACACCGTGCAGCTGGATGGATGACGTGTGCTTTGGTGACGACTCATGTATTGACAATTCAGCAAGACGTGGACCCAAAACAAGGGGAGATCCTCTTCGCAATTATTGTAGGTGGGTTCCCTTGCTATCAAGGTGTCGGAGCTAAATTCTATTTAGGGCGCTGTCTCATTAGCAATGATTATCATATCTACCATTCCAGTCCTCCAGAAGCGGATCTATGAAATATTCTTGCGAACTCATCAGGCCCTTGCAGTCTTATTCGTTTATGCTATTTGGCGCCACTTGCCCTCGGGTTCCGTCTTCCCACGACTGTATCTCTACGTCCCGTTGTCTATCCTCAGTTTGATCGCGGTCTACCAGGTTGGACAGTTTCTATACCAGAACAGCTTCCTCTCATCCCGGCCAAAGCCGCGGGCAACAATTACCTGTAGACCAGTTCAGCCACCAATCGATGGGAACAAGGAAGGCTCGGGAAAGGAACTGGAAAAAGATGTCGGGCGCATCATAAAGATTCGTGTTACTCTGGGCAGACCCCTTGGCATTGGTGCCGGTCAGTGTATTCACTTGTGGATGCCCTCGGTGAGCTTTGGTTCTTGGATGCAATCACACCCCTTCGTAGTGACCTCTTGGTCACCAGAGAAGCAGACCACGCTGGAATTTTTTGTCCAGGTCCATCGAGGATTCACCGCAACTTTGCACCAACGTGCCTCTGCCAGTGGATCCGCTTCGTTCTGTGCGTTCGTGATGGGTCCGTTTGGGATCAGCCACTCCTTAAGTCAGTATGAGACCGTCGTTGCTGTGGCCAGCAATGCAGGTATTGCAGGCGTGGTACCTTATCTCAAACAGCTTCTCTATAGCTACAATACATTGACAGCTCAAATCCGCCGTCTGCATCTAGTGTGGGAAGTTGACACTCTAGATAAACAGTGATCATTTACACACACGCACAGAGCTAATCGATATAGATATGGTTGTTAAAGCGCAGCCTCTACTCAATAATCTGCTCAAAGACGACAGTCTTGCCAATGGCTATGTGAGTCATACCAGGCCCTTCGAGGATAGAGTCTAACAATTTGCAGATATTTGAAGTATCGATATATACCGAAGCAGCCCACAATGACGGAGAATCCTTCGGGGAACACAACCGTGCTTTCCTATACCACGGGAAGCCGGATTATAACAAAATCATATCCACCGAAGTGGCAGATGACTATATAGAGAGAATTCCTAGCACTCCAGACCAGACTGGGGAGATTCTGATACTGAGTACGTCTTTGATACGGTCGATAACTGATCGGAATACTAACATAGTAAAGCTTCGGTGTCAAACAGATTGAGGGATCATTTGAAGTCCGTTGTTCGTGGGTACCTTGGTAAGAAAGTTACTATGCAGGAAGTGGACTACCAGCCGTCAGAGATCATCGCACTGTGATTATAGGGTGATAGAGTTTCTCCAACCTAAAGCGTTCATTAATTTATTAGTTAGTAGACATATAACATTTCCATGACGTCATGTTCCTGTTTTAAAAAAATGATCGACCTTGCATATCGTACGGAACGGCTAGACCCACATTGAGGACAACCGGATGACGTCAACGGCTGGATGCTTGAAACGGAACGCTTACTAAGACAACAGTCATTATACAGGATACAGTAGCTATCATATGGAAACATTATTTCACCGAAGATAGGACTTATGATGAACAGAGGTATAGTACATGCTCTAGATAGAATCTGCGACCGTTCATACAATAGGAAGGTATGACACCGAAAATATTCACGGAGCCTAAAATCAGCTACTCATGTCTGGGAACTAATAGAATAGAAAGTACGTGCAGAAATCAGTGCGAGTCGAGCCAATCCCACTAAATGATCCTTTGAGAATTTTGCGATCTTGAAGATATACTATACAACAGTTAGATACTCCGTTCTCTGTCAGTGGTGTGATCCGAACATACATCTTTTAATTCATCGATAGATTCAGCTGTATCTGTCTTTAGGAGAAATTGAAAAGCCAGAGAGTCCACAGACCAGCGGTCTACATTATCGATACCCTTGGCGCCGTTGGACTTGGTGTATTTTTGCATGAACAATGTGGCTATTGATGCGACAGCATCGATTGACCTGGGCTGGTCTGGAGGACCCTTCACACAGCGGTCCAATACCGCTGAGGAGTTTGTCAGCTCTTTCTTCCAGCATGCCGAGTTGCTCTTACCGATCTGGATCGTTCCGTCCATTCCCAGTAGGATGTTGGAGCAAATGACCGCCTGGTGGACATACCCACATGCATGGAGAAAGGATAGACCGCTGAGAATCTTCGCCTAGACTTAGCGTTTCATATTCATCTTCAGGTCATGTGGCGTTACCTGTGCAAGCGCGGATAAGACTTGAGTGTCCTGTGGATAATAATCGCAAGCGACCAAGTGGTCGAGAGTCACAGGGAGATCGTCAAACACCATATATACAGAATCTTCGTATGTGAAGTATTCTCGAACGAGCAGGATATTCTCATGTCGAATTGTACGGAACTTCTCCAATATATCTTCGGAATCTTCTTTCTTAAGTGTCCGTATGGCCCTTAAATCCGACGGATGGGTACGCGCGGTAGCTATTGAAACGTCGCCGGCGAGATCACAGTTGAATATATGGTTGTAGTGTTTCCAGGGCGAATCATTCCAGCGACTCAGCTGATGTTCGGCTTTAGCTTGAAGGACGGCCAAGGGCAGTCTCAATCTCTTCAGACCACCAGTTAGTGGAGTAGAAGTCTTTTCCCCTATGGTGGTCTCTCTATCGTCTACTCGGGTTCCCGTAAGTTCATCCGATGGTTGATCCAAGGCTTTTACCGAGGCATTGTCAGAAGCAACATCAGCAAGACTCTGAGATTGTTTGTCCGACATTATAGACACAAAACCAATAGCCACGGAAAGGCGTTCATTACGTAGGGTGGACCGGATCGGGGAGAGGGAGCATTTATACCTGAAACCTTGCAATAGATAAGACAGGAGACTAAATCTGTGGGCTTCAAAACAGGGAGGTGCAGAAACGGTAACATGACTCATCTATGCGTTTCGCGTCAGTCGCCGTCAACGAAATTATAAATACCCTGACGTGCCAACCTATCGCCTCTCAAAATTTCTTCATCGTCTTTTTCTTGAGAAGCACATGTCGATCACACTGACCTGACATGGATCATTCTGTGTTCAGCAGTACAGAACTACGATTGGCAAGAGAATGACGCCTCAAATTTCAGGGCACAGCAAAGATCAATATCAGCCAAATATCCCTACCTTCCGAGTACAGACAGGAAAATGTGGAGAGGCTGCGCCGCATCTTTGAGAGTGAAGATTGCGACCGATTATCATTGCCAAACTATGTCGTTGCGACCATCTCGAGGGAACACCTCATGAGCGCCCTGAGTGGCAACCAGGTAAACGCAAACTCTTTGATGAGTCAGCCGTCTGATAGCTTCGCCGTCCTGGAGTTTCCGATTGGACAGGTGATGTGCCTGCATGGACAGCACCGCTTGAGAGCGGGAAGGGAGTTCTTGGCACCCTATGATTGGTGGTGGACGGTCGATCTATATTTAGATGGTAGGTCTAGATTTGTCGTTGATTGTCACTGAGGTCTGACTCTCGATGAGACATCAGTCGGGATCTTGAGATGGAATTAATGGATGAATACGCTAATGAAGCGACACTGACTGATGGCGAAGTGTATCGCAAAGTCCGTCAGTATCAGTATGAAGCCAGTGCTTGCTTTGAAGAGCGATGGTTGTCTCGGCTGATGGAAAATAAATAAAAGCGGATGCGACAACTGTCACAACCGGAAAATAGTTTGATCTGCTTGGCATTTGACTCGTTGCTGCTAATTCCAGGTCTCTGGAATGTGATGAGTATTGGCAACCTCCCTCGGGTCGTTGCGGTGAAGTGTGATGAGGTTCGTATATCCCTGACGCTCTGAGACTATTGTTAATTTCACCAGGAAATCATCCACTACCTCCGATTTATTAAGGACTTCTGGTCATTGCTAGTCTAACATGACCGATCCCGAATGGAGAAGATCGACTGCATGATCGTGGAGAAGCTCCAGCTTTTGGTTCCGGGAGGGATGGACTGGACCAAAGTTAAAGGCCTCGTGCTCGGTGGTGGGGCATTCCCAAATTTTAATCAGTTGGAACGTAAGTCTATCTGGAGGATTTTGTGTTGTTGTAATGAGATCGTTCCGTCACTTCACACATTTTTCAAGGACCTTTCTTACCTCGAGGTTACTGCGAGTTGCCTAGGACGATTAGTCGACCTCGCCGCCCTGCGTAAGCGCACCATGTGGTCCGCCATGAAGCAGATATATAACCCTGTGAGACATGGCTGTGGTCGCTATCAAATGTAAGTGTCTGAAACAGGATTCCGGCCATGTTCTGGGACGGTGGAGGAAGGCAGAGAAAGTGGATATCGACAAGTCTGGCTCTTTGCCTTTCGACACTATCTCCAGATGCCGAAAGCTCGTCAAAAAAAGAAGCGACATGCCAAAACCAAGTTCCGAGAAGCTAACGATGGAGTCGTGCACCGAATGGCATCCCTGGCCCTCTAACTAGGCTTCGACTCACCGCAGATCCAACGTCTCATGGACGACTCGCCAGACCGCTGGCTCGCGCTGGAAGCGCTTCTGAAAGCGCGCGACCGTGATCATTATCGATACGATTCTGTCGATACGCTGATCAATCAGATCGTGGCATGTTTTAACGAGGCTGTTCCTATCGAGATTCGGGACCGTCGTGCATCAGCTCCTTTCTCCACCATTCCCAGACAGAGCCGATGCGGGAAACCCAGCCTCGAGACTCACGAACAAGAGCAAAACTTTCTCTTCCTTGATCAGGTGGAGAGCCAACCATCGGATGAGTCAGTTTCCGCTCTCTTTGTGAGAAGATGTGTATATTTCGCTTTCTTCGGTCGACCATCTGAGACTCCACCAACCCCCATTGATGAGAACGATTCAACGCGCCATAGCTCCCCTCATCCGCCTCCGTCGCCGCTGTTCGTCCCCGAAGAACACAATCCGTTGGACGACCACCAGATGATGGGGACCGCGGATCATGTGATCGACAGACCTGACACGCAGCATCGGAATTGTAGACGCGAGGAGCGGCGGGAGCGGCGACAGCGGCGGCGGCAAGAGCGGGAGACTCGGCGACGGCAGAGAGAATCTCGCCGTCAACGAATGTCCAGTGGTGGACATGAAGGCGGACCGGCCGCCAGACCCCATTCTGTAGACCAAAGCCATGGGGAATCAAGTCGCGGGTCTTCTGGAAATATCACGGAAGTGGAAATTGATGCTGGGAATGAATATGAATCTACACAGCCGGAAGACACTATAAGAGAGGAACTCAGAGGTAATGCACTCACCGCTAACTAGACGCCAGTTGACCCATTGGTAGCGGAACCGATTGAAATTGAAGCCGCACTTGGGAAAGATTCTCAAGGGGCGGACACTCTTGATGATATAATGGTGCTAGAGCTTGTTATCGATGATACTGAGGACAACTCTAGGCCGCACAGCTTCACAGAAGCGAATACACTAGGAGAGATAGACGAAAATGAGTCCCTAGCTTGACAGGAACCTGACCACCTTGGAGAACTGCTGTCAGGTCATCTTATAGAAGATCGTCAATCCGTTCTTAGTGCTTTAAACCAGCATAGGGCTGTTCGACGACGATCCCGACCCTTAGGACTCAAGTGGACGGTTATATTCAGGCGACAGGCTGCAGCACAGGCCCGTCTTGGCAGAAAGAACCATCGTCTGACGCAAGTAGATGTCAAACAGGGGCATAGGTTCACCTCCTATGTGGAGCTCCCAATCCAAAGTCCACTCGAAGAAGTGATAGCGGAAGAGAGGGCTCAAACGCTTACGTAGTTAGAAGAGAGTCCAGTCATCGTAGAATCGGCCGTTGCAGGTCATGCGGATCGTTCCTAACCGTCCCCCCTACCTTCTATGCTATAGTTCCCCGCTACACTGGGCGAGCCTGAAAGTCTAGTGGAGGGAAATTGTGGGGAAGACCATCATGAGGCAGAAATAGAGGATCATATTGTGACGCCAGAGATAATTATTAACGAGCCGTCTCCTGAGCATATCCCGGACCATCCCAGGGACCATGCTAGGTTGAACACCCCCATAGAAGTAAATACACCACCGCGAGAGGTGGGTGATGGTGAGGCTCTAATTCGACAAGAAGTTGACTATCTTGCAGAGCTTCCCTTCATACTTAGCTCATTAAGACAGCATAGGGCTGCTCGACGTTCCCGACCCTTGGGACTCAAGTGATCTGCCAAAGCCAGATGACAGGCTGCAGCACTAACATATCTTGACGGAAAAGACCATTGTCTTATGTAAGTCGATGTGAAGCAAGGGCATCAGTTCATCCCTGGTGCAAACCTTGGAGCTGAGAATCTGCCTCTAATGGAGGATCTTACTGGGCAGAGCCCACTTGAAGCGGTGGTGGTGGAAGAGAGGGCGCAAACACTCGCTTAATTAGAAGAGCCTCTAGCTGTCTCTGAATTGGCTGTTGCAGATCCTGCTAATCCACCTCTGCCTTTGTTGCCAGAATTGATTGCTCGATTGCGTGAGTCTGAAAGCCTGGTGGAAGGGAATCACGGAGATGAAATTGGGTATTCTCTATAGGAGCATCCTCAGGAAGAGCTGCGGCAGGAACGCAGTGGACAGCCGAGCCAAGAAGTGGCAAGACCAGAAGTACTGACTCACGACAGAGAATCCCGTCGAAAAGTCCCGAGAGACAAGAGAATCGCCGAGGAAGCACGACGTCGACAGGAAGCCAAGCAGCGGGCAGAAACCACTTCGCGAGCAGCCCAGGAGCTCGAAAATGACTTCACTCAAACCCAGAGCGGGGACGATCTCTTCAATGACGACGACAATAGTGAGCCCGCGCTGCTTGAAGGCAATCCTGCTGCTGCTGCTGGAGAAAGTCAGAGGCTTCCATCAACAGGCTCACCCAGCCAACCTCTTAAGGCTGGGCGAAAACAATTTGCTCGGCCTGCTCGCCAGGGTCCATATCGGCGTCCGATCGAGAAAAGCCCAGGAGACCGGGATCGACCCCTCACGCAGATCGACATGCAGCTGACGGCTTCAGATCAGCCTCCCATTGCCCCAGGAGATCCGCCACTGCCGGCCGTTCCTCTCAGTGAGCCGCCGACCGAGAACCCGTCCAACACGCTGCCAGTTCCCCAACCCCCTGATCGTAGTGTCGAACGCAAGCGGAAAGCCGCCAACATGATTCGAGAACGGCGGCCGCCCGTTGTTGCCAGTCCGTCCAATGACCTGGTCATCTTCCGGGTCTGGACTGGAACTCGGTGGACGGAGCGGACGAAAGTCGTTGTTGATCCGTCTGATCCCCTTCACTGCGAGCGCGAAGCAAAGCGCTTTGTAGAAGCCTACTATGTACAGCTCCGAGACGCGCGGCTGCGTATATTGATGCCTTCACAATGCCTTCAGTCGGCTTGATAGGATGGAAGCCAGTCAGTGTTTCTGATCTTTTCTGAGGACTGGACTATTAATAAAGCCATGGAACAAGCGGCAGCAGCGTTCATAGGCTTTAGACGTGGTTAGTGTTTGCTGCTTCGGCGCCAATGTGACTCTATTATGTGAGGTCGTATGGAAGCCTCGGTCACTAGACCGCATCTTGGCGGCTCATTTGGCTCTATGGCCACTGGGGAGCCACGGCGGTCGCCAGTGGGCTGGCTGGGCTCTATGGCCCGGGCTATATGGCCCAGTGGGCGATTAGGACGGGTTCATGTGTTCATGTCCTGTCGTCCATGGCCTTAACGCCCCCGCCTATGGTCCACTGCTCTATGTCTATATCCTCTCGGCCCAATCAGACACGTAGACCTGTCTTTACAGCTGAACGGGGCATGAGGCGCTCGATCACTGTCCCACTACAACGTATGGCCAGCCCGGCCATATGGTTACCGCATCTTAGAAAGTCTTACCTAAGCCTCTCGCGATCAAGGGATGGCCTATCTAGAATGTATACCATCTTGAGATGCCTTTACCAGAATTCATAGGCACCTATGATTCATTTGTTCCTAGGAACGGATTCCTAGGTCGCAGAGTTCTAATGTAAGAGAGGGGTCTCACTACACAGCCTCGAGTCGTACGGCTGTAGATCTCCTTTAAGGCTTTTGTTTTTGATGTAGTTAGTATTCACAACATCAAGCTTAGTCATATTGCTGGGTCGTTTATCTGTTCGAGAAAACATGAAGCGTACCGGTAGTCAGCTGCCTGTATTAAGTTAGTTAACTGACTTAGCTATTCAATTAGACAAGACTTACCCTATGATCAGAGAGACTCCGGATCCAGTTTCTGTCAATCAAATCAATACTTTTGAACATAGAGCTGAGTCATCCGCTTGTTTCCAAACGACTAATCAACTTCATAGAAATAATTACAGCAGTAGCATACCTCATATCTTCCTGCAGCGGCTGTCTATTGGATGATGGACTGCTTTATAAATGCGGGGCTAGTTCCTTAAATACTCCATCATTCCCATTTAGTCGTGGCGTAACGGCACGAATAGTCTGTCCACGACAAAAGCTGTTGTGCACACCGAGTGGCGACGCTGCGAACAATATCCCTCAGCCATGGCTACCGAAAGTGAGCCCATGTTGAGGTTACTCTCGAAGTAAGTGATCTCCCCATGTCTGGAGACTAGACTCTAATACACCATAGCATTCGAAAAAATGGGCAGTTTTCAGACCTTGAAGTCAAATGCGAGAACTTAACCTTCCATGTACATCGTTGTATTGTTTGTCCGCAGTCCAAATTCTTTGACCGAGCTGTGAAGGATGGTTTTATGGTAGGCATCCACAACCGAGTTTAATTCTACCGACTAACGTACGCAGGAAGCAAAGTCATGTATCATAAAAATACATGATGAACCGTCTATTGCATCAAAAATGTTTGATTTTCTTTATTGCGGGGATTACGAGGATGGTGACGATCACTTAGACTCTAGGAACAGTTCGTCCCATAGCGTCGCTGGCGAAGCAATCCAGATCCCAGAACAGTCACTAGGAGAAGATTCCAATTGCCCCGGTTTCTCCTCTGATTGCTTTCCTACCACATGGACACGTGCGCGCACCAATGCCAAAATGTACGTTATCGCCGATAAGTATGCGCTTGATGGGTTGAAGAACATCTCCAAGAAAAAGATGAGATCAAACATGGAAGACGAATGGAGTGACGCGGGATTTATTACACTTATTGATTATGTCTATGGGCCGGAATGCCCTGCTGGGTCAGATCTATGTGACGCTTTATTAGCAGTCGCCATTCAGCACATTTCTGCTTTGAATGAGTCAACGCGATTTCATGAGGTCCTAAAGAATTTTCCAGAATTTGGATACCAATTCTCCACCGTCATGATGGAAAGAGTTATCCATTTAGAATCAGAAGTCTGGTAGGAACAACTCATCCTTCTTAAAAATTGAAATATAGATCAGACTAAGGATTTTCATGTAGCAGAAAGCAAAGTGTCATTCGCAATCATTTCAGCGTCTCCCTATACAAACTTCAAACTCCAAGGCAGCCACTCTGGGACCGCTATTGCAGTGACTGTAGACAGGAGTTTCAAAGCGGAAGGAGCCTCCGGCAACATGACGCAGATAAACACAGCTGGTGTACTGATTGTCGCAAAAATTTTCCGTCGTCTCAAAAAGCTCGAAACCATCGCATCCAGCATCATGGTGGCTTTTAATCCAATGCGAGTTCACTTTGCTGCACCAATGTATATTAAACCTTTAGGCTATGGAGTGCGAAAGAGAAAAAAAAACGCAAGCACTTGCATGAAAATCTTACGAGCTCTGTAACAAGGCCGCGCTCAATAGCTCTGCGTTCTCCTCGTCAAAAGCCTAAAATCCAGAGCCCTTGTTCCCTCTGATATTTACAGATGCTGAAAATATGTATTGTCGCGGTCTATGTTGTTCGATATCAGGCTTAACTCATCCTCCGTCAACGAAGTCCAGCTCGATAACAACCACTTCAAATCAAAGAGTTCATCCTGGTGTACTCCTACATAGTATCTTTCCTCCCATTCTTCGGTTTGATCTACTGGGTTTGGATCAACAGGCCTAGGAAGGGCAAGCAGCGTGTCTTCCTCGTCGGTAGGCATGAGAGTATTATCGTTCTCAAGCAAACGTGACATAATAACCCTCCTCGTCTCCTCTTGATTGAGCATATGCTCCTTAAATTGATCTCTTTCTGGTTCTGTATCTGGCGTTGATGTCGCACAAAGCTTCATTTCACTAGCGACAGACATGTTATCTGTGACTTGATTGTCTTCATCTCGTGGAACCGTGAACATGGCTGCTATGAGTCCGGTTTGTTTGGAAGTGTCTTTCGAATTTTCAGCCCATTTTTTATTGAATAATGGACCCTGGCAATATTTTGTGCAGATCTTCCCAGCTTTCTCTCCGTGCTCAGCGATGAAAATTTGAAGTTCTGTTGCATGGGCATCCAAGATGGCCTGTTTGATTCGCCCATGGCGATTTGCAGTTAGAAGCGATTCGGCGTCCTGTATTCTTTGGAGAATACCCTTGATAACGCTGGAGTAATCTCTTATTTCAAGGCTTATTGGACCACAGTGATCATCCTTCGCTTCAGAAAGGCAACGAAGCTCTTCGAGCCCAGGAGCGGGGGTGTCGGAGTCATTGCTTGCTGGTAAGTCCATTGTTGACGGTTTATCGAATATACCAACGGTGTTAATCGTTACTGGGCTCTTGACAACCTTTAAAGTCCCATCCAGCTCGGCGTCCTTGATAGCTCTTGTCAATCGTTCGAACTTCTGGTCTGACTCGCGCATCCGTTTCATCAGTATCTCGACACACTCTTGTTGGTCTGCGTTGGATGCTTCTATCTCTCGTTTCCTCTGCTGACTTGCGTAAACAATTACATTTAACATAAGCAGCACGGTATTCTTTAGCCTATCCAAGTGTCTCTGAAGAATATCCAACCGTGGCCTCTTGAGAAGAATAGCTGCTTTCCGAGACAACCTCAAAAAAGGGCTCGCGGCGGTTGTAAATGCAATGGTAGATAAATCCTTGTCCATGACGGACTCGATTTCTCGAAACAGCTGCCCGCATTCATCCAGAACCTCCTGTGCGCTCTTGAACACGTTTTGCGAATAAAGCTGAATCTGGTCATCTCGCTCCAGATCCTTGCCAAACTGCTGTAGCATGGCACATGTTAGCGATACATCTTTGGAGAGATTCTGGAGGTCGGACTCCGTTTGTTGAACTTTTTGATAGACTGTGCACAGCTTAAGAGCCACTCGTGCGCCAAGATCTGCTATTTGTACGATGCTGCTGACAACACCGACAGCCTCGAGACCAGACATGTTGACTGCTCAGCTCTGTATGCCGTTCCGAGAGCTACCATCTATTGTGTTTATTTCACCGAGCAAACTCAGGAAGGCTGCTTGGGTTATAAACGAAAGTCACATAACAAGGCTGGAGTGACGTGTGCAGCTTAACCGATTGCGTACTAGCATCTCCATACGGAATAGGTAGTCTCCGTAGCCTCATCGTATTCGGCCGTCGCCACGTTCACCGGGCCTAAATGTCAGTGTGGCGCATGATCTCGCACCACGTACCTTTCACCTGCCAAGAAATCAATTGAATATATTGACACTCGCGACCATAGTGAAGCAATGGTGATAGATGACCTCTAAGGCAAAGATCGTGTTGTGCAAACGAGTCCTCTTTATTTTCATAGATATCCGAGCCGCTTAGGTGCTTTCTTGGCGTCAAGGAAGTTTTTGTTGATTTGTATGCCATGAAACGGCACCGCTCATACTACGAATGTGCAAAGCCTAACGTTTTTGATTGAATCGAAATGTCGCGAGAATATTGGTCCAGAATTATGAAAATTCCGTTCTGACCAAGATCCTTTCTGTGGTCTTGAAGTTAAGGGCGTGGGAATGGAAAGTACCTCGCCGTTGTTTCACCACGGCGCGTATTTCATAATCGCCGGGATGTCGGTTACCCAAGTCACGTATCTGTCCGGCATGCGAAACAGGAAGCTTAGTCCTATGACTGGAGAGAGCTCCCACCAGCTGACTTGCTCATTACCTTGTGAATGGCGATCAGGGCCCGAGCCAATCAAGCATTGAAACTGTGATCTGAGTCATCAGCCAGTGTCGGTCCTTCACATTAACTAAATAATCGCTTAGTATCCCTGCACCCCGAACTTCAACGACCGTGGTCGATAACTTCCATTCCCATTAGACTTTACGGAGTACAAGATGGTCATCAACATGACCCTATATGTTCTAACAGCTAGATAGCATCTGTTTTTGCGACTTGGTTAAGATTCCTGGTATCTGTCGAACCTTGTTTTATTACACTCTTATTATACCCAGACCCGCTCACATTTTGGATTGACAGAAGCGAGAGAAACGGAAAACGATGGGAACACCAGCGAATAGGGGGTATGTATGAGTATTCTGTATTCCCACCAGCGGCCGACCTGCGCTGTGCAGCATTTAATCGTGCCTTATTGTTAAGAAGATTCGATTTCATGTGTGAGTCGAGTATATCACAATGAATTGATGAGAAAAAGTTTTCCAACAAGGTAATCTGCCTTACTATACGAAGTATAGATTATGATTGGATGCATGGAATGTGATAGTCTTGCAGTCAGGTATGACGTGGCAGGCGGGGTCAAACGAAGAGCCTCAAGGCTGAACTACCGAAAAGATCTCCCATCATCTCATTTTCAGTAGCCTTATCAATCCACTTGTCGTCAAAATATCTACTCCGCGTCCATTTCGGCCGAACGCCCCGTACTTCTTGATCTGGATACAACTTCACCAATGTGAAGATACACGCGGTAGTATGCATCGAAGATCCGCGGCGACCGGAAATGGGAGACTCCTCTAAATATACTGTCGGGTGGATATGTGCCATCACTACGGAGTATGTTGCCGCAAAAGCCTTTCTCGACAGAGAACATGAAATTCTGGAGTACGGATCTGCCAACGATAACAACATTTACACACTGGGTGAGATGGGGAAACATAACGTGGTGATCGCTCAGCTGCCAGAGGGGGAGTACGGGATAGCGGTTGCAGCAGGTGTCGCGCGAGATATGGTGCGAAGCTTTTCCAATATCAGGATTGGCCTGATGGTTGGCATCGGAGGTGGTGCCCCAAGTGAAAAGCACGATATCCGGCTCGGCGACGTTGTAATCAGTGCACCTCACAATGGAAAAGGTGGTTTATTTCAGTACGACTTCGGGAAAACGATACAGGATCAGGAATTTCGGACCACAGGATTTTTGAATCAACCCCCGGGTCTGCTTAGAGCCGCGATGGGTGACATTAAAGCTAAGTATGAGATGGAAGGACATCAGCTTGACGAAACGATTAAGAGCGTGCTTGAAAAGCGGCCGAAGTTACGAAAAAAATACAAGCGACCAGATCTAAGTAGCGATCGATTATATCAATCACACATTGTCCATCCTGACAATGACGAAAGGATTTGTGAAGTAGTGTGTGGAGATAACGAATCGAAGTTGGTTGTGAGACATGACCGAAGCGATGAAGATAATAATCCGGCCATTCATTATGGCTTGATTGCGTCGGCAAATCAGGTGATGAAGAATGCTCTAATTCGTGATCGACTTGCATTAGAGAAAGATGTTCTATGTTTTGAGATGGAAGCAGCAGGCTTGATGAATCATTTTCCATGCCTGGTCATACGAGGTATTTGTGACTATTCTGACTCCCACAAGAATAAAGAGTGGCAAGGATATGCCGCAATGGCTGCAGCCGCTTGTGCCAAAGATCTTCTCTCTCGCATTCCGCCAAATAAGGTTGAGATAGAGAAGAGGATCATTGATGTACTTTCTTCTGGTTAGTCTTTAGCAATTTCGCACAGTTCTCAATTGACCAGGCATACAGTTGAGAGAAACATAATCAACAAAATGCATGAAATGGCTGAAAAGACGAATGCTGCAATCGAGACCTCAGATAGTGACCGACGGCGTGAAAAAGTTATTGCAAAGCTACCGTATGCAAAAGGCTCCGCATTTGACTCTTTTGATGGAGCCCTTGATCAAAGATGCCATCCGGAGACCAGAATCGACTTGCGCTGTCAAATCAGAGAATGGGCCGAGAATGGACATGGAAAGTCAATATTCTGGCTGAAAGGAATGGCTGGAACAGGAAAATCAACAATTTCTCGGACAGTGGCCGAGTCCCTTCACATGGAAGGAAAACTAGGAGCCAGTTTTTTCTTCAAACGAGGAGAGGCTGACCGGAGCAGTGTGGCTAAGCTCTTTACAACAATTTGTACCCAACTCTTAATTAAAATTCCGTCTCTGATTGCTCACGTCGAAATGGCAATTGATGCTGACCCCAACATATCTGACAAATCGATGGGGGAACAATTTGAGAAGCTTATCTATCAGCCTCTGTCACGGATTCATCATCAGCTTCCCGAAACCATTCGACTTATTATCGTGATTGATGCCTTGGACGAATGTTCGCGGGATGGAGATGTTCTGCTTCGCCTATTCTCACAAACAAGAGATAAGTGGTCACCAAGCTTGCGGATATTCATTACTAGCAGACCAGAGCAGCCCATTCGATCTGGATTTAGAGATGTGCCGGTAGATGTACTCGATTATATGGAGCTTCATGAGATACCGCAGCCTCTCATTAAGCAAGACATTACCACCTTCTTAACATACAGATTTGCGCAAATCCAAGTCCAATATACAAAAGACGGCTGGGCGCTTTCACCTGGTTGGCCTGGCTCAGAAGTTTTGTCCGCCTTGGTTGAAATGGCTGTTCCACTCTTCATTTTTGCCGCCACCCTGTGCCGGTTTGTGGAAGATCCATCGTGGTCGGACCCGATAGGTCAGCTGAAAAAGGTGCTTGAATATCGAAATCGAAATACGAAGAGTGACTCTGAGATGGATAAACTAGAAGCCACCTACTCTCCAATTCTGAACCAGCTAATCCATGGCCGTCCAGAAAAGGTGCAGAAATCACTGGTTGAGAGATTCCGACGCATTATCGGCACAATTGTTCTCCTAGCGGAGCCCCTTTCACGGTCATCTCTAGCATCTTTGCTTAATATCGATGGCCAAGAGATCGAAGGACAGCTCTCGTCTCTCCATTCTGTCTTGAGTGTGCCATCCTCTGCAGACTCTCCGATAAGGATGTTGCATCTTTCGTTCCGTGATTTCCTCATTGATCCTGACAAACGTCACACGAATCCATTCTGGGTGGATGAGACGGAAAGTCACGAGATGGTCATGGCTAAATGCCTTGAACGACTGTCTCAACCAGAGAGTCTTCAAGAAAATATATGCAACCTGCCAGGCTATAGGACACTACGAGCTGAGATTGATAGCAGGGTCATAGCCAACCACATACCACAAGATCTGCAGTATGCTTGCCGCTTCTGGGTATACCATTTGAAAGAGAGTCAGACGCGCATCAATGACAGTAATCCAGTCCACGCATTTTTACAGGACCACTTTTTACATTGGCTGGAAGCATTGAGCCTTTTAGGAAGAATTGCAGAAAGTATCGACCTAGTTGGTATATTACAGGCTGTTGTAGTATGTATCTCCAAGTTGGATATATGCAAGTCCTTGTTCTAACAATCTATTTAGAGTGGTAAGAACACTGAAATATGCAGATTTCTTGATGACGCAATGCGGTTTATTCAAAAGAATATCTCAGTGATCGATCAGGCTCCTCTCCAGCTCTATGCGTCGGCGCTTATTTTTGCACCAGAGAGAAGTATAATTAGGAATAAATACATCGATAGAATCCCTAGTTGGATTCAGAGATTACCAGAAGTGGAATCAGCCTGGAGTGCAGTGCTACAGACACTCAAAGGACATTCTGGTTCAGTTTTAACCGTGGCGTTCTCTCCAGACAGCAGACTAGTGGCCTCAGGCTCTACTGATAAGACAATCAAGCTATAAGATCCAGCAACTAACACTCTTCAACAGACACTTAAAGATCATTCTAATTTGATTTAAGCTATAGCATTCTCTCCTAATAGCAGAATAGTAGCCTCAGGCTCTGATAATACAACAGTCAAGCTATAGGATTTAGCGACTAGCACTCTATAGCAAACACTTAAAAGATATTCTAGTTTAATTTTAACCATAGTATTCTCTCTAGATAATAGACTAGCGGCCTCAGGCTCTACTAATAAGATAGTCAAGCTATAGGATCCAGCAACTGGCACTCTGCAGCAGACACTTAAAAATTATTCTAATTAGATTCTAGCTATAGCATTCTCTCCTAATAGCAGAATAGTGGCCTCAGACTCTACTGATAAGACAGTCAAGCTATAGGATCTGGCGACTGGCACTCTGCAGCAGACACTCGAAGGTCATTCTGGCCCGGTTCTAACCGTGGCATTCTCTCCAGACAGCACACTAATGGCCTCAGGCTCTACTAATAAGACAGTCAAGCTGTAGGATCCAGCAACTGGTACTCTACAGCAGACACTTAAAGGATATTCTGACTCAGTTCAGGCTATAGAGTTCTCTAATAACAGCAGACTAATAGCCTCATACTCTATTAATAAGATAATTAAGCTATAGGATTTAACAACTAGCACTCTATAGCAAACACTTAAAAATCATTCTAATTTAGTTTAGGCTATAATATTCTCTCCTAATAGCAGAATAATAATCTCAGACTCTAATAATAAGACAATTAAGCTATAAGATCTAACAACTAGCACTCTACAACAGATATTTAAAAATCATTCTAATTTAATTTAGGCTGTAGCATTCTTTCTAGATAATAGACTAATAGTCTCAGAATCTAATAATAAGATAGTTAAGATATAAGATCTAGTAACTAGTACTCTATAACAGACACTTAAAAGACATTCTAGCTTAGTTTAGACTATAATATTCTCTCTAGATAGTAAACTAGTGGTCTCAGGATCCACTAATAACACAGTCAAGCTTTAGAATCTAGCAACTAGCACTCTACAGCAGAAGCTCGAAAGCCATTTTAGTTTGATTTCAGCAGTGGTGTTCTCCCCCGACGGCAAATTTCTGGAGACTAATCAAGGACGATTCAATATTGAATCTCTTCATGTTCGCAGTCTGTCCCAAACAGCAAGCAGTCCTGATAAAAATATGCTAGTGAGGAATGAATGGCTGATTTTCAATGATTCTAATGCCATCTGGTTACCTGTTGAGTATCGAGCAACTTCTTCCGCCGTGTATGAGAGCATGCTTGCTATGGGACATGCTTCAGGTCGAGTTACTTTCTGGAAGTTGATTTAATGATGTTTCATTCATGCGATAAAATATCTGATATTTTCAAATATCTTTTTAAAAGGGTCTGGGATGACTTGGCTTTTATACACAAATGCGATTACTTCCTCAGAGAACCTCGAGCATACGCGCTTAGTGAAGTGCTCGCCATCAGAGGCAAGATCAGGAAAGTCCAATAGCAGTACAACCGGGATGTCCTGAGAAACGTGTTAAAGCCGGCTGAACCGTTGAGTGTGCTTTACCATTCATAAACTGGCTAGTGAAATTCATGATTGTATGTCTGGATGAAACTTTCCAAGACTTTGAATAGGTGCCCTACACACAGGGCAGGGCCGATCCCAAAACATATCCTCTTCCTTCAGCGTTTCTATACACTCAATACACAGAACATGGCCACATCCAGTTATCTTCCACTCCTCTTTAGGGTCCAAGCATACTGGACAGGTAAGAACCTTGCGTTTCTTCAGGTCATCATTCTGTTCTTTCAACTCATAATTCTCCCATTCTAGGTTCATAATCTCTGCCTGTAGCTCATCATTTCGCTGATTTGAAACGTCGAGCTTCTTTTCGAGTTCTTTCAACTTCCTACTCATTAAGCAATAATGACGTTCGATCTTCGTATAGGATTCGTCCTGGATATAACCGTCAGGAGAGAACTGACATCTCGATAGAGATACTCACGAGGATGGAGGCGAAATCTGCGACGTCAATATCCGCATCACCACGCTTCTTTCGCTTACGTCGACGGGGTGTTATTGTGGTTGCGTCGTCAATCATGTGAAGAAAGGCATGGCCTGTGTAATCTGGTCGGCGACCATTCGCACGCCGAGGCCGTGATGAAGACGGTGGCGGTCGATCATCCTCACTACTGTCGACCACGATAGGACACAACAATGATGATTCATCCAGGGGAATGGTGGAAGGCGGCGAGTCTATATGATTTGGTATTGCTGCATCATGAGAAGAGGCTATGTCTGCTCCTGGCACTGGACCTGGGAGGTGTTCGCTGGGCGCTGGTGCGGACGAAAAGGGTTGCAATCTTTCCATTGATGGCAGTGTTGGAAAATAATTTGGAGAAGAGAGAGCGTGCCACGCCTGGCGGGCATCAGACGGGCTTTATATACTCCTGGCTCTGGTTAGGGTTAGCCGCTACAGCGTAGCTAGGCTCAACATGGCCCGATGAGCACAGTGCTAGTCAGTGATCGCGTGTCATTTGGCTTCCACATCATGCCAATTACAGGTTAGCATTCCCCGAATAGCAGCTTCGCCGCCTAGCTGGAAAAATCGCAAGACACCATACTGCGACTAATGCGACGTGCGGAAAGAGGCCCAACGCAGTGACAATCATGACTAGGCCAGCATGGCGAGTCGAATTTTCAGGATAACCATTCACAACGGCAGAACCTGGCTGTATTCCATTCATATATTAGAATCTTGGTCCAGACTATCCAATAAAAAGCTCATTGCCCTCCAGGGTGAGGTCAGGGATGTCGAGCAAGCGTTGTAGTTATCACGCTCTCTAGCGTCAAGGGGTCTCCTAGTTTCGAACAACCATGGGTCATTTCAGTCTACATTGAATAATAAGCAGTTGGGCTGTAATATGTTTTCTACTGAGTTATTCTTATTGTTTTAGTCTCCTTGTGGAATGGCAAAAATACACCCAAGGATCGCAATGAGTGCGACGAGTCTGTGACACAGTTATTTCCTTCTTAGTTACAGGTATGTACCTGTTTTCTATAACATCGCTGATTCGGATGTTCCTAAACAGTGCCCGGGCCTCTTACTTAGGTATCGAAAAATTGTTGAAATCCGCGATCCGCCGATTGTGAAGAACGTAAATCTCTTCTGAGTCGGGCATTCGGTTTTATACTGTTCTTCCTTCTTCTGCCAACTTTCTTCACTTTCTCTTTCCGGAGTGACCTCAACAGATCTTTTATCTCAGTGTCACTAGATAATGGCCAGGGATGCGGCCAACTGCTGATCCTCACTACCACCGAGTGTTCTTCGATGCGGATCCCATTTTGTAGCTGATCCTCGGTCATGAAAAACTTGGTCCCATAACGGCACATAAGAGCGGCTGGAAGCTTTTGGAGCTTCTCTTCTCGATGGCACATCCATTCTAGAAGTTGGTGTTCTGTTTCTGCTTCGGAGAAAGGCATATCTTCCTTGCTGAGTTTGTATAGGAGGTATTCAAGCGGTGCAAAAGTACAAGGAGATACCGAATGCTTCTCTGTATGACGATAGTGTTTCACAAATGGCCTAAACGAAGATAAGAGAAACGGTGGGCGTTGCTCATAGATTTGTGTCAAGAAGTTGACAGCGTCTTCCTTGCGATCATCCAACTCTAGGAACCACGCCAACACCATTACAATTGGAATGAGTAACTCTTCAAGTTCTTTTTTATAGAGGTAATTCCTATTCTAGCTAGGGTGGGCTTATGAATACACTTTTCGAGATTCTAGAGCCAGCCTTTCCTGAATTACGTCCATACGTCCTCTGATGACAGTGCCGTAGGCATCCTCGGCATGACTGAGAAGATCCATTTTGTCCTGTATTGGAGCTATATCACACATATAATATACAACTCAATTAGAGAATTATGGTGGGTTTATATGTTTTTATAAAAAATGCCAGGTCAATGAGTTGGGCATTGTGTACTTTATAATCCAGGCTTGCAGAGGAATATTGGAATTTCTAATATAGATAAAGCAGATTGTTGGTCGATCTTCCAGGGACATGACGTGGATAGAATTAATTATGTTATATAGGGCATCCTCTATCTTATCTTTAATGATAATCCACTGTTGTTTAGTAGAATAATAAGAGTCTTTATCATTAGATATAGGTTGGTGAGGAGATTAAATCACTCGGTATATAGATCAGCCTTCTTCTATATTATAAAAAATAGTGTCTATATTAATCACCATAATCTAGTGCTGATACTCTGCCTTGATAATTTTTTCTGGTATAGCCATTATATAGTTAATGAAAGTTATATACTGCACAGATATCGAGTCTTAGTCCTGTAAGGTTTTCTTAACTCAAGGAATGACTATTAAACCTGCCAGCTGGCATTCTAAGTTAATTACTAGTTATTTATTCTAGTAGCGCTCTAGATTCTCTTAAATCTGTTGGTTTTTTTGTCATTACTTTTTATTACATAGTGCATGAACTGCTTAATTATGCTATTGTTTTGCTTTTATAGTCCGATCATAGGAAATTTCTAGCTTCTTTTATAGCTGATGTTGGCATTTGGCTTAGTATTTGGAAAGAGCTCCTTTATTGAGATAGCCAAAGAGGGCTTTGTAGGATATATGGTATTACTTATACTTAGCTGCTTGAGCGTCCTATTTCTGTTTCTGTCTATAGATAGTATCCTGCTGTGTATAAACTGTTGGAAGATTATTAATGGATCTAGATTCTTTGGCCGACAACTTGTATAGCTGATTTGGGTCGATGGATGTGCTGAGTGAGCATGTAAATCGTACCAATGGCGTTTGAGACTTAGTCTTGTGGATGACATCCTGGGTGTCTATGTTCACATCGACTTTATAATGTCTGATGAATGTTTGAATGTCAGAGTGCTGTATTATGATATTCTGTAGAGCCTCTGAGATTTTCTTTGTTTGCTATGTGAGCGTGCTGGTCAAAATGGCTAGGAAATATACTTACTGCTATTATTGAACTCCTTGGCTGCTGTATACTAAAGAAAATAGGGTTTAATAATGTCTTTAAAGGTTATGATCTTGCTAATATGATGTATTTGAGAACGTAATGTTGAGCTGAGCATTCTCTTTTCTAAGATAATTTAATATCCGGTCGTCTCCCGCTCCACCTGATAAAATACATATTTATCCAAGATTTCGTCCTTTAATTTTAGATCCTGCTGATTTAAGCTGTCAATAATGCTGACGCTATAGAGAGTCCTTGCATTGTCCAGTATGGGACCAGTCTTTGTGATTTTCTTGAAGCCATCAATGTGGAATAACATGCTTAGCAGATAGATGTGTGGACTAAGAGTCAGTGTTGGGTCAAAAATAATTTCAGGAATTTTGAACTTGTTTCTGGGTAGTTAGTAGATCAGGCTAATAGAAATTTTGGAGGGTACTTATGGAGCTTTTTTTCTAAGGAATCGCTTGGTGAAGTCTGGCTTTAAAAAAATAAATAAATTTGGTTGATCTCTTTCTGGATCACGGATAAATTTGAGTCCCAGGTCCTGGTAGTGAAGATATAAGAGGGCTCTAAGATGGCTTATAGTGATGGTAGTGAGTTGAGTGTAGAAAAGAAGTTGGATTTACTATTAATTATATTTAAAACTTATTTTGGTAGTGGATAATAGGATACATGCAAACTTGGATATATTTTTAATATATATATTCTTTTTTAGCCTTGGATTTTTCTCTAGCTTTTTGTTAGTCGCTACTAGTGCTATAACCTAACCAAAGTTAAAAATTATACTATTAAATAAGAAGGAGTTAAATGTGATAGATTTATATTCTCCACCTTGATGATTGTATCTTTGCTAAGTTCTAATAAGGTCTCTTGCTTCAGAATAAGATGCTACTATTTTTAAAAAGACTGAAGCGAATTCTTATATTTGATCTCAGGGCAGTGTTGACCATTTTTTCTGTAATAAATATTGTACTGCTAGCTAAAGAAGGCACAAAGAAAACAGACTGTTTTTTTAGAGTTGGAGATGAGCTTCCACTGCTGGGTGGGGTCCACGTGAATATGCTAGCAGTATCTATGAGAAAGGATTTGTAAGCATTTAATAATATAAACAGGCTTAGTGTAATCTATCTATCTCAGTACTCATAGGTCTTGTCTAACTTATCCTATATATTTAGACTGTACCGTTTTTGTTGAAGCTAAGAGATATTCAGATTCTTTGCTATGGTTAAATACTCTTTTATAGATAGTTGATCTTTATTGTGGAGATTATTGTTATCTGAATCACCCTCTTTATCTGATTTCTTGTTGTCTGACTCTAAATTACTGACAGACTTATTATTAGACCTGTTGTCTGAGAAGATCTGGCTTAGAATGGAGCTAGTCTCACTGTCACTCGCAGCCTTCAAGGTGCTGGCGGCCATCCTATTATTATATTTAGAGGGAGTTATGCTAGGTGATCAGGAAGCAGTGCATGTAAAGCTGGGGGCTAGCTGTAGATGGTGGAAGGGTATAAGAAGGAATAAAAGAAATAGAAGTTGGTTGAAGAGGGTGTAGACTCATTATAAGAAGAGCTATTCTTGTGAGACGAAACAAGAACAGAGTCGTTCATTATTAAAAATAGCAGAGGTTAGCTAGTCTGGACTCCTAGAATCTATGGATCTATCCTTTGAAGCCACGAGCATGATGAAATAGGAAGACTATAATCCTGAGTGATCCAGAAACTGACTGCTGAGTTATTAGGGCTTTGCCAGGTCCCAGGACGCAGTCACATGATCTTATAATGGCGTGGAAAACGGATGTGGTAAGAAGGGGGAGGTGCGTGGTCAGAATAGACGTCGTATGGAAGCTGGGTCTTGGCAGGGCTTGGCGGTTAGTGAGCCGCTTAAAGCGGCGTGAAATGTGGCCCATCTAGGCAACTCGCTAACCGTCTGAACGTTATATGGAGAATATATTAATATAATTATAATATTATTCTAGTAGTTACTCCTTAATTTTTAATAATTCTAGAATCTCTATTTCTTAAAATTGTTAATCCTTAATAACTTTTTTAATCTTATTTAGATTTATTATAAAGGTTTTAGCTCTCTTACTTTTAATATTTTAATAAAATTCTGTTATTCTAATAATTATAATATTTATATTAAGATGCTTTTCTTAGAATCTTATAGTTTTAGCTTTTTAATTTTATTTCTTTAGTTTTATATTCTCTATAGATTCTAAGATAATAATATTTAGCTATCTTTTTATATATTATATATCTATCTAGTTCTACTATTAATATAATTACTTATAATAAACTAGAATATTATTCTTTCTAACTAAAAAAACATTTAGAGATTATAGCTTTAGCTTTTTAAAAGCTATCTACTTTTATATTTTTAATATAGTAATAATTCTTATCTTCTACTAGTAAAATACTTAGTCTTTTTTATCTATATCTATTTAATATTTAATTTTAATTTACTAATCTCTTAATAGTAGCTTTCTTAGTATAAAAATAAACTATTTAATCTAAATCTCTTTATATAATAATATTTCTTCTAGCTAGAGTAATTATTATTAATAATAATTTACTAATATTCTATACTTAATTATCTATATTCTTCTAAATATAATATTATACTTTTTTAATTCTATAATTAAAAAAAGTAAGTTATATATAACTCTTTTATTAATTACTAATATTAGAGTTATAAGATAAGTAATAATATTTTTAATTTTTTTATTAAATCTCTATATTTAATATAACTACTTTAAAAATATAATATAATACTAAAAATATCTAGCTAATTTCTTAGTAAAGAATATATCTAAAAAAGCAAAACTATTTATTCTTATATCTACTAAAGCTTTAATAATAATTAATAGTCTATTTTTTACTAGTTATATAAGTATAGTTAAACTATTATAATTTTTATTTAAAAGCTAAGATAAATCTAAGTTATTATAAATATTAATCTTATTTAAAAAAAAGTCTTTTCTTAAATATTTTTATTTTCTAAATTAGTTTTTTTCTAGTTATTTTAAGTTTTAGCTAGAGTTTTCTTTATTACTTTAAAATCAAAAGTCTTTTTCTAAAATAGATATTTATTAGCTTAATAGTTTAATAGCTTATAGTTAAAATATTTATTCTTTATTATTAATTACTTCTATTTAGTAAAAAAAAGATTACTATATAATATCTTATTTTTAGACTTAGAATTAGTGCTTCTTTTATTACTATAATTATTAATATCTTAATTATTATAAGAATAAGCATGCTTTTTGCCTTTTAAAATCTATTCTAACTAATTAGTAATAATATAATATAATTATATAAAGATTTTATATAAAATAAAATTATTAATACTTTTCTTAATCATAGCATGCTATATATTAAAAGAAAATTTATAATAAAGTTTTTTTTTTTTATTTTTTCTAGAACAGTTAAGATTCTTAAGCTAAAAGAATAAACTAAAAAAGAAATATTTAAAACTTTATATCTTTTATAACTAATCAACACAGCTTTATCTTAGAGTTAATTATATAATTTTTATTTATATATAGAGTTTTTAGATAATTAAAAATATTTTATATATTATAATACTAGTATAATAAATCTTTATAAAATCTTAGAAGAAAATATTTAGCTGCTTTACCTTTATATATACTTTTTATATAATATATATAAGAGTAAGCTATTAAATAATAATTAATATTCTTAGCTAGCTTAGTTTTAATATTAATAAGTTATAACTTAAATAAAGGATCTTTATTATTAATAAATAGCTTTCTATTATAAAGCTTAAAGCTTTTCTTCTTCTTAATTATTAAGCTTTAAGTTTAAGCTTTATTTTATTTTTTAATAAATTTAATTATAGTCTAGTAATACTTCTTTAGCTATTTTTTAAAATTAGTATTCTTTTACTTAAATAGCTTAATATCTTTATTTTTAATATTATTATAATTATTTTCTACTTTCTAAAGCTTATTCTCTAATTTTAATAAGTGTTTAAAAAGTCTTTTAAATAGCTTCTCTAGTTTACTCTTATAAAATAATATAAATATCTTCTTAATTAGAGATTCTTTAGGCTGATTATTAATTTTTAGTTTATTAAAATTAAGTATTAGATATTAACTTACTTTACTTTATTTTTTTTTAGAAATTTATTTCTTACTTAATTCTTTATTAATAATATTACTAAAATCTAGTAGCTTTATTATCTTATTAGTTTTTACTATTATTTAAATAAATAAAAGAAAGAATAAAAATTAAATAAGAAATTTAATATTTAAGTCTTAGTAATATTATTACTTACTATATAAATTATAAAGTTTAAAAAAGATAAAGATAAAAGAAAGAAAGAAAAGAGAGTTTCTATAATTAGAGTATTTAATATTAAGTAATTATACTATATTAATTTTTATAAAAATAAAAAAGAAAAAGAAAAAGGTAATATTTAATATTATATAATAATATTAATTCTTATATTACTATTAATAATTAACTAGGAAATCTATTAATAAAATATTAAATATAAAAAGAAAAAAAGAAGCACAGCTTCACTCTTATAGTAGTTTAGCCTTATATATATCTTTACATTCTATTAAGTAAAATACTTATCTGGATATGGCACTAACAGCTAGATTAAGATTATTCTTAAAAACAGTACCGCTAGGGCGCTATTCTATAGCCCTAATCTCCTGCCAGTAAAGCCAATCCTCTGGCGGCCGTCACAATAATAAAGCTTCTCTTTAGTCTTTTATCTACTTTATTTACTTTAATAAAACTATTTCTAAATAGAGTAATAAATATCTAGATCTAATTCAGTATACTATAGTATTCCTAGAATAATATTATATTTTATTATAGATATAATATTATATACTTAGTAAATTTTCCTTATCTCTTCTACTGAATTAAGAGTAATAATATTTAGATATATCTTTTCTAATATAAGTATTTAGTGCCTATCTATAGCTTTAGTTATAACTATTATACTAATAATCTTATAACTATAATATTATACCTATTCTTAGTTAATAAAATTACTACTTATACTATTATTAATCAAGGCAAGTGTCTACTAATATCTATTTAGAGTAAATATATAAATATATATTATAATATATAATCTAATATTTATCTATATACTATAAATCTCTAATACTATATCTATAATATTAAGAGAGTTAAAAAGTTATTTTCTATTTCTATTACTATAATAGTCATACTTTAGTTATAATTTAGAATATAATATTTAGTATTGCTATTTAGTGTGTTTTAGCTTATAATAATATCTATATATTATATTACTATAAGATATATAGAATAGTATAAAAACATTAATATTATTTAAATCTTATTATTACAAATTATAATTATAAAGTTAAAAATAATAAATATTATAGTCTTAACTTATTTTTTTACTATCTTAATAATTTAGTTTTCTCTATACTCTAGTTCTATTATCTAAGTTTAGGATCCTATTATTATTATTAAAATTATAGTTTAATTCAGTTTGAAGTCTTTTTATTATTTATTAGTACTCTAGCATGCTATCTTTAATATCTTAGAGCTATATTATAAATATGTTATAGCTTAGATTTATAAGCTTCTACTAATTATTAGCCTTCTTCTTTATTAATTCTAGAAGTCTTACTAATAAGTAGGCTTTTTATTACTTCTTAGTATATTCAATACTAAGTTAGCTTTCTTAATTTTAAAGTAAAATATTAAACTAGATCACGCTTTAGATTTCCCACTATATTAAAGTTATATAAACTTAGTTTACTTTCTTTCTAAGTAGATCTAATAAGTTAATTTATTATACTAGAAAGTTATTAAAATTATACTATATTATTATATCTATATTAGTACCATTATTTACTTTCTAATTCTATTAGATTCTTATATTCTTACTAAAGGCTTTTATTATAATAATAATTTTATACTTATTAGCTTTAAGGTCTATATAGTACTACTAATTCTTTATAAAATAATATTTAAGCTTTAATTTAAAGACTCTCTTTTAAGAAATTTCTTTTATTATATAATATTATTTAGAATTAAATTTTAATAGTTTTACTAGCACTACTATAAAGAGTAAGCAGCTTATAGCTATAAGTTCTATTACTATAACTATTATTAAATCTTCTCTACTATTAGTCTTATTCTATTAAATCTCAGTTGCTATATTTTATAGTATATTAGCTTAATATATTATTATTCTAATTCATTACAGCAATATTTTAGCTTATTAATAGTATACTTTTTTAGCTATAAACTATTCTATATAGCATTCTAATTTAGCTTTAGTTATAGCTAGAATCTCTTCTTTTATCTATATTTAGAAGAGTTCTAGTACTTTAATTTATTCCTTACTATATATAATAACTTCTATTTAAACTTTATTAAATTTAATATAGCTCTCTATAATAGCTTTAGACTAGCTTCAGATTATAGTAACTATAATTTTAAATCTTATATTGCTAGACTCTTATAGTAAAAGCAAATAGACTATAAAAGAGGATTTATAAAAGTATAGTAGTATAAATCTAAATATCTAGCTAGTAAATATAGAAGTCTATATTATTAATAGCTATTTGCTACTCTCTAGAAAGCCATGCTACTGTAGCTTTAAGATATGCGCTTTGCTGACTAATACGTGCTAGCTAGCTGAGGTCATATGGATCACATGCCTCTAGTACATGAAGCTATCCGCAATGTCATTCAATCCACGGCTTTACACTTTATATCTCTAGACTTTATTATTTAGAGGATTATTATATATTTAGTTTTATATATTCTCTCTTTTCTAGAGCTAGTGCCTTTAATAGGTCTATTTCTAGATACTCTAAACCTCTTAGTAAGCCCTAAGAGCAGCTGCTATTTAGATATTATTTCTATATCTTATTTAGCTATTTACAGCTATTATAGTGCCTATATAGTGTTTCTAGTATCTAAAGCTAGCTTATTGAGTTAGTTCTAACTGCCTTCTAAGGCCTTAAATAGATCAGGGGTTCCTAGGGGCAATGGTGGCTATTTCTAGATAAGATTGGTGAAATCAACCCCTAATCTAGGCCCCATGGCTCCTGGGTCTCCAGCGGCCCCTAGAGGTTCCTGGTGACTTGTCATAGGGGTTTCTCGGTGCTAAGAAGCCTATAAGGCCCCTTAGAAAGCTCAATAAGCGGAAAATTTCAAAAGTGCCGAAATTTGGTGTTCCGGCCGATTTATATTTATTATTCTCTATAATATTTAATTCTTATTTTAATATTTAAAGTATTAATAATTATTATTATCTTACTTCTAAATAGTATTTAAAAGAATAATATTTTTCTTAAATCTAGTTTTTTAAACTTTATATTAACTTTAATAAATAATTAGTTCTTTAATTTCTTTATTTTCTCTTCTAATAGATTTAGTTATTAAATTATAATCTTTTATAGATTCTTTTCTAAGAAAAGTTTTATTAATAGTACTAGAATTATTATTATCTAGCTATATATTAGTTTCTAAACTATAGAAGTATTTTTCTATTATTTAAATTATTTAATATACTTATATATTTTATTAAGAGCTAATAATATAT
>JAMAGB010000055.1:0-17918 GCA_023625975.1 Talaromyces sp. PYS2103
TTTTTTCTTTTAGATTTATCTTCTTATATTTATCTAGATTATATATTATTTTTTATACTAGATTATTATCTAGTTATATTAATTTTCTATTTTTTAAAAAGACTCTATTATATAAATCTCTATCAATTTAAATATTTATTTTAGATAATTACTTAGGCAATTATCTAGCCTATAGAAAACCTTTATAAAATATATTTTATAATATTATAAAAAATCTCTAGAAAAGCTTTATTATATATAATTTATTATATAAGAATAGTATTATATTTTATATCTAGATATATCTTATATTTCTTTATAGCTATATTCTTATATTTTAGCTATTTTTATATACTCTAGATTAGGATATTAAAGTGGCTATTAAGACTCTTTATATAGATATAAATATAGTCTCAATCCCCTGTTAATTAGTGTTAGGAATTAGTTATTAATATTAGAGTTTTTACCATATTAAATCAGCTCACCTTGTAGGCTTGTTAGACTAGCCTTACACCAATCCAAGCAGCATTCTTAGACCGTGTAGAACCAACAAGTCCTATAAGTAGAGAAATTATTTATTATAAGGGCTATTTTCTAGCCTTATATCTTATTATCTAATTAATATAGATATTTTTTTAAAAATCTTATTTATAATTTATACTTTTTTATTTATATATTATTTAATACTAAGATTCTTAACTTAAATCTTTACTTTTGTAAAATAATATAGCTTTTATATTTTTCTAATAAACTAAAAGGGTAAGCGCTTAGAGCTATTAGTATTATAGATTAAAAATATAGAAATTTACTATTTTTTCTTTTTTTAACTAGGAATAATATATGAGATAAGGCTTTAATCTAGAACTATTTTATATAATAATCTAATCTTATTATAGTTAAAGATATTCTTTAATTAGAATACTATAAGATATTATTTAATCTTAATTATTTTTTTCTTAATATTATTAGATATATTTATAGTCTTTTTATAAAGTTATTATTAATATATATTTCTTTGCTATTAAAATCTATATAATTAGTTATTACTAAAGATTAGTATTAATTTATTCTTATAATCTAAAAGATTAGCTTAGAAAAACTATACTTTACTATAAATAATCTTAGTATTAACTGGGATTTAAATTTTAGTTTATCTTATCTAGTTATATAGTATATTCTCTAGTTTTAACTAATTTTTAATCTAGTATCTTAAAAAATTATAGTCTAATATAGGATCTATATTAAAAAAAAATATATTTCTTAAAGAGAATTTTAGAAATTAATAAACTAGCTATAATTTTATTATATTTTATAAAGAACCACTTAGATAGCTCTGTAAATAGTTTTTTAAAATAGATGATATTATAGATACAGAAAGTAGCTTTTTAGAAATAAGAGATAGCATTTTAGTGTGTATAAGGGTCTTAGAAATCTTATATAGAGAGAACTAGTATTCTTATTAATAAAATATTTAGCTAGAAATAAGGAAAATTTGAGGTTAAAGTGATTTAGATATAATAATTTTTATATGTGAAGCCCTTTTTAAAATAATAAAGTTTGTAAAAACTAGATTTAATGAAATTTGTATGGGGATTTGTTAGGAATTAATTCTGACACGTGTCTAATTTGTTGTGGGCTAGAAATTCGTTACAACCGGGTATGTTATAAACAGGTTTTACTGTAGTAGTAGTTTTGCAACCTAGGAAACAGGTATATTAAGCTTAGTGTAGGCCTCGGGGGGTCTTTAGGCTTAGTGTATAGCCATGGGATTAGTAGTGGCTTCCGGGTGAGCACCCCTAATATTAGGGTTGAATCTCGGCCGCACGGGCTCTGGAATGTAGGGGGCTCCCGGGCATCGGCCCCTGAGCCTTACATAACGTCTTTATTGATATTTAATAGTGCTCACTAGCGATCAAAGAGTCCTTCCATCAACCATGGATCAAATATGACTTCGCTTGCAGTGGGTCTTTCCTCTGGTATCCAACAGAGCATTCTCCGTATGAAGTGTAGGAATCTAGCCCTATCTTCACTATCAAGCCTTTGTTCAATCTGTTCGAGATCAATTTTGGGAATTGGAACAAGACCCCTCCAATTACCTAAATTTTTAACAATGTTAGCCGTTTGTAAAGAAGCCTTTTTAAACTACTACTGACCAGTTTCATCCCAGTATCGAAGACTGTGCTCACTCCGTTTGAGAAATTCAGGAGGAGGAGGCCCTAATACAGCTACCATTTCCGCAAGATGGTATACTTCATCGTACTCGCCATCGGGGTTTCTGCCTTGAAATATGCGATTGTGCTCGAAAAGATCCCAGACCTGATAACATCAGCCTTTCCTAGAGAATATCGCAACAACAGATTGGACATTTTTCTAAGGAGAGATACATACCACCATAGCTACACTCCAAATATCAACGCTGTAACTCCATTTCATACCCAAAATGACTTCTGGCGCTCTGTATACATCTGGCATAATGTCGTCTCTGTTTTCCTCATTGCCTAGTCGTGCTTCACCTAGATCGCAAAGAACTGGAGGCCCGAAAGTAAAGGGAAGCGGCCGTGACAGATAGATGATACGATCTTCAGTGACTTTTCGAGGTATAGGATGTTCGAGTTCATCTCGTTCGTACTCCGACAAAACTGATATATCATCGATTCCCATGAGGAGGTTACTCGGTTGCAAGTCTACGCTTTCTATTAGTGTCCGGGATCACAAAGAGGGAAAAGGGAGATGTTCACCAGTATGTATAATATGGGCTTCCGTATGAAGAAAATCCAGAGCAGCAAGGAGCTGACGGATCGATGTTCGTAGGACATCCTTATTAAAAACCCGATTGCGAGCGCGCATCTTCAGGTCATAAAGGCTCATGCCCAGTGGCTGGTGAACTAGACAGCGATGTCGACCATTAATTTCAAATGAATCTAGCAACATCCTAATGCACTTCCGACCAGAGTGATTTGACTGCGTTTGATTGATACGATCCAAGATTGGCAGCTCTCGATGTCTTGCTGAACTGTTGACATATATTTTGAGAGCAACATATTGATGGATAACATACTTCAGATCCCGACAAAGCCAAACTGTAGAGCTGGAGCCATAGCCTAATTTACCAACGATTTGATACCTTGTATTCAAAACTTCCCCAATAGAAGCTGGATAGTATCGTTGAGCCTTGTAATTTGGGATTGTCTCTTCTTCTATTAAAGAAGAAGGATCTATAACTTGAAATCCAGAACGTGGGAAAGATCGGGGCTGAGAGAATGGTCGACGAGATGGTATCATGTTGTGTACTAACGATGATTTCAACGAATGTGCTGGAGAGCAGGAACGCTTAACCAGTTGAGATAATATCCGCAGGCGTGGTTGAGTCATGGCCATCAAGCTGTACTTCTTTTCTCGACAGAATTTGTGGCGTAGAATTCCAAGGTTGTTTTGATTATTTTACAAGGGGGGGCTACTGGCATTGTTCTTGACCTTACCTTAAGGGGGAAAAGTCAGGAGAGCGAAAGCCAAATTCGGCCCTTTTGCCTCGAAAATAGATGGAATGGATAAATGATCTATACAGTCTCCGACATGCATGAAGAATATTAGTACTTTCGCAAAGAGACATTGAAATTCAAGAGTCGACTAGGCACATGTTAAATGGCAGTGGTATATATATATATATATATATATATGTAAACTTCAGACAAAACATATACACCAAACGAATATAACGCAGTCTAGCTAGGACATAGCATGTTTCTCAGAAGACAGTTTCATAATTCTCCGCGGTGAAGTCGTAGATGGCCTGAAAGTCCTTGCACCGATGGGGGTTTCCTAAACCGAAAAGCACTGTACGGTGCCTGTCATACGTGGCGCCCTCCATGGCAGTGTCTCCTGCGCACATGATGCCCTGCCGGATGTAGTCGATACAATGCGGAATGTGGTCTACTTGGTCGATCTCTGAGATGAAGATCTCTTCCTTGCGGTTCTCTTGTATTTGAAGGATAATTTCATAAATCGTTTTGCGTACATAGTCCTAGGCTTTAGGTTAGATTTTGCAACCAAAACGAGGAAGATTTAGATAAGATAATTTCTTACAAGACAGTGAAGTTGGTGGAACATCGAGATCGAAAAGCGAGAATACCCATCCCCTGTGGGCAGGCCTGGAGTCAAGCTGTACTTTTCGTGGTCACGGATCAGTACGAACCCACGTCCGGCTGCGAAGAGCAATGGGAGAGTTAGTAACCTTCCTGATAATTCACAGGATATTGGCTTTCTTTTTTTTACGCACGTGGTAATAGGGCATCCCAAGTTTCGTTCAATTTCCCACCATCTCGCGTGGGTTCCTTGATATAGGCTTCGTCGTGCACGAACTTTTGGAACACATATGGCACTGTCGAGAATGCTAATCAGCACATAAAACTCTTCCAATTGGAGGGAAGGGATTTTCACCTTCTGGTACCACCGTCGGTGGTGCTTTTATATGCACCTGCTGTTGAGTTTTCGCCCAGAGAGCACCTAACCCAGCAGACACAATTACCAAGCCAAGACACAGGGTAATCTTTAAGACAGAGAACCGATAGGTTTTCCAGGACTCGTTCAATATCGTATAATATTTTTGCCAGCCTGAGTCGGATTGCGTCGTTTTCTCCAAGTCCGAGAATATAATGGGCTCCGTCTCATCGGAGAGTGCTGCGTATTTTGATGACTTTGTGAAGAAATCCATTTGCCCTTCCCCGGCATTTAGGTATTGGAAAAAACTTAAGTCTCTAGCTACCGTGAGTATAACAACTCGCGCGATTTGTTGGGGGCTTCGCGAAGAAAGAGAGAAAGGAAGAAAGTTGGGGGGGTAGAGCAATCATCAGCGGGGAATACCTCTCTTTATAGGGCTTATGGGGTCTACAAGCAGGGGTAGGCTTCGACTCTGGAAAGCCTAGAAATGGGGGTACAATCTTGGAATATTTCATTTTTAATTTAACGAGTCATCTCCTTTTTGTTTCTTGGTTCTCATTGATTAGAGACATGTTTTTCGTTATTGTCTCTCTCCGAACTAGTAGTGGCTACTATACAATTATAATCCACGTTACTCTGTTCTACTTAGTTATTCATCTTTCACCTATGCTACCTAATTTAGTCAATTCCTCTATCAAGCCTCAAACCACGTAAGATTGTACTCGTGTTCCCGGGCAATCTGGAAAGCGCTGATGGAGTCATAATCCACGCACTCATGCTCGATCCCCCAACCAGAGACTGTGGTTGCCACCCCTTCACCAGGAACAAACAAAGGCGTGTAGCCCTCGATCTCAAAAGTGGCACGTCCACATAGAGTACTTTGCCGAAGATATTCGAAACAATGATCAATGTGCACATTCCACTTATTTTCCGTATAATTTGGTGTGCTGGGCCCACCGGTTTTGATTTGCCAGTAATGAGCCCTGATATGATTCTGGTGGAGTAGTCATGTTAGCCATTCATTATTACATAGTTACATTCCAAGCTAGCCTGCTCAAATATACAGAAAAACATACCAGGCAATGCATTTGGTGCATGATTGAAAGCACATAGAAGTTTTGCGGAGGCGGACTGGGACGATTGGGGTGATAGTAAGGAGATGGCATGCCTTGAGGCAGATTGTACTTCTCCTGCTCTTGGTCTGTTATATAAAGCACATCATGGCCTAAGAAAATCAATGTTAGCTAATTTACTATCAAAAAAGCTCAGAAAATAGAAAAGAGGCTCGTGTTAGGTACCAGCAATCAAAGCTTCCCAGTTATCGTTCGCTGATTCGGATGGCCCAACATAACGTTCATCCATATGGAACGATCTCTTCACAGTCTGGAATAGTTCACGAGGCAAAGGCGAATTGTGAAATGTTGTTGTAGGCCGCAAAGCAAGGCCAGCAGCGACTATCCATCCGATGGAAAGGAACAACAGCCCTGGGTATTTGAAATATTTCCAAGGAAACCACACCCTTCTCTTTGATGAATCTAATTCAAGATATGCTTCTGGGTCACTCGAAGGATCCTCATGATCACTGGAGTAGGAGGCTAGAAATGGCTCTGTTGCTTTGCTCTCTTTCATTTTGTGCAGTGCTAAGAGTATGTGATGATATGGATTTAGTACTTGAGCGGGAACGAAGGAAATTGGATTGTTGATGCAAGAACAAGCTTTGTGGACTGTAGCTCTGGAATCCGAGAATCTTGGGAGTGCTTAGATGGAAAAATGACGGAATTGTGAGGCGGCCGGATAGAGGATTAGTTACTCTTGTAGTTCCAATGCGGAGATGAAAATGTATAATCATGTATATTGGTGTATCTATGTATGTAGCCGTAATGTATAAATTTTGTATGTATGTATGTATGTATGTATCAATACATTACCCTTGAGACAAATACTGGTGTAATTTATACGTTCCGTAACCTGTAGTGTGTAATACCGCTTATGATACCTCGAAATACATGTCTATTCGAAGGAAACCCTTATCACATCTACAAGAAGCTGCAATTAATGAGGGATTTAATGCAGCAACTATAGATAGAGAGCAAGCTAACAATGAGATCAGCACCCATGCATAGTCATGCTCAAAAATCGAAAGCGAAAATCTTTCCGGTCGTGTTGGTACCGAGGTAAGCGAAGCAGCTTGTTGGTGGCCTTAGGGTGCAGATATAATGAAAAGTGTTGTGTTATTGGTATTAGACTAGTTGCTACAATTTGTGACTACTACTACATCGATCCCGGCCTTCCACAAGAGTGCCATACCACATGCAATGGAGAGTAACCCATCTCCGGTAACCAATGGTCCCTAACCGTCCTTGCACAGTGCTTCGTGTGCTCCATGTCCAATGTAGTGTTATCCCAAACACTGCGGTTTCGGAAACCTCTGATGGACATTTCCAAAAAATATGCGCAGTGCGCCATATGGAATTCTTGGTTGGAGAATACTACAGGATGGACCCCTTTCCGCACCTCCTCTAGTGTTGTAGGTTGCTGAAGAGCTCTATCTAACCAAAACGGATAGTCGACTTCAGAAAGATAGCTTTCCATCAACTCTCCATCGAAGCAGTCGGCGTGCACCCAAGCGACTAGAACAACGTCGTATTTGCAGCCCTTTGCTCGGGCTTCCTCTGGGCTACTGCCACAGTCTTTCCAGTGTGATTCTTCATTGGGCTCGCCAAATGATTTTGTGTCATGTATTCCGGACACTGGACGAGTATCGAGAAGAGGATGAGGTCGTGGTGAATGGAGTCGCAGGGTGTAGATAGCAGCTCCCAAGAGAACCACGATAGAGATCAACAAGATCCCATTGATGACCATACAGGCCGTTGTTCCATTGAGGGAGGATTTGGTTTTCTTTCTTCGGGATAGAATGGGAGCGGAGAGGTCATACTCTTCTTGGTAGTCTCTTCGGAGGCTATCTTTGGCAGCATTATGAGTCTCATCCATCTCAGCATAGAGATTAAGTGAACAATTGAACACAAGTATAGGAATAGATCAAGCAGACGAGGCCACTTTTTTGTTATATGGACCTTTAGGGATACTGGCAAAGTCACAATGAGAAGCATCAGCATATCCGGGTGGTGAGTTTCCAGGTGGACGGAGAGCTCACTCGGGGTGTCCTGCTCAGACTGGGTATGCTGCAGTCTTCGTATGAATGGATTTCCTTCTTTAGAGGACTGTTTCTATAATTTCCTATCTTCTTATCTCGCATGAGGGCAGGTTTTCATCTAGAGGGCCAGTCAATGTAGCTAGAGTGCCATTACCGTGGACTAATACCACCGGTTTCGTACTCCGTACTCCGTATTGTAATTGATACCTAAGCCGAGTGGGATGTGTAATGTATTGTATTGTGTGTCTATCTAGGAATGCCATACATAATATACTGACTGCAAAGCTGCGCGCGCTAGTTTAACAAGGGGATTTCTTGGCAAATCATCATATCGAGCCTGAGGAATAGTTGATATCCAATGAGAACCTTGGAACCTTATCTCACGGGGAAACGATAGATCGACACCCCCGAGAATAGCTCCACACCTATTCCGTGCCGTTGGCGATCCCTCCCCCGTTCTATCGCACGGCGTTAAGATGCCTGGCTTGCTTCCTGAGCAACCTTCTGAGGCTTATCCAGCTAGCTTGTTGGTCAGCTATAGCCAGCTTGTCGGGGATGTGGTGGCGCTAGGTAACGGCACGGGTACCCGTTTAACTCCGGTACTGCATCTGGTTAATACTACAGTAGTAGCTCTAATATTCCTTAGAGTAGTATACCAATTATTCATTCGTAGCGAAGTGGTAGACAACTAGGTAAGATTGTGTAGAGAAAACCTAGATAAGCTAAGCTCTGCAGAGAATTTTGCTTTACAATGAAAACCTAATCTAGTCTGTAAGGCACCTATGCAGGTGAACCTCATTCTTGGAAGTAGCTGGTAGCATTCACATTCTCTCTATCTATCTACTTTCAGACCATTCGAGGATTCGGTCGAATTTTCGGCAAGTGTGGACTAGCTCTATATCCGCTAACAACTGGCCTGCTGCCTCATTCCAAATTTTGGGCACTGGGGTGAGATCGCCTCCACACTGGATCACCTGGCGTAGTGTTTCAACACAGTGATCTGATTTGTGTTAGGATTTATGTACGATGTAAGTAAGCCTTTACATACCAACGTGTAGCCAGTATTCGGGTATATGAGGCCTTATCGTGTGGATTGTTGGATAGTAGTCGTCGTATATCGCCTGCCGAAGGTAGTTCTGAGGGAGATGGTTAGATGAGATTTCCTCTGATGTCGACTGGAAAGACTTACCAGACAATGAAGACTATGTTGTACGGTTGTCCTGCATACTTATGTATCAGAATAGCCATGACAAAAGATACACATTTTCCGATGACTGACGCAGCCAGATACGAGCCCTTGTATTCTGATATATCACCATTTATACTCTCAGACTCTTCCTTGGTTAAAGGAATAAAATTGCCTGACACAGTCTCATGGTTAGTTATTTGCGGCCAGAGAGGAAAACCCTAGCTGGAGTTCTGAATACCTGCCAATCGATCCCAAGCCTCATCCATCTCCCTAGTAGGCTTACCAACATATCTCACTTTTTCATCTGGATTGAAGTGCATGTAGAAGGTTCCGTTTTCATCAGCTTTGATACCACCCCAGAATCTGACTTCTTCAATCTCTATTTCATTGGTGGCCGCCTCTGTCCGTGAAATTCAGTAACTGTGTTCGGGAAAATAATTTGAAAAACGAAGAAGTTCGACTCACGCATCTCTGTACTGTATCCACTTTCATAGCTTTCTCGTCGCAGGAGCGGGTAATCCATAAGGAGCACGACTAAGAGGCAAACTCCAAGTATAAAGGTAGACGCCATCCATGGGATTACTGTATTTTCTGATGTCCTTGCCTTTGTCTTGAACTCTCCTTGATGAAGGAAACTTTCCTGCTCACTGGTGGACACAGCCGAGCCTGAATTTCGTCCTGGATATTGAAAGAACCCACGAAAATTGACCATCCTGCAGGCAAGGTATTGCTTTTCTGTTGAAGGGTTCTTTGAAAATGAATATTAAAGCAAGAGCAAGTATCAGAATTGGACTTGTCAAGAAAATGCTCAAGGACAAGCGCGCCCAGCAGGGTAGGCTCGCAGTGGTTGTTTCCGCCTCTGATAAGCTCATATGTACAGCATCACATCCAGCAACATCAGGAACCCATTCTCCGCATTGAAGAAGATCTAGTTAGACGAGGCTACATTTCACCCCTCAATACCGCATCTGATATGTATTTTACGGACATACTATATTATCACACCAATCACTAGAATTATACAATTGAAAGAAAGTCTTGCGTGAAATATTTCCTGTAACATAAAATATACAGTTTGTGTATTACACCATGGAGCCCGTGACAGGACAGGACTGTAAGGTACGACTGTCATACAATACGTGTATTGTATCCTTTGAATACATCGAAATTCATTGTAACCAACATTCAACATGCAGACATCCCGGTCGTGAAGAAAGATAACAGGTGGACATGAATCATTAAAGGGCTTATCTGCGGAGTCAATGTTTTAGAGAGAGAATCCTACGATGAACACAGCGCTAAACTCCTCCCAGAGATTAGTTTGTCGGGGCTTTCCAAATTGTATACCTTCTAATTCGAAAAGTTCGAGTCCTTAGGTTGTGATCAACCTTCTTTTCAATATTATTTTACTTTTGGGATCCTTGTGCACATTTTCATCACAAGAAATGGCATTCAAATTTGTCCGGTTTTCTGAAAAGGCCGACTATCAGCGTGCGCCGTCCAGCGAGGATGAGGAGGGGAGAGAGGCGCCTGAGGAGATTAGCCTTGGTTGCAGTAAACAAATTAGAAGACTATCTGGAGGGTGGGTTATCAGTATAGCCAATCTGTTTTTATTTATTGTGAATATCGGTCTTCTCTTCATGAACACCACTACGCACAAAACAACAAATGCTCCTGAAATTGACTTTGTGATCCGTGAGTATCTCATTCTGTTGACCGTTTAGAATGAAGAATAGGTACCTGACTAGATTTAGCACCGCTACGAAATATCCTCTCTTATGATATCCGGGAAAGCGATGTTGGGATTGGGAAAGTCTCTCCCTTTGGAAAAGACACGCCTGAGGCCGACGAACTATGGAGAGAAATCAGTCAAGATGGGCCTTGTATGTCGATTCAATGAATTCACTAGCTCTTTAACTAATAAGTACGAAAGATGGATGGGTGACGGTGCAGAAAGAAGATCTAGATCGAATCAACCAAACTTCTGTGCGACTAGAAGATGGATCCGGGTATCTTGCCGGATTGGAGGTATATCATGAACTTCACTGTCTAGTATGTTTTATCGTGAATTTTATAGGTAGACTATGCTAATCTTCAAAATCAGAATTGGTTCCGCCGCAAGGTGCTGGGCAGAGAATTTGGGTTCTTGGAGGATCCCATGCCCGAGTACCACCTGGCCCATTGTTTGGATATCCTTCGATCCAGTATCCAGTGTCATGCGGATCTCAGTCTGATGCCTCTTCGCTGGGTGGAGGGATATCCGTTTCCGTGGCCGGTTTTCCAGACCACAAGGAAATGCCGCCGCTGGGATGATATTTTTACCTGGACAAAGGAGCACTCGATAGGGGCCGCGGGCCGCGTGGTTCATCCTCATCTTGGACCGGTGGATGGCAAAGACTTTGATCCAGAGACGCTGCCGCGTCCGGGTCATCTCGTCTTTATCGATGAAGATTGATGTAATCGGCTCAGTGTGGTCAAAGTGGTAGTAATTCTCAATGTCAAATTAGATAGGAAGACATGAATCAAGTTTTCTAAGTAACTACTACAAAGTCGGCCTCCTATCAAGGCTCCTCTTCCAACTGAAATGTACTGAGAGATCCATTGAAAACCGCCCCAGAAGCAGAGTGTCTCTTGCTCCACTCCAACAGGTCAGTGTGCTTCCTACATTTATGCAGCACATTATAATTCGGCACCGGTCTGTCCTCACCGCGCACCCAGTTGTACGTCACAACGGTGGCATCGCTATCACTAATGTTTATTGTTAGATCTTGATGGCCAACATGTGCCCTGTCCAACTTACCACATGAGTTTCTGTCGAAGCATATCTGTACAATGATCTATGGAATGCAGTTGTCAGCCCAGCGGCGAGATTTTGGGGAATATTGGGAACCTGCAAACCTAAGCGAGCGTGATACTTGTCGGGATTATGCAGTAAGAATTTTCGTTCTGCCTCATAGTAATCTACATAGGACGCCCGGAATAATGTATACTGCTTATCGTTAGGAAGGAAGAAAGTTGAAAAAGAAAACATCCCAATAACTAACCAAACAATGCAACTGATGGGTCGCCTCGAACGTCGCAAAAAATCCGCCATGTCCTGCCGCCGTACTTTCCACACGTGCTTCAGGATGCTGTGGACTAGATTGATCATACAAATCCTGCGAGATGAGCATGTTATCGGCCCAGAGGCTATCCCACATGGCATCCACCGCAGGAGAAGGGGGTCCCTTGTAGGGGCTTGGGGCGTCTGGGTTCCCGTTGAATCGGATAAACTCGTGATTCTGGAGTTCAAAGACAGGCATCTCCAAGGGGAATCTTTCGAGTGTATTAGTGGGTAGTTTTGGTTGTGAGGAAGATGGATGGGGACGACATGCGATCCCGGACGAGGCAATGAGAGTTCCGCAAAAGATAGAGAATGAGAAAAGACCAACGTGGATGGCCCATGCTCGAGAAGAAATCCATGTCGCTCGCGGAGTTTGAATGAAATCCATGACCAATTCACAGGAACGTATGTAAAACTTGGTTGAATGGAGGGGATGCGGAGTAAAAGTTTTCAAGGTTGGGAGGGATCTAGGTAGAAATATCAATTGATATGGAGGGTGTGATTCTGCAGCCAATCGTCAATCGTCCAGCTTGAGCTAATCACTGTCGTATCAAAATGAACAGCACAAAGTAAATACGGAATTTCCTAGTTGAAAAGATATTTTCATTCCGCATTGAAAAATCGATCAAGAATCTAGGCTAGGTAGTGTAGTAATTCGCGATTACTTCTGTCATACAAGTTCTAAGAATGCTACTCAGAAATATTGCTCTGTCCAAAGACCACTTAATTATGCCCATGATGTCCTGACGCAGGATCAACTGTCCGGAATATCTCGTGCTCCTTGGCCCATTCGACCAGTTTATCCCATTTCCGACATTTATGAAGTGTGTTGAAGTTTGGATCCTCCCCCAACCTCCGGTTCGGATTAATCTCAATGAGATACGGAGTGACATCGGCTGTGCACATGAGATTGATACGCAGTGTTTCTATGCAGTGATCAACATGATGTCGAACTAGCTGTGGAGTTCCATCAAACGATGGAAGAGCACTGTAGTCCCACTCATCCCGGTATGTATACTGTCGAACCAGATTCTACAAAGTAAATGTCAGTTTGACTTTCGAATTGAAAGATCGAGTAAAAGAGTCTCTGACCAAACAATGTATCTGATGAAACCCTTCAAGCAGACCCGCAACACCTCCCCCTTTCTCTTCGGGAACTTCTCTCCAGCCTGTGGTGGATTTATTGAGCTTTGGGAGCATATCTTTTGGAACATTGAATGCACCATCTTGGACGATTGTTAGCTACCCGACCTCCTCGATTCATGATTGTATTGACATTACAGTTCCATAGGTCATCCCATGCCTTTTCTAATTCGGCTGTAGGATGACCACGATAGACTGAATCATGGAAGAAATCGTTCTCGAAAGTCTTCCACTCATACTCCACAGCCTCCATAACCGGTGCTAGCAAGACATCAGTCAAATCATCCAACACTGTTGCATGGGGGTTAGTTTGAAAACTCGTACAAACAGCTGCCATGTGCTCCGCACATCGTCGATCGGTTACTCGTCCATGGGAGGAAATGAAGAGGTTCAAGAGTGAAAAAATGAAGAAGAATAAAGACAAGATAAAAAGGAGCACGTTTCGGTTTTTAAGGCTCAATCTCAGGCGTTGATAATTCCAGTTGTCGGTGAAATAACCGACATCTTCTTCACCAGTGACTGAATCCTCTGAAGAAACCTTTGAGTACTGCTGCGTTTGGATGGCCATCTGGCAAGTTGAAGATAGATTCTAACTAGTATAAGATGACTTCGGGGAAACGAAAAGAAATAAATTTCTTCTTTTTTCAAATAAAAAAAAAATCAATGCTGGAGTTCACCTTTGACCCTGAGCCTTAGAGAGTTCGACTGCCAGGCTAATATTCCCAAGTACGCCCCCTCTTTTCACACATGAATTCCTACCTGATGATTACCCGGTGTACATACGAAAGGATCTAGGTCAACTTATCACAGGAGAGAAGTTTTTCCTTGTTGTTGGTTCCATCACATAAGTAGTGTCATGTACCTAGGTAACTATCACTTACCTAGTAAGCGTAACGTAATGAGTGTTCCGTAAAATACCGTACCTTACGTACATATAACAATTAGGTTGTTTTACAACATGATACAAAACCAACTTGTATGAAAGAAGCACCCAATAGTGATAACCAAGAAAGGAAGTCGATGGGCAATGCATATTGTTGAAATTTTCCTTACGCTGGAGGCCTAGCAGGTCCATCCAGAAGGCCATTCCAGCAAGGTTAATCTTGCAACAGACAAATAAATGTCAAGTAACTGTCTATCAAATTGACTTGATGATCCATCCCATTAGCCATGTCGAACAAACTACTACAACTTTTGTTCTTTATGCTCCAAGGGCTGGTAGGAGCTAAAGCGCAGAAATATGCGCTGGTAAATATTGAGCCCTTGAATGGAATTCATCCCTTTTGTTGAGAAACTAACGAGCATCTGGAGCAGAATCAAAGTCATTGGCGACAGTGCCTTGAAGTGATGGGCACGGACTCATGGATGTACTCTCTCAGGCCAGATGCACCAATGGCTCCAGCCATCACTCTTCATTTCTCACATGTTGAGACTGCCGATGAAGATCCCATCGTCAGTGTAGCCATATTCCACAAGACTGACGGGAAGCTAGGGGGTATAAAAATTGATAATCAAGTGAGTTATCCACGATTATCGCCTTGCGTTTGGCCAGGAGATTAAAAGTCATTTTATAGATGCATTATGTCTGTGATGGCGTGGCTATTGAGGCTGGCGTGTGTGAAGAAAGTGAATATGGGACGTTTATCGGACGTCTTATTGAAGCTTCGTACCCGATTATGACCAGAGCTGTCCATATCGCGCAGTTCCCTGAGCCAGTAATATTCCCTATTACTCGATCAGGCGTCTACTGCGTGGAAACACTCGGTTATACAGCGTTTGATTTCTCTGCCTCGATGCGATATGACTCCAAGTACGGAGGCATTCCCGCCATTCAGGTGGGAAAATGGCGTTTTACGTCTTTCGTGACGTTTGCTAGCCTGGCAGCTCTTATCGCGACGACGCTCTTTTATTATGGTACAGACGGAAACAGAGTGAAGTCAGACTTCTATCGTGTTCTCATGACCGTTTTCTGGCTCGTTACTATCCAGTCAGCCGTTGCATGGGCTAACCTAACATATATCAACCAGCATTACTACCAATATGCATGCCAGACCTTGAGAGGTATGGCCATATTCTTAGTTGCTTTACGAAACATGGTGATTGTCTACCTTGTCTTGGAGTCGGCGAGGGCTACAAAACAGAGCAACACCCGAGAACGCCCATACCATTACGTGTTCTACGCGGTCACATTTGCTATCTCGACGGCGAGAGAAAGTGAGCTATTGACCGAAAGAGACGAGTCTCGTGACAAGGTAGAGCTGGTATGGACTCTAGTTAGTAGTGTCATCATGCTACTATATCACGTTGAGAGCTTGCAAAAGATGTCAGCTTCGCTATCATGGCAGAAGATGCCTCGGAATGTCGCCATTGCTCGGTGGATATCAGTGCTTCTCGTGATTTTTATACTAGCATTTACCATCATCAACGTAACACTCTTATGGTCATGGAGTGTAGCAGACGAGTACGGACATGATTTATTAACTAAGTTGTGGTGGCTTAGGTGGTTTCTGATTGATGAATGGCAAACTACTGTATATCTTGCAGACATTGCTCTGGCTATCTTTGCGTGGTCAGCTGCGCTTGAGGATGGGGAGGAATCTAGCACTTTGCGAGCTTAAACGGAATTGCGACTTTCATTTTGCTCTTTGAATACTTAAAATTTAAAGGCATCTTAATCTCCAGATTTTAACTTATCACGTTCTCGGCCGCCTGTAGCAAAAGTGGAACTTTCCATGTCCCAATCACTTCCTTCCATAGTTTCATGAACTTGAAGATTTTACTCTCACCTCCAGCTCCTCCAATGATCATCAGTCCTTGAGGCTGACCTAGTCCTACTGGACCCTCCAATCGACTCATTGGAACCATTGCTTTAGGATAACCTGCCAGAGCTGCGACTGCACAAATTTCACAATCACCCGGGCCGATGATCAGATCAATTTTATTCTCTGCCAGAGCAGCGTCAATCCCCTGCGAGCCAGCTAAGCGTTTCCCGTGGGCTTTAGCAGCTGAAGCGGTTTCATCGGTCAGTGTAGACTCTAAAGTTTGAACGAGATCGGTTTGATCAGTATGTGCTTTCAGTAAATTTGTCAGTAAACATTCCGTTAGAAAGATGTGGGAGAGTCAACCTACGTTCAGGCATAGCACGGGCAGCATTTTTATTGTTGAATTCAATCAACTCCGGAACGGAGCTCACTTCTGGGTCTTGCAACTCCTTGCAGAACTTTTCAAACTGGCTCGGGAATTCGAAATCTATGAAGAATTGTTAATGCGACTCATATCGCCAAGCGTTGTACGTTGTACTCACACGAGACCGAATGACTGACACTCTTTCCCTCGTAGGTCAAATCTTTCATTAAGGGTAGCTTGACGGGATAAGCTACCTTCGCACCTCGTTGGGCTATTTGGGTTCTCGCCCATTCATATCCGTCGAGCTAATGTCTTTGAATGAGTCTTGGGACTGTAAACTTCCTAGTACGCGAGCTTACAATCTGCTTTTCCACATCCTCGTCCCGGAAATTTTGAAACCCAAAAGCGTTCCATACCACTGGATCAACGAAACCAACAGAAATATCCTCCCATTTTAGAGATTGTGCGTCGCTGGCATGACTCGATAGGAGCAAATTCATCAGCATCTCGAGATCCTCGGGAGATTTCGCCATACCGCCGATTCCGTCGAAACTTCGGCTCAGGGTGAACAGTCCATCTGTTGAAACAGTCCCTAGCGTTGCTGTCATGGAATATAACCCTGCTCGATTTGCAGGCATACAGACCGAACCCCCTGTTTCAGTTCCTATCGATAGTGGTGCAAACCCAGCCGACACTCCCACGCCGGATCCAGAGGATGAGCCTCCAGGACCCGAACGACCACAAAAGAGATCATCTTCGCGAAAGCCACCAACTATATAGGCTGACTGGGTTAGGCCGTTTACAGCAGACCAGCCAGCTGTGATACAGGTCGCTTTGAGACCACAGAATTCCGTCATACTAGCTTTCCCTATGATGACTAGACCACTCTGTATCAGCAGTTCAACAATTGCAGCATTTCTCTTGCCGTAGGTCTCTTTGAAAGCAAAGGCTCCCGCAGTTGTAGGCATTCCGAGTGCCTTGGATGTGACTATAGCATCTTTGATAATAATAGGAATTCCATGGAGCGCACCGCGGGTTTTACCATTAAGTCTTTCGCTATCGAGTTCTGCGGCTCGAGACAGAACAACCTCCCGAGGTGCAATTGAAATGATTGCCCGTAGTCCAAGGCCTGCCTTGTTGTGCTTCTCGATTTGTGCTAGATAGGCATCCACGATATTGACACTAGTTGTTTGACCAGCCTGCAATAAACGGCATAGGTCTGTCGCTGTCGTTGTTAGGATATCAAAAGGAAGCTTTTTCTGGGTGATTTCCATGGTGGCGTGTTCAATCTAAACGACTGTGCCTTTGTATAGGGAGTTGGTAGTCGATAACTTCTTTTATCGAAGAAATCTTACCACCATCAGTGACCAGCCACTTCTGCGTCACGAGACGATAACCCGCATGAACCCTAGCCCTAAAGCCCTAAGGGCGTTTCACGTGATTATTGCTGAGGCAATGTTTACTAGGTAAAGGTAGCGCAGAATCTATTCCAAATAGCAGCAGATGTGGGCAATGTCGAGTATATCGAAGAAAATCCAAACGCCTCTATCGTAGAATTCTAACTCATTTCAGCACCATTTGTATTTGATCTTCTATAGCTGTTACAGTCAAACTTACCAAAATGCTTGGGTGTATTCTGAGTATTTTATCAAGGTATTACATGGTACATACAGAGTTTGGCGTATAAATTACATACATACATACATACAGCAAGAACTACGGGGAGTACGAAAAGCGCGAGGAGGATACTGTTCTTGACCCTGCTCGTGAGATTATCTGGACCAAGA
>JAMAGB010000055.1:18018-48783 GCA_023625975.1 Talaromyces sp. PYS2103
AGGATACTGTTCTTGACCCTGCTCGTGAGATTATCTGGACCAAGAACTACGGGGAGTACGAAAAGCGCGAGGAGGATGCGGTTCTTGACCCTGCTCGTGAGATTATCTGGACCAAGAACTATGGCGAGTACGAGCGCAAGCATTAAGTCACGGGTCTTCAGGTTTGTGAGCCAATTAGATACACACATGATGAAAACTCGACTGACTCTACTAGGTTTCAAGGCTAATGGGGTTTTTCAACTACAACTTCCCTGGATCCCGACTTCACAAGGCCAATTACTGAGAAGGGTGCTATGGGGATGGAGCGAATTAGTGTCAAGGGCAATCAGAACGTACATTTTCACAGAAATAAGTGACTAATGTAAACGCTCAAGTGGCGTTCATCTTAGTCTCTGGATTTCTTATCAATCAATTTATACCTATCTTTCTAAAAATGCGTGAATGCGTATTAAGGCTTCAAGTTTTGACATAAGAGCAAGCACCAATTTGTGTGCGGAATGTAGAACGTACAAGACTCTTATCCACTGCTTGCAGCTGCGTCGGAAAGAGAGTAGTCAATATAGACCCGAATATTTATGAGGCCTGGAAGATGTATGTTGCTGCTCGCTGGCACATTTCTGTCAACTCTATGAACATCATCTTCAATCACATCACGTTATCCGGATTATTATTGACTCTATATGTCTAGTTTCATAGAAAGATACGCTGCGAGTAATGGTCCAGAGCACCTACTCGCTTATCTCAACACAGACCGGTCTGTATAAGTATGAAAAGTCTTACGTCGGAAAGCTTCTGCATGATAAGCTGCAAGCAGTCATCGTGATTACTCTGGTTTCTAGGTATTTGTATGGTAAGTTAGCCGTTTTCTTCGGATGCACTACATCAACTGATTCCCGCTAGTACCGGTGTAAGTTCTGAATACATTTGACTCCGTCAGCGTATGCTACATGATTATGCAAGCCCTAACTAGCCGAGACGCTTTTCTCAACTCTCCTCAGGGTGGGTGGTTGTCCAGTGTAACTTAGTGTTAATTTAGTTTTCTTTTGTCATTCCCATCTATTCCAATGTCAGATTTCCTGTATGGAGGGTCCCATCCTTCCACCAAAAATGTGGGAAATATTGAAGCTCTCCAAGTACGCAGAAAATGGCTCCGGCTCTGAGGAAGAAGGCCTGTTAAACGAGAAACCAGACACAGTATCATCTCCATCCACACATTATTGTTCTCATTGTCATCATTCCTCCCCTGGCTGGTCTCTACTACGACAGAAATTCTTACTGGTGCTGCCATGGATACTGGTAGCCGCATTATCAACTCTTCTTCTCGTGACATCTTTAGAATGGATGCCGAAGCAACATCCAGAGATATTACTCTACTGTACGCAAACCTTGTTTCATAACCCGATTTTCCCTCCCCAATCAATTGCTCATATCGTCAGCGCCGGTAAATAACCTTGTTGAGTATGAAACTCGCACTTTCTATCGCAGCCGCGGGGAGAACAAATCGCCCTTTCAAGGCTGGCCCGACGACGAGAAGGACAGACTATGGCGAGACTCTTATTATCGTGAGATTATAGCCTTGTTGGAGAAAAAACTCCAAACCCCGAGACTTGTGTCATGACATCCATCTGACCAACTGCCTGAAAACAGCCGGGCTTTTCACATACATCGATGAGGAAACCGCATCTCAATTGCCCAACGTTACTTCGCGAGTCGCAGAGCCGGGCCTCGAAGATCAGTATATGGTGGTTTTAGACGTTTTTCATCAACTGCATTGCTTGGTAAGAAGTATTCTAAGAAAAAGAACAAGAATAATTATGAACTCTACTTAATGAACAACAGAACTTTGTTCGTCAAGCCTTCTACCCCGAGAGATACGGTCGAAGTATGTATCACGCCAACGGAACTCTGGACTATTGCACATGGCTACATATAGGTATAGTCTTTCTACTGATAATTCCATCTTCTTTTTTGTAGCAACAGAGACAAATATTTACTTGCAATACAGACCACTGCATTGATCAAGTCCGCCAATCTCTCATGTGCTCTGCAGACACGTCTATTATCCCCGTGCAGTGGAACGATGCAACAAAGAGTATGCGTCCACGTGTCGACACTATCCACACCTGCAAGAGATACGATAGTCTGCTCAACTGGACCGCCGGACGAAATCTAAGCAATTTTCGAGGGGCAGCTCGTGTGGTGGAAAATGGGCGAGGGGAGTTCGTCATTGAGGATTATTTGGAGGATAAGATGAATGGGCGGATTGAGGTAGCGGAGTCAGAGTGTCATGCCATTTAGATAAATAGGTATATTTGCAGACTTAAGAACCTGGGAGGAAGTCTGGCTTGTACTTAGTCAATTTAAATATTGTACTGTCAGTATGGGGCTTTTTCTAACTTGTATTGTTCAAAGGCCCATCTGCTGGATCACTGTAACGGATCACATCAGCTAAATTGACATGCCTGAGCGAAGCTCATACCCGTGCTGGAGGCGCACCACACCGGAAGGGCAATTCTGACTATATAACTAGACTATGTATTCTGCCTTCGGTATAAATCTTTAGCAATAGACCTAATCGTGTTGATTCGCCCTATTGACGATGTAGAAGAATGCTTTGGTACATCTGATGTATGCATCTAGTATGTACAGTCCAAGTCCAACGCCACGCCATGCCGTTTTGAGGTCCAGCCCCAGCAAGAACGTGGCCATTGCCGGAGCGAAGCAAGTGTTTCTATGTGACTGAGAATAAACAGGAATGAGCCGAGATCAGAGTTAGCTATATAGCGTGCACACGGAGAGACTAAGTCTTAAACTCCGAACATTCAGATAGATCAATGGTTTGATTGAGTACCATTAGCGGGCTCTTGATGTTTGGCTGAGGATCCCTTGCCTCGCCACGTGGATACAGCTGGAATATTGGCTTTAAAGCGTTGCTCCTCTGTTCCATATGCCCTGGGCGTCAATTTGATTAATGTGTGGAGCGGGACCTCCATCCAGGGACTCTGCTCTTGAGACATATTATGGAAGTAAGAATAGATGCATCTCAGAACTGCTTGGTGGGTGACGATTATAATGTTCTCACTGCGTTCCAGCTCCATGATGATTGGCTCTAATCGTATGACAACGTCACGGTATGACTCTCCGCCTCGATAACGGTAGTTGTATTTATCTTCGTCTCGCGCGGCAAAGTCTTCGGGGTATTTCTCGGCAATTTCTTCATATGTCAATCCGTCGCAAACACCAGAATCAAGTTCATCCAGGGCTTTCCATTCGAGCTTATCATACCCTGTCTCTGCAGCCAGGTGACGCGCCGTCTGTATTGTACGCTTCAAAGTAGACGTCCATATAGTGAGTTTGGCACCAGCTGGAACGCCGGACTGCTTCAGTAGGTCAGGGAGTGCGCGGGCATATGCTTCTCCGCGTGTAGAGATATCAGAATCGCCACCGATCTTTCCAGTCAAATTGAATTCTGACTCCCCATGCTATTGACACAGATTAGTATCGAAAATATCAATGAATAAACATATAATGAGCTGACATACCCTGGATAGCCAGATAGAACGAGGCTTGATATGGAGATTCTGAATGTAATACACAAGCCTACTTGACAGATAGTCTTTGATCTGATTTATAATGACCGTAGATCCAACGTTTATGAGCTTAACGTAGGTGTAAGGTTTCTCGTCACCGTCTATGGTTTCGTAGACTTTCTCATAATTGCGAATGCGATTGCGAAAGTCTTGCGCTGCCACCTCCGGATCTTGTCCTTTGTAATCGGGTGAAGTCAGCTTGACCTCAAGTATATTATTCATTATAATCTCCTCATCGTCGCACAATGATTCCACAAAAAGGGTCTCGATTCCGGCATCAGTGCAGGTTTTGTGAATCCATGCTCGCCTCTGTTTCGTCGAATTGGTGGCGTCAAAGATTGCAACAACACCGTTGGATTCTTTGAACCATCTTAGCATATCTGACACAGCAGCCTCAGCGGCAGCTTTTCTCATTTTCTCGCCTTCCGGGTTGTGTGGATCGAAAAAGTTGGCTAGAGGATGAGGCGACATCTTTCGACGGTACGTCCCTACATTAAATATACGCGCGGAGATTCCAACCCAGGCAAGGTATCGCAGAGCTAATAGAGTTGTTAGTCGTAATCACGCAACTAGCTGGATGAACTGCTGACCTTTTCCTGAAATGAGACTCTTGCCCCGGGCAGGCAACCCAACCATCACGACACATATTTTGGTATCGTCAGACTGTTTAGAAACCGTTAGTCGTCATGAGCCTGGAGGCGAGAGTAATCAAATCAAAACAAATTAAGAAAACATGATTCAACACAGCGCATTTAGGAGAAGTTGTAGTGAAGGGGAAGAATCATCATTACAGGAATGTGAAAGCGATGATTTTTTGAGCCGACAGTGCCAGCTATACGGGTCACGGTGTTGATCGGCTTATGAAAATATTCGGTTGTGGTAAAGCTAGAGCCCATGGACTCGGGTCTACGAGCCACACACAGCATGATGTTCTCAATTGGGATGAAAGTCGAAGGTGGTCAATGTCGCTCTCGATATGAATACAGAAATCTGAAGCTGACGCAATCTTCGAACCTTAAAAAGGTCGTAGATCGTTTATATAACGTTGATCGGGGGAAGGCCGGAAGTTGCGCGACTGGAAGTTGGAGTCTGGGGTCGTCTCCGGCATGGACTGTGGGAAAATATGAGGGGAATGCGATTGACCCATCACGAAGTTCGTAGTCATTTGCTGAGGATTATGGGGCATACGTAGCCCACCAAAATAACTTCTCAAATGAGTTGTATCATCTGACACGACGCGGGAGGTGATTAACCAAGAATAAGTAACGTCGACATTCGCAGGAACTCGCACCGAGACCGCGGCACCCGTCTTTTTGCGGGTAAACAAGGCGGAGGATAGCCGGTGGCAGACAGCACAGAGTGAGGAAGCAGACCACCACGAGTTGAAACCGGATAGAGCAGGAGCAAATCATGAGGGCTTGATTGCATTGCGTGAGCTGTCGACTAGCACTCCCTCGGTAATTTGTAGTCATCTACCGTTCGGCAGGTAGCTTCATCGGTTTGCTCTGGCTAGCTAGGGCAAATTTATTCGGGTAAATGGGCGGCTATAGGCATCTCCCAATCCGATTCACTATTTGACGTGCTCATTCATTGGCTTCCTCCAGAACTCCGATTTCTTCGGCCGTGCCAACCATGTGATGTTTCGAAATAAGTTCTGCAGAGAACAATCGAACATCACGAGGACCAAACCATAAGTGCTGATGCGGGGTGTGCAGTCCGGTAGGAAGGGAACATAGCGGAGCAGGAAAAACAACCCCAAACGAATAGGACAAATATGCGTTTCAGGACGGAATTGAGAAATAAATGAAATCACTTACGCTAGCATAAAAAGTCTTGCTGGCCGACTCTGTGCGACCAGATTCCCCCGATGACATTCTGAACGAAGTGCTGGAGTTGTGCGTACAGCTAGGATATCACCACAGCGCAGAAACAGCATCCAAAGGTAGAGACTCGTGAGAGATGTCGGATCTGAGTCGGGGTCGCGATTGATTCTGACGTTGAAAGAGAGTGCTCGTTCGCTCAGCGGGTTTATTGACTCGTGTAAGCCAAGGGAAGGTCGATGGGTGGCGTACAAAGAACTCGGGGGAACCGGGGAAGAGGATTGCAATGAGGTTGGTCGTGGATGCGCATTTATTGTAGCTTCTGGATACTGTTCTTTCGGAAACAAGGAGAGTTGTGTAAGGGAAGTTGTCTGGTCATCTCAAAGAAAGGGACGAGGTCGCGGGGCAAACCTTCGGGAAGGAGCTGATCTGACAGCTCAGCTTTTTGTGGCGGGGAAGCTACTTGACAAACTCCGGAGTATCTTCACTCCACTACTTCTTTTGTTTCCATTCTACAAATGATCAATTGTTTACTGCAGTCTGTGAGACATATGAGAAACGAGAACTTTATGCCATTTGATTTCATCGGCAGATATTTTTGCGACATATACGAAGACAGAACTCTAAATAGACGCGCTATGCAGATCATGCCGCAGATACAGCAGCAGATTCAGGGACCTCGTTCTGAGCACCCAGCTTCTGCCTGTCCGAAATCAGTTTTGTAGACTCTCCGCGAGCTCTGCCGAGCCGTAATTTCCCACCCCAAGGTCCGTCCTGTCCATCAAGAGCGGTCTGTGCTGCGGCGGCTTCTTCGATGGTTGCGAAGTCGACAAAGAGGTAGTAGTGGTCGCCAGGCTCGAAGCGTTTTGAGGGATGGGGAGTAATGAGCTTGGAGATTGCCTCACTAGGGATACGTCAGCCAGTGTTCGATTACCTAGGAATCAGCGGTCAGAGCCATGCATACAGGTTATATCCCTTGAAGAAGCCTTGAACATCAGCATCGAGGGCCTGCTTGTCCACTATCTTGGGAAGACCTCCGACATATAAACGACGGCTGTTCTCAATGTCATTTCCCTTAGTGACGATGTTCGAAGAGGAAGTGTCTCTGCGCTGCCAGCGATCCACGAGTGTAGAGGGCGAACCGGTGTTATTGTTGAAACGAGAAGGGGAGCCTTGGGGGGAGCGTGTCGTTGAGGAGCGGTCCTGGGCTGACTTTGCAACACCAGGCTTGATTCTGATGGGTCGTCCCTGGAGATCTTTGCCGTCCAATTCAACCATTGCGCGCTCGGCTTGCTCCTTTGTGGCTAGTTCGACGAAACAGTAGGATGGATTGCGGCCTGTGAAAGGATCGATCGAGATATCAATGCGTTCGCTAAGGGTAAAAGGTATCAATCAGCCGACGCGCGCACTTCATTTGAGTAATAGGCCGCACATTGAATATTCTCCCCCTTCGAAGATAGTCTCTACGTCCTCCCTCTTGGCCGTGTAGGGCATGTTGCCAACATAGAGCCGTCGACCCTCAGTGATCGACGGGGGTACTGGTTGCCATGGCTTGGTATTGAAGGGGGAACGAGGAGAGTTATGGCCGGACTGATTGTTGACTCGGGGGCTGTTAGTACTAGGGCTGTCGTCGCTCTTTACTCGCCAGTTTGACGAGTTGAATGCTCGACCAGTAGTGCGGACGCCATTTTCCGGTTGCTTATTTGGTGCTGTTTCGTTTAGCATGTATTCTGTTCAATTTCCTGAAAGGGAAGATGTGCTTACTCCACGGCTGTTGTTCGTTGGTCTGTTCGGGGGCGTCCGCCATGTTGACTGTTCAATGTCTTAGCCGGGGACGAACACGAAGTCCTTGAGTGAAGTCCAGGTCCTCTGGTGGCTCAATCAAGTAGTAATCGATATAACCGGACAATTCGCTTACCTTTCAGTGCTCTGAGCTGACAAAATTGGCAATGCCCGCAACGAGAACGGTTCCTGTGGCCTCTTTCAGACGGCGCTAAAGAATGAGATATAAAAAAAAATTTCCCGCCTTAGTGAGCCTGATTTGTTGGGCCCCGCAGGTTGCTTAAGGCGCAAGTAAACATACCGATGGAATGAGCACAACAGGGCTATGTAGGATTATATATAGTGATGATTTAAAAACAAGATAAACCAACTGTATTCTTAAAACTTGAAAATCATAAATTTCTTTTCTTTTTCTTCTGCAATTCTTTCATTTTTTCAGTCTTTAGATGCGATGCCTGATTGGGTTAAGTGTAGGCTCTAACCTGATTTAGCCTAGTAGGGGATTTACCATCAAGTTTCAACTTTCAATGCTTCGAGTTTTTTCCCTTCAACTTACAATCCCTCATCGCTGCAACGTCGTCCGACCAGGAGAATACAGGGCGACGCTACTGTAATGTCTCATCACACAACAATCCACAACCAGCCAGGATGAAAATCTATCTCATCCGCCATGCTGAGACTGTCCATAATGTGGGACAAGCTTGGTATTGCCTACCTTTCTATTTCTATCGTATCAAGATACAGTGATTCATTGACCTCTTCCTCTTCTTGGACAATAATTATAGGGCTGGAACGACAGATTCTACACTGACGAACCACGGCGTTCTGCAAATTCAACGTTTGGCAGCTCACTTCCGTTCTGCGGCAGTCAAGTTTGAGCATGTTTTCGTCTCGGATTTGACGCGGGCGGTGCTTACGGCTGAGGGGATATGCAATACGATTACTTCTGGTATGGTGCCGATAGTGACACCGTTACTGCGAGAACAGCATTTCGGGTCTCGTGAGGGCCTCCGTATTCACGCGTCAGCGACCACGGCGTCGACGTCAACGTCAACAGTAGAGCCCGAACCAGCCGAAACAGAAACTTCAATGCGTACACGGGCAAATCAGTTTTTGGAAGAATACCTATTCCCTGTTTTATTGAGTCATGACAGTGATCAGACTGAACAAGACTCGGCAATCGCAATCGTGGCACACGGCATAATCCTTCGTGTATTATGGAATTGCATTGTTCACGCGTTTCCGCCGGGAAATGTATTCCATACTCCCGAAGTGGCTTCATTTTCATCGAATAGGGGAGGCTTATTGATTCCGTTCTGGAGTAATACGGGTTTTATGGAGGTCTCCGTCCGTCGTCGTCGTCGTCCGAATACAACAAGTTCGGAAGTGGAATCAATACTATCTGACTGGACAATAACAGTATTATCAGTTGATAGCAAGACTCATCTACGAGGTCTGCATCGCACAAGAGGCGGGATAGGGAGCTTGCAGCACGACTCGAAACAGAGGAGTATCGATTCGTTTTTTAAGCGATAGCTCTATAACCATGCTTGGAGACAAGGAGAAAACTCAACATGATGACACCTGTTTCACACAGACCTGTACCGAGATTGAGGATTTTATTTCTCGTCATGCGGAAAGTGAAATATTATGTCCAACTGCTGTCTGACTGAGTATTCCCCTTGCCGAAAAGCTGGATAAATTTTATTATTTTATCTTCAATCATCACTACCTAATATAACTTAAAAACCCAAAAGTTATATCAACATTCCTAACTCCCTAAAAACATGCTGTTCCGTACCCGGCACCGTATCCTCGTTTTCATAGAGAACCTCCGGTTTTATTCCCTTCTGCCTAAAGACATACCGCTTAATCACGTAGGGGATTTGCCTCAGCCCCCAAGCAGCATGGAACCTCGTCGGCACGGAAAACACCTGATCCAATTCCTCCAATGTCTTACCCTTTGTTTCCGGCATGAACATCAATATCAGCCACCAGCCCACCACATTCCAGGCGCCGTACCAGGCGAATCCGCCTGCGGCCGAGAACCGGGATGATAAGGAAGGCCATGTCATAGCCAAAATAAAATTGAAGAACCACGTCGTCGCTGTTGCAAGGGACATGCCGTACGATCGAACATAGAGCGGATACGCCTCCGCAGAATACGTAAACGGCACGGGCCCTTCGCCGGGGGAATACACGACGCCAAATAAAAAGATCCCCAATGAAATACAGGCTATTCGAGCGGTATGATGGGATTCGGGGATATAGAAACTGAAACCGGTGAAGAACATGGATATGGCCATCATGGGGAATGTGGAAAGTAAGAGATTGCGTCGTCCAAAGGTGTCGATTGTATAGACGGCGGGTATCGCAAAGAGCCAGTTTACGACGCCCCAGCCTAGGGAGGCGCTGAAGGCGGAGATCGGGGAGAAGTTGGCTTCGAGGAAGATTTGGGAGGAGTAGTAGGCTATTACGTTGACGCCGCAGAACTGGGTACCGCAATGTCAGTTGGGATAGATCAAAATGAATATAGCTTGAAAATGAATGGGCAGGGAGAGTACCTGTTGCAGGAACATGACGATTTCAGATGCGATTAGAGCACGACGATTGCGTGGAACGGTGATCATTTCGAGGATTTTATGCTGCCCCAGTCTCATACTCGTCTCCGCTTCCAGCAAGGTGTAGATGTAATATACGTCTCTGGCGGCCTGTAATTTCGTACGCCGAAGCCGACACATAGTCTGATACGCCTTGTCGTAGCGTCCTTTACTCATATACCACCTCGGCGACTCGGGGCAAAAAAACACAAGCACACACACCAGTATTGCGGGCATACAAGCCGAGCCCATCATGAGTCTCCAATTCAAGCCGCAAATATGAGGTGGATCGGGCACTTTGAAAAACGCCAGGTCAGCAGCGTAACCAATCATGATTCCGAACGCAGTCCACATCTGCCATTGCATAACAAGGGCACCCCTAATAGCGGGCGGACTTGTTTCAGCGGCATAGATAGGGACAGTGGCTGATTTGGGTCCGATACCGAATCCCAAAACAAAGCGGGCCACGAACATGTGCCACCATGTGTTGACGAAGCCCTGCCATATGCAAGCCAATGAAGAAATGACGCAGGTAATGAAGATAGTGCCGCGGCGACCAAACCAGTGGTTAAAGGGAATTGTGAGCCAGGAGCCGGCAATGGCGCAGCACAGATACGGAGCAGAATTGAGAAGACCTAGTAGCCATGTGGAGCGAGGGTCGTTGCCGTCGATGCCGAATTGGGATTTGTATAGGACTTGGGCTCCGTTGACCACGGTCTCGTCTGGGCTCTCTTTGTCAGAAATAGGGTAGAGTGTAAATGAAAAAGGGAAACATACCCATCCCCTGCACAGCAGCAGATACAGAACAAATTCCAATAACGACATACATCAGCGCCGGCTGTGACCAACGATTCGCAAACTCCTGCCTCAAAACGTGCAACTCGTCATCTGTCAAGCCTTGAATCTCCTCGAACTTCTCGGGTGCCTGCGCCAATACGGCTCCCATCTCAAATGCCCTTATATCTTCTTCGTCACCGACTTGATGCGTAATGCTGAATCGAAGACCTTCCTTTTTCAATTCGTCATGCGTAAGTCCAGCGAGTGGATTGGCGAGTTTTGCGTTTAGATTGCGGCGAGCGCGTTCGGCGGCGGTGAGGTTTGAGCGGTGTCTTTGAGCTGTATGGAGGGTATCCTTTTGGGCGACGAATTCGAAGGTCTCGTGTGTTGCGGCATGATGATGATGATTATGATGCCGTTTGTCAGCGGCTATGGGGAAGTGATCCCATCCGAAGGTTGATGACATTGCTGTTTGAATTGGAAATTGGGGGTGTAAGATTATATGACCGCCATGGAGTTGCCCCTTGTCGCTCGATTCAATACCTATTGAGTGTCGTTGATGGTGCTCATGTCAAAGAATTGGATGCTATCACGAATTACCATAAGAGGCAGGTGCCTCAAAAGGTAATATAAGCCTGATATCTCAGGTGTCCGCCCCAGATGCCTTCGAAGAGGAGAATAAATCCAATGACCGTTCAACGCCGTCAACGATATACACAAGACACTGTATGTGTAGGCGATGACTGAGAAGTATGCCAGCAAGTAAAGTAATCCAAGAACAACTTCGGAAGCGACGGTTAGCTAGTCGGCAGCTTAGCAGGGATGCTACCTATCATGTATTATTGATGTATGAAATTTGACGTCAAATCTTCCCAAGGACGGGATCAAGGTTAAGTTAAGTTAAGACTTAAGTTAAGGATTGTTCCAATCCTTCTGGAAGTCAGTAGAGGTCCATCATAATTCAGCCAACTTCCTCGCCCAACTTTAGCGGGCCAAGTCTTCGGTTCGGTCGGTACTTTACTACATGAGTTAGATCCTTCGGTGTGTACTATGGAGAAATACATCTCACACTGCCAATAAAATAGCGTACGGAGTACGTGCATTCAACATTGGCTCACTAACATGGACTAGAAACTAGCCCGGAGTTAAGTCTCCAAAGCCGAGTATTAAGTAAAAGGCTCAGCCCCCCTCCTCGCTTACGTGCCATATTGGCCGGATTCAAAATGATTGACTAGCGCCATGGACTTGCGTTGAGCCACTAACTCTCCGTGATAGTTATACAATGCGGGGTGAGGCCTGACATGGCCACGGATTATTCAAGTAGGTAGTTATGCAGAACATGTCAACGTGTGCCTCAATATTGTTCAAGATTTACTAAATTTCTTCTCAAGTACTAATCATCTGCGCCGTGGCCTATTAGTCATTATCCAACTAAGAAAGTTAAGTAAATGACTGCTTGAATCCTGACTCGCGAATTTCCGACTTACTAGTACTTAACTAGTAATGTACATACGAGCTTGCAAAGTCGATGTAGATCCCTGAAGTCTGTTTACTCAGTTACTGTATACTACTCCGTCGCTAACTTAGATAGCTACTAGTCATTAAATTAGCACGTATAAATCACACACGAAGAAGAGAATAAAAACACAAATCATGTGATGCTTCCAGAAACCCCGTAGAATTCAACCCCACAACAAAACATCGATGCTCCGCGATGATTGGCAGTTCAATATTTCCAGATGACCAATTAGAGGCATGCCAGGGCCCCGCTGGGTCTCTGGGGGGCCGAAATTCTTTTTGATTTCCTTTTTTGGCGACGCTAGGCTGTTTTGGGTACACATATACTATACTTTAAGCAGCGAGTACATAGTTAGTTACCTAGGTACTTACAGATGCTGGCTTCTGCGTATTTATAGTTGATGTACGATGCATCAAGGTTGCCAGGTCTGTTGGATCTGTCATGGAGTGATAGTATCCATATACCTGGTACGTAGTACAAGGATCACGAACTTGTTGATAGCTTGACAAAGACTTGCTGACCAGTGACCACTAAGTTAACCTAACTAACTAGCCCATCTAACTTTATGCAACTCAACACGGAGATTGCTAGTCAAATGCATAAAACAAACTAGGTTTAAATGATAAATCACTCTAAATCATCTAGACATAAACTAAACTTAAGAAGGACTAAACCAAGAAGGGGTATATACGGAGTATAACCGCTAAACATGTGACAGATCGTATTCCGTCAATCAATCACTGGCGAGTAAAGAGTGCGAGTCAGAATCGAAATAAACGCCGAGATCAATGCTTTTCGCTAATTTGTTTTTCTTTTTCTTTCTTTTTCGGTTTTTTGTGCTGGTGGGTTTCATTGTTTCAGGATTTCGATTTGGACTGGGTGATTAATAAGCGATGGTATGCATGCTCTCCAGCGTATGGGATATGAATTCCGTTCGCTTTGGGATTGATCCATGTTAGGTAGACGGTTGGATTGGGGTTCTGAGACTCGAGAAGTGGAAGATGAAGTCGACTGAGGGTATGGTCGAGCAGCAAGACATGTATAGCCACAAGGTAGAATCAAATCGGCAAGATGAGTTTCGTATTTAGCCTCGTCAGATGACAAAGTCGGTCAACAGCTTTATGACCGTCATGACATGCAGTCGACGCGACAGCATGATATGGCCCGTCCTTGAGACTAGTCAAGTCAGCCGGAAGAATATCTGCACAGACTCGTAATGCATACTATTACTGTAGTACGCTGTCCTATCATATCGACTCATTCATATTGTCATACTTGCTTGCATCGCCAATAGCCATCATTTGCATCGACTGGTAAGACACGTTTGTATCATCCCCACAATTTCGATCGAACATTTGACCGATCTTGCAAGGATTATCCCAGAGCTGAAATCCGTCGTTGAGAAGTTTATGCAGTATTTGCTTTTTTTTCTTTTTCTTTTTTTTCGTTTCATATTTCTTTCCTTTAGTCAACCAGGCGTGACTTTGAAGTACGTAGTTTTGATTTTTGTTTGTTCTTCATCACTCGATTCGGTGAATGGATGTGTTTGCGGCCTCAGGCTTCATTAGGGTTTGCGTAAGCACCTGACTATATCCATATGGTGATACTTCACTCTAATGAACTGTATGCAACCTCTAGCTTCCACTGTTCCAATTATGGGTACTAGACTGCAATACGAAAGCCACTGGTGTCAATTGTCGTGAGATCGAACTAGAGCAATCGACTGCAAGGGTCAATCCTCTGACTTTGGCGTAGAATCTTTCAAGAAACCCACGATGCACTCACCCTAGAAACTCGGCCTTATTCCTTCGAGTGATGATTCCCACTCGTACTCGAAGTCGACGAAAATGGAAGCCAGAACAAATCTCGAATCAACCAAACAATATACAAAATACCGAGAACATAAAGGTAGGCGACGATCTTATACGCAGATGACCGCCAGGTGACTCTGCGTCGCAGTTGGTGGCCCGGCGGACCTTCTATGGGACCTCGTCGAGAAGACATTTGTGACGAATATGAAGATGATGAATAGTAGGCGTATGCCGGATTGGCGGGCGAGGTTGACGAGAAAGATGGTTCACTCTGGGAGGAACGGCGCTGCCACATGGTGATGCTGAATTGAAAAGAGCTGTTACCAGGTTCCAATGTTTCCGAGATTGTTTAGTTTGGATGAGTTGAGCGACTGAATTCTCGTCTGTTTGCTCGAATCGGAACTTTATATTGACAGAATCTGACTTGGGCGATGTAATCGTGCGGGATAATCGTGAGAGATTTCCCTTCTTATCGACCTTTTCGTAACTATGTACTCACTCGCCTCTGCAGGCCCACCACACAAAGCAACTAACTAGTCGAGATTTGAATCGTGCCAATGTCGACCTGACAGCAAGCAAGAAGTTGGCGTGGCAATATGAATGATTGTTGTGCTAATCACGCGTTGTTACGTTTCAGCACCCACTTTTTGGCAGTCGAGCGCAGAGGTATGTATGGATTTCTTCTTTATTCCTTTTTTGTTTCAAAAAGGCCAAGAAAGAATGCCGCAGGGTGAATTAAAGACCGATGATGATGGAGCGACTTCGGATGTCAGACAGAATCTTTTTTTTTCCAGCAGAGGTCGAGAAGCGGCTAGACCTTTACGTAGTATTAATCACACCACAACATATCGAGCGAAATTCGAGATAAGTTTCAGCGTTGCAATCGATCCAAAAAAAGACAGAGAGACGTGAGAAAAATAGAGAAGAGAAAAAAAAAGGAAAATGGCAAATCGGGATTAGAGATCCCAGCAGAGGGCGACAGCAGAGACAGGATGATGCGGAGCCAGGATGCTGTTTAGTATATTGCGTTTTGCAAAAGGTCCGGACAATGAGTCGTATGGAGCTGAGATATTATCATATTTTCTTCTTCTGTTTTCTGTCTTGTTCTCTTCTCAAGTGAAATTCCCTTTATTCAGCCAATAACTGGACATTCATATGCTCCCTAGTACATCATCATCGCGCAGAATCTTCTCAAGACAGTGAGAAAACAGCTCGACCAGGAGGAGTGCGCGATGTGGGCAGGGTCTAGTTGGCAGGACTCCACCACAATGCAAGACGCTGTAGGTGGAAATCGAAGTGTCAACTGTCAGTTTGACACGGTTGTCCGAAGGAAGATGATGAAAATAAAAAGAGCGGATAAAGAGTGGGTGCCTCGCTGAGTTACGGCAACGTGGTAAAAACGGCGTCCACCGTGTATGACTGCTCGTCGCCTTTTCCTTGGTACGTAACAACGTGAGAGGGTAGAAGAAGAGAAAACAAAAAAGTAGACAAAGATACTCCAAGTCTAGATAGTAGAGTATCACGAAGCGCGGAGCACTAAGAGTCAAGTGGAAATGAGGAATTTCCGAGTTGGGCCAGGTGCTGAACGCACGGTTACTCCAGCTAAAGATGGGAGAAACTATAACACCGAAGACTGCAAATGCCAGAATGATGTACATAACAGTAGTTACGGTACTGAGTGGCCTGAACGGACAGTTCCTCTACGTACTTTCTAGGTCCCCTTTTCAATCTCGACGCGGGGCAAGGCCAGAAGAACGGTCAATATATCTCCAGAATTCTGAGAGCAACCAACAAAAGTGTTTTGCATGTCCGTATTATTGGCTGCATGCTTTATTAAACCTTTACGGGCCGCCGGAGAGTCAGTTCCGTTACGCTATGTACATATCACTAGTACATTGACTCCATACGGACTCGACGAATAGTACATTGACTCCAACGGACTCGACGAATGGTGACATTGTGACGAGCGCGTCAATCTCAGATAACAACCCGATAAGGCTGCTGCTTCAACATTGTAGATTGCGACATTGCTCCTTGTATTATAACTACCTGGTACGGCCCTGGCCCGAATAAAGAGTCGCCTGAACTCCGTACAGTCGCTGCATATCCAAGAGACTTGTCTAGAGGCAAGCCGATGAATGATTTCGTTGAGTTAGACGGTCTACACTCGAAAGTGTCCATCCGTCTACCTACCTATACAAGCCATCTCGAGGGATTGTTCAGCAAATGCATACTCAAACTGGTCCTCGAGACTAAAACCGAAGAAGTTAAAGATGATCTTCACAGCAGTGACAACACTCTATGCAAGGGATGTCAAGTAGAGCACAGTATACTGAAGATGTCATGTGGCATGTGTCTGCGCGGGTCACGTGTGTATGACATCGCTCTGCTTGACACTTGAATATCCGACAACCGGACTCATACATCAAGATTCAACAGTCTTTCTCTTTCTCTTCTCTTTCCACACTAAGTTCTCACGATATATTCCTGCATTGATGTGCCTTGTCTACGACTCTACAAGGACCTCGGTAGACGCTCTCGGCCTTTCATCCGGACTGGGGTGGTTGACCACTGAGGGGAGAGCTGGCCCCGTTTTGGCCCGACCGACAACCGGCGGTTAACAGCGTGCGGTAAGGTTAAGCTAGGGTCGGTCAGGCGAGCTGTGAGTCAACGGGTTAACTTAACAACAGAGTCAGACCACCTTCCAAGCATTGATTGAGTATCCTTGTATCTTCTTACTATCCTGGGAATTGCAAGGGCATCGGGCGCGACCCTGATGGCCATTGATCGCACACCATGTGGAAGGCGTCAGAAAAATTGATGGCCACCATCAAGCACTATGCAAGCTTCCCCGCAACCGGTGTCTCGCTGCGGCAGATGGTACAGTTCGGCGAAACACCGTCGCCTGGTTAGTATACCAACTGATAAGGAGTCCTTGCGACAATCATGCTGATCTATACAGGCACCCTGTTTAAAGCTTCGCAATTTCTCTCCGAAGAGCTGCCCATCCGTCTAGCACACCGCGTCGAGGAACTGAACCACCTTCCGGACGGATTGAACGAGATGCCCTCGATCAAGAAAGTGAAGGATTGGTATGCACAATCGTTTGAGGTGTGCTATTCTACTGAAAAATAAACATGTGTACAAAATCAAGTAAACTGATCGAGGAACAGGAAATTATCAACGTCCCCAAACCCTCTCTCAGCGACGAAGTCAAGGCACATCTCATCCGACCAATGCGCAAACACGGAAAACCCCTCAGCGAGACAACATTGAATCCGAGCATACGAGAAGGACAATATCGATCATCTCCAGATTCCTTCATCACAGCCAATGGCAAAGAAAGCCGTGACGCTCACCACAAAGGAACCAATGGAAACGGCAAAGCGAAATTGAGTCTGTCGAGACGGTATTTCGTCCCCGCCGACGATTACACGGATTGGCCGCCTGAGATTGATGCCTACAACCAGCGATTTGGGAAGACCCTACAACAGATTAAGCGGAGGCACGACGGAGTGGTCACGACTGTGGCGCAGGGCATACTAGAATATAAACGCAAGAGACAACGGTTACAGATCGACTCGAGGATACAAGCATTTCTGGATCGGTTTTATATGTCGCGTATCGGAATCCGGATGCTGATCGGTCAGCATATTGCATTGACCGAGCAAACACACGCCCACCACCCTAATTATGTCGGAATCATATGCACAAAGACAAACATATATGAAGTCGCCATGGAAGCGATTGAGAACGCGCGATTTGTATGCGAAGACCATTATGGACTATTTGAAGCACCCAAGGTGCAGTTGATCTGCAAACCGGATCTTAATTTCATGTATGTGCCAGGCCATTTGTCGCACATGTTGTTCGAGACCCTCAAAAACTCGCTGCGTGCTGTTGTGGAGACGCACGGCGCCGAAAAGGAGGATTTTCCCGTCACCAAAGTCATCGTCGCAGAAGGTAGGGAGGATATCACAATTAAGATCTCGGACGAAGGTGGCGGTATCCCGCGATCATCCATCCCGTTGGTATGGACTTATATGTATACGACGGTTGATCAAACCCCAATGCTGGATCCAGACTTTGATAAGAGCGATTTCAAGGCTCCTATGGCTGGGTTTGGTTATGGATTACCCATCAGTCGATTATATGCGCGATATTTTGGCGGAGATCTGAAACTAATCTCCATGGAAGGGTGAGCTTACCCTGTTTACTGTCGTGTTATATTGAAGATGTGCTCATATTAGCAGCTACGGAACCGACGTCTACCTCCACCTCAACCGATTATCATCTAGTTCCGAACCACTCCATTGACAATCACCAGTCATGAGGGATGGGCGTGCACGATTTACATCATTTAACCGCTTACACCTATTTTATCCCGAGGCTGACGTTACCGAAACAACGCCAGACTCGAAGAAAAAGACGAGACCATCTCACGAAGAATTCGTAGCACGGTCGTCATCCCAAGGATTGACGCTTATGAATGCACAAGCTTTACGGCAACGACTCAAAACTAGAGAGGTTTCGGAACGAAAACAGGTTGCAGATGTCGAATCGACGCTGCATAGTGATAGTCAGGATTCTGGTTGATGTGTTAATCAACCCTTGCCATTAATCAATCCTGTGTTTGATTAAAGCGTTTTTATGGTTGGGAAAAAGGGATTGGATGAGCATGATGATATCCTGGGGGTTTTTTTCTTTCTTTCTTCTTGCTATTATTACAAAGTGTACATTAGGACCTGTTTTAATAGGCCTATTTATTTATATGCATCCTATAGGTATGCATGAAAGTTACTCAGTATGAATATATGAGTTATTTTTCGTCTATTTCAACTATCTATAATCAATCTGAAGATGCCTAGATGCCTAGGTACCTAGATATATGTATCGGTTGATATGTTCCAAGGTTGTCAATGTTGTCAGCTTTCCTAATAAGGTAATCATTTCCTAGCATGGTAAAAAACCCCTACCAGTCGTAAGACGATAACTACCTAGGTACATGTAGTTCAAATGTTTTATCATGGACCTGATCGAACCACACACGCGTTCCTTTTCTAAAGGTAACCATCATGTCTAGCTCTCAATTGATGATATATATATACTACATGTAACATAGAAGATTCCTTACCTAGGTATACAGCCTAGTTCCGTTTCTTTTTCGTACCACGAGTGGTATACCAAATGACAGTATTTATTGTGATCCTGCGTCCCTTGGCCTTATTGCACGAATTTACAGCACTTACTATACTGATCTAATGCTAAGTTCTACACAATGAATGAAACCAGCGACGGGTTGAGCGGCTGAACAGAGATGATAGAGTCTGACAAGTCGGGTAAGAAAGTCTACATATGTACCCTGCATCATGGAATGGATATTCGTTTCTAGTTCTTATATGCGAAGTTCTATTTAAGGTCTTCCAGGGTTGCGTTGCGTGTTTACCTCTATAATTGATGAGCCTTTCATATCCCTTGCGTTGCTGTCGACTCATTACCTCATACTCTAACTGGGCTTAGGTACATAGAGTCTGGACCGAAGGGACATTCTCAATGCTTGATTGGGCGTGCAGAAGTTAGAGTAGTTTTTTGCTCGATGTTATTCACCGTATCTCCTCAATGATGGTAGACGTCGACTGTTAGGGCTGGGTATTAACCAAGTAGTTAGCACCGGGTCGTTGGCCTTTCTACGCAGACATTGAAATATCGTCTAATAAAGAAACACTTTTACTCCAATTAAGCATCCCCATTTCGATGTCCAGCTCACTACTGTATCTGGTGTCCACGGATTCCAGGCTTCTCCTACATTGGCCCTCCGCGTCACCAACGCCAGCACCGCATTCCACAGGCCGTTCACGCGGGCAACGGATTCCTTTCTGGCCACGCCTATTTCAACAAATATAAACTTGGAGATGTCAAGTAACTATCAGTTAGGGCTAGATTTCAAACCTGATCAAGTTGTATAATGAATGAATAGCGTACTGATCATCACAATAGGTGATGGCTCGAAAACAGGTACTTACTGTCATGGGATAAGAATCACTTGACTATCTGACTGCAGCCTTCATGAATTCAGTCATTCCAGTGTCAAAAGATGAGTCCCCGCTCGTACTTTATCCAGGGCGCGTAATGATGTACATACCAACTACAACATTCTTAAGTCACATCCTTGGAAGTACGTACCTCATCACGCTCTCCGCATCCCTCCCCCATTCCCAAATTCGCTCGTTGCAAGATTCTGGATACCTCAAGTGATAATCATTGGACAATGAAAAAAAAAAACAAGGTGCAGGTCCAAGTTTCCACAGTTAGCACGTCTGTCGTCCTACTCTGTTGTCTGACAGATCTTCTTTTCTTCTCCTCTGCTTCCGATCAGTCAGCGCGCTGTGTGGTGAACGATTATCGTGACACGAGGTTTTTTGTTGCTGCTGTTAGGGACAAAAGATATTGATCCCGTCCGCTCGCTGTGATTGTTTTGTTTACAGGTTTGCTTATATCGTCAGTCTTTACCTTCGTCGTTCCATCCTGGAATCGCATCTCGAATTCTGCTACATCGTATGAAGGAAATGGCTCTGTGAAGGTCAACAAGAGAGTCGGTAATACGAATCACGCGGCGCGCTTTTGTCTTGATTTAGAAGAAACACAGGCTACTTGCTATCTATCCACTGATCTGAACTTATGTCAGACAAAGAAGTCGTGGAAAGGGAGATGGAGGAGGATATTAAACCCAAGCTCACAATCCTGGATACTCGGAGTACTCCTCACATCCGACTCAACTCAGGTCGCCATGAACCCTTCGTTGACATGGAAGAAGATGGAAGGGAGCGACTCAAGCATACACTATCAACAAGGTCTTGTCGTCGATCACCTGTTCCATCAATGATCATAAATTCAGCGGCACCGACAACAGAAGCGCTAACACCCGGTGGAGACGGTTTGATGTCACCTCCATTGATATCGCCCACTGAATCCTCAGAACTGCTCTTCCCACCACCAAGAAAAGTGCGTCGCTCAAGGGGCAGTCCAAACCGATCCAAGTCCACCTCTGTCATCTCATACCAACGCAGCAACAGCTGGGATTCACACTCGGACGTGAGTCGTGACAGTCGCGGATACCCCTTTGACCCCTTTGCAGATTCCAGAGCGCCGTCTCATGCTAGTAGTGATGAGGGGGATGTGAACACGCAAACGGTCTCGGAAAAGTATAATATCATGCCAACGGAGGAGTTGCTTTTGTTTCCCGAGGATGTTGAAAAGGATGATTACCTGCACAACCCCGATGCAGCGGATAGGGAACGCGATTGTGATATATGTAATACGAGAGGGCTGTTTAATGTGGGCGGTCTTGCGTTATTGGTGACCGGGATCGTGGCTCTGTTTATTATTTATCCAGTGACGTATGTCCTTAGTGCTCCAACTGATTTCTGAAGAATATCACTAACTGTGCAACAGGTCATTTGTCGATGGCGTCGTCGAAGGCTCACGAGATCCATGCACCTTGGACCCAATGTGTATTTCAATGACCCGACCACTGTTGAAGAATATCAGGACGGGCCTTATTGATCCTACCACACCTAAGTCAGCCATGACGAAAGTGTCTGCTGACGGATCCGAGTGGCAGCTTGTCGTATGTTTCACTTTCTCTACAGCTTGAATTTAACATGCTAATGGTGGCAGTTTTCGGACGAATTCAATACTCCTGGTAGAACTTTTTATGAAGGTGATGATCCGTTCTTTCAGGGAGTGGATCTTTGGTACGGAGTGACTGAGGATTTAGAGGTACTTACTGTTGTCTTGTCAGCTATTGAGCCAGGAACTGATTTAGAATGGGCAGTGGTACGACCCCGATGCAATCTCGACAGCAGACGGCGTCCTAGAAATTCATTTCGACGACTACGACAACCACAATCTCAGTTTTAGATCCGGCATGCTCCAATCCTGGAACCAAATGTGTTTCTCTGGCGGACGACTAGAAGCTAGTATTTCCCTCCCTGGTCGAGGCGACACGTCTGGCTTCTGGCCCGGTTTCTGGGCGATGGGCAACCTAGGACGAGCCGGATATGCCGCAACTACAGATGGAATGTGGCCCTATAGTTATGATGATATTTGCGATGCAGGGATTACGGCAAATCAAAGCTCGACGGATGGATTGAGCTTTTTGCCCGGTATGCGTTTACCAGCTTGCACTTGTCCGGGAACAGACCATCCGTCGCCTGGAAGGTCGAGGGGTGCTCCGGAGATCGATGTCATTGAGGCTAGTGTGACTGTTCTCGATGAGATGCAGGATCGGATTGGTGTGGTATCTCAAAGTTTGCAGCTGGCGCCGTATGATATATGGTATTTGCCAGATTATGGTATGTCTTCCTCCCCCCCTTTTGTTCTCCCATACTTATAATTACAGACTTCACTGCCGTCTACAATCCATCAATCACATCCATCAACGAATACCGCGGCGGTCCCTACCAACAAGTAGCCTCCGGTCTCACCAATCTCAACAACAACTGGTACGACGGCAAAGAATACCAAATCTACGCCTTCGAATACGCCCCCGGCTCGCAAGGAAACGTGACCTGGTTCGTCGGCAGCGAAAAGACATGGACAATAGACGCTCGAGCCGTACGGCCCAGCGGAAACATTGGCCAAAGAGTAATCCCAATGGAGCCAATGTACCCAATCCTCAATTTTGGTATGTCTGGTTCCTTTGCAATGCTCAATTGGACGGGACTCGCGCAGACGTGGCCTGCTACGATGAGGGTGGATTATATTCGGATTTATCAGAATCCCGAAGAGATTAGCGTTACTTGTGACCCAGCTGGGTATATGACGACGGAGTATATTAAGCAGCATCCGAAGGCTTATCATAATCCTAATTTGACTGTGTGGTATGTAATTTCATATTTTTTTTATTCTTTGAACTGGAAAGTGACTGACACGTGGTGGTGTATAGGTCCCAAACCGGGTATGAATGGCCCAAGAACTCATTCGTTGATGGATGTTAATTTTTTTTTTCTCTTTTTACTTTTCTTTTTTGATATCAATCAAGTTCGTAAGCATGAACATATGTGGGGAGTCAATGAATTGGCCATTATTTTTTTATACAAATCTAGAAACGCGTCTCTTGCTCTCGTTTTTCTCTGTTTTCAAACCTCTACCTACGTAGTTTCTGCATTTACTGCCTCCAAGTCTACTATATAACACCGAGATTTTTCCAGATATGACGAGGAATTATCTGTTCGCTCAGATGGGGAAGCGTAACTCTCTAGATCTAGTTGTCAGCATTAGATTACGGCTATCCTTGATGTATAAAAACCCACTGTAAGGGCCTTATTGGTGGTTGACGGTTGGGTATCAGGCGGTGAAGGACGGCACAATAACCTTGAAACGCCGCGCATCAAGAGTGAAGGATGACTCATCTCCAAATAAAGAATGACTCTTAGCACTTTGGGCTCAGTGGCCAGAAGAAATTTCAAACCAAGCGCATTTCATAACTTTCGATGTCAGTGAATCGCTTTTTTTTTTCTTCCCAGACTAATCGATACAGTAGTTTGCGCCACGATGGCACCAACCCTTCGTGTCTTCGACAGCCTGGTCAAAGAGAAGACTCCATTCTCAACATCCGATCCAAATGGCAAAACCGTGACTTGGTACACTTGTGGACCGACGGTATACGATGAGGCCCACCTTGGTCATTGCAGAAGCGCGATATCGATCGACATTCTCCGCCGTATAATGCGCGATTATTTCGGATTCTCGGTGCGGTTCGTGATGAACGTGACCGATATTGACGATAAAATCATCCTACGATCGAGATATCAATATTTGGGGACAAGGCTACAAAAGGAACTGGAGAGTATGGGGAAGACCAAGGCTGTAACAGAAGCGATTTCGATAGGAAGGGCTGCGATCAAGCACTACTTATCGACACACCTACCACTGTTGCCTTCGGACATAGCACTGGAAGCGTACTCGGTGGAAGCGAAAAGGTTGTACCATGTCGCCAACGGCGAGCAGACCGACCAGACCGCCAAGCTCGAAATGCACATGAAGAATTGCCAATCTGGCATCGATGCTCTGGTAGCTTTGGAAAGTGTATCGGACGGCACCGCTTTGTCCGATTTCCTCCTCAAGGCGAAAGATGTTCTCCACCCATATCTTGACTTTCTCCACGGCACTACCATCGACTCCCAAGACCATGGTATCTTCACAGGTATCGCGCAAAAGTACGAGAAGCTCTACTTTGACGACATGCGTGCCTTGAACGTGCTCGATCCTGATGTTATAACTCGCGCTACTGAGTTCATCCCTCAAATGATAAAATTTGTCGAACGTATCATTACTAAAGGCTTCGCATATACGACTGCCGATGGTTCGGTGTACTTCGATATCGCTGCCTTCGAAGAAGCAGGGCATCCATACCCGCGTCTGGAACCAGGAAACCGGAATAACTCAGCACTTCGGGCGGATGGAGAAGGTACTCTTGCGAATAAGTCGGCTGTTAAGCGTAACGACGTTGACTTTGCTCTCTGGAAAGGTAGTCGGCCAGGGGAACCTGCGTGGCCGACTCCGTGGAGTAAGGTTGGAGGGAGGCCAGGGTAAGAAGTTGCGCTTGGCAAATTTTGATAACTTTACTAACACGCTTTTACAGCTGGCATTTAGAGTGCTCGGTGATGGCATCGGAAGTACTGGGGTCTGAGATTGATATTCATTCAGGAGGCGAAGATTTACGATTCCCACACCATGATAACGAGGTCGGTATTACATACTTGCGAACTTGGAAGACAGTCGCTGATAGAACTATTTAGCTCGCACAATCGACAGCATATTGGTCCACTGAGGAGAAACCGGCGCCTTGGGTTAACCATTTCCTTCATACAGGACATCTTGGGATCCAGGGCCTGAAGATGAGCAAGAGCCTCAAGAATTTCATTACTCTAAGGGACCTATTTAAGCGCCCGGACTGGACTCCTCGGCTATTACGAATATGTTTCTTGCTTGGCGCATGGCATGACAAGATTGAAATAACGGATGACATTTTCAAGACAGCAGTGGCCTGGGAATCAAAGATGAACAACTTTTTCCTCCAAGCTCTCGATTGTGCCAGATCCCCACAAATTGCCACAGCAGAATCAGACGTCAAGTCATCTGCTTTGGCATCCCTAGACAGGGCAAAAAATGGGCTACATGAGGCACTTTGCGATTCGTTTGATACTCCGACAGCCATGAAGATCATATCAGAATTAGTCAGCGAATGCAACAACATGACAAGCCTATCTGATACAGATCTTTTGGCTGTTTCAAAGTGGCTCACACGTATTGTCACTATTTTCGGTCTTAATCCGGAGGGTGAAGAGGCTGTGCTTGGACAATTACAAGGACCTGCATTTGATTCTCAAATCCTCGTTTGGCATGGGGTCGAAATACCATTTGCTGCACAAGAACCAATCTACGCTGCCGCCAAACTCCGGGACGACGTCAGACAGCACGTCCTATCCGCGGGAGAAAAGATTGACAACAACGCTCTGGGGAAGCTGATAGAAAAGGACCAACCCCAGCCAAAAGCAGATGAAAATACTAGCCCGTATTACACTGCAGCTACTGAATTTCGCACGAGCATGCAGCAGCTAGTTTCTGAGAATGCGTCTAAAAAGGAGATTCTTAGCCTCTGCGACGACTTCCGCGACATACAACTCTTTTCCCTCGACATCTACCTTGAGGACCGCGAAGATTTGCCGGCCCTTGTTCGGCCGCTCGACGCATCACTTCGAAGAGCGCTGGCGGAGAGGAAGGCCTCTGCCATTGCTGCTGCCGCAGTAAAGGCAAAACAGAAAGCCGAAAATATCGAAAAGCAACTGGCCCGAGATGAGCAGGCGAAAATTAAACCGGGAGAGTTATTCAGAGACAAAGCGTTGTATTCGGAGTGGGATGAGCTTGGAATTCCGACGAGAGATGTTAGTGGGAAAGAGATTACAAAGAGTGCAAGGAAAAAGCTGATAAAGCTACATGAGAAGCAGGCGAAGTTACATGAGGAGTGGCTGGGTCGAACCAGATTGTGAATCCTGTACCTACTCTAGAACATTAGTCTAAATACAAGTATGAAACTCACAGACAGTCAGACGAAGATGGAATTGCCATTTGCCTAGATTTGCTGGAAAGTGTTCGTGTCAGTCCGATTTTGCGTACAAAAGTCGATTTCGATGCATTATCCCCACGTCAACGACTTTTTTTTCACCTTTACAAATCTTTTACACAAATACTGTGAATGTAGGCTTGAACTTGCATTTCTAAATTACCTACCACAATAATCTATTCATCACATATGAACCATTTTCTCATCTCTATACACGTTCACCCTTGACCCCGGAAACCCAGCTACAACTTGACTTGGGCCAAAGTACTAGTTCCAACTATGCCAAAGATGTACGCCGAGCATTTCGATTATTTCAAAGATCCTAACTATAAAAGCCCTTGAGCCCAGTGCCATTATTGCCAAGAAAAAATTCTGGTAACGCACAGACTAGGCTGGTACAAGCAAGGAGGAGGTGGAAGAAAGCAATTGCGAAATTCTATGGGTCATCACGCGAAGGGGAGACCAGTGGTCTCACATGGGACTACTGATGGCAATTAGCAGTAATGCTGGATTCTTCGTGGTATGTGCTCCATTTGGCGCGGGGACTACGACAGAACATACTAATATACAATTTCGTCTGATTCTTAGCTGAGGACCAAGATGTACGTATGCCTATTTTTATTATTAGCGCACCACGGGGACTTCTTCTTAGATACCCCAGCAACATATTGGACCTTGAATTCATATTGATTAATGGTTATCCGTCGGGATACTTCCGCGTACACAACGGAAGACTGGAAAAGATGGACAGATGGCGATTTTACCAGGTCGGAGATGAAAATCAGGGGGAAGATGTAACCAGAAGCCAGACAGCGATTCATTCTACGAAAGAACCAACACGAGCCGAGCCACTTGACACAACAACCAATGATCCCTTCCAGCCAGAGGAGACTAGATACGGCGCGTGGATGAGCCATACGAGGACAAGGAGAAAGCTGAAGCAGAGGATGAGATTACGCCCAACGTCACTCTGCTGTTATTGCTGCAGGGCATTTCCGATTTTGCTAAAGACTCCACGGTTGAATGGGCACTTGACCATGTCCATTTCAACCTTGAATTCGGCAAAGGCGATTTCAATGCGTGGACAGATAGGGGCTATGCGCCTCACGTCGAATCACACGACGTTAGCAATTGTAGAGGCCAAAAGACGAAGAAGAGGAACGATGACCGATGAAATATTGATGCAAGAGGGAGCGGAAGTTGTGGGCTGGCTGTTGGCTGAAAGTCGTCGTTTCTCAGCATGCAGACTTTTGGGCCATTTGATATAAGTGATCACGAAGAGATGGAGGCACTGGCCATTATAATAACTGCGATAACGCTGGCCCTCGGAAATTCGGCAGAGCACGAGAACTCTCAGAACTTAGAAGATTCAAGATAGACTAAAAATCTCACCCCGCTGTTGGCGGTTACTTGGTATCATGTTTTTAGGGCAACTATCATAGATTTGTACGTAAAATCGCGTGTAATCAAGTTGGAAGCGCTGGGACCAGCTGAGAAGAGACATAATAATTAGCCATTGCGGAGGCCTACAACCACAAAAATTTCGCTTAACACAATTTTAACTTTCACGTAAGTATTTTGATTATATTTATGATTATTAACTACGTGCCATCGAGCAAGTCAGCTCGCATACACGTGAGCTTGCAAGTTACGTATAATCTTAAACAAGCCAGCAAGCGAGCTCACGTACGTGCTCTCGAGCGAGCGAGCCAGCTTGTTGATGATATTGCCTAATTAGGCAATATCTAATGTTGACGGACATGACTGTTTGTCTATCCAGTGGCACCATTCCATTTGTAGTTAGTGTTGTTAGGATATAAGATATTCTCCTTACTTAAGAGAGCATCTTTCCTATAATATAAGCTTTAATAGATAGATATTAATATCAAGATCTTTTTCTTTGTTATACTTAAGAGATTATAAGCCTTCTAGTATTTTTAATTTTATTCTAATTATCAAAATTTTATAAGAAAAAAATAATTTAGTAATAAATATTCTTATTCTTATTAATTTCTAAAAATAATCTTTATTTTTTATCAAAATTTAAGCTAGATCTTTTAAAATAGTTAATTAAAGCTCTAAGTAAGCCCTCTCTATAGAGATAAATACTATAATAGGTATAAATTTAGGTTTAATTATCTTAAACTAATAAGAAAAAATAGATCTAATTCCTAATTCTAATCTATTCTTTTAATAAATTAAGAGATTAGTAAAGAAAGAAGACTTTAACTATTAATACTATATTATATATAATAAGCTTTTTTATTATAATATTATTAATTTTATTAAGAAAGATTATAAGTGCTTTTCTTCCTAAAATAATAAATTTATTAAATAATATTAGATATTAGCTAATATTATTACTTAGTTAAAAAATTAGATTTTATAAGATATACTATAAGATATTTATAATATAGCACTAGATCTTGATTATACTAATAATATTTTTTTCTATATCTATAAATATTACAAGAAAGAGTTATCTAATAAGATAAAATAACTTTAATTTATTAAACTTTAGAATATTTATTATTTAAACTTTAATAATCCTAAAGATTATATTACTACTTTATAAATAATATATAGAAATCTTATTAATATTAAGATTAATTTTTTATCTAGCCTAGCTATAGTTCTCCTAATAAATAAATTAAAATATAATCTTAGTTCTTAGATTATAGTTTATACTAAAAGCATTAAAAAAATTAATAAGATAATAAATAAAAAATTCTAAATATTTTATACTAAAATACTTAATAAAATATATACTTAAGTAGAAAATAATAATAAAGCTAACTTAATAGATTTTAATAAATCTATTAATTTTTAAACTAATAAAAGTAGTAGGAATTTATCTAAAAATCTAAATACTTTAAAGAATTTTTAATCTAATAGAAAAAAAAAATATATACTAAATCTTAATACTAACATTCTAAAACACCTCATATAGCTAAAGAATCTTAAAAATAAGAATAATAAATATAGATATTATAATATCTTTAATTATTAATTAAAAATATATTATTATCTTATTAAAAATTCTCTAAAGAATTAAAAGCTAACCAATAATAATCTTTAATATTTTTCTAAGAATAAAAAAGCTTAGAAAGTATATAAATTAATTTTAAATATAATCTTAATAACTCTAGAAGCTTCTTCTTAAATAGCTATTAATTATTATATAATAGAAATAAGCAGCGTAGTAATTAATATTTATAATTATAATAAAAATAATAATATCTCTAAACTATAGATAGCTCTAAGAATATTTAAATAAAATAATAATATCACTCTCTCTATTATATTATTAAATTTCTATTCTCTCTCTTTTAATATTATAAATAGCCCTCTAATAAATACTCTCTACTATGCTTTAAACACAACTAATAAGATAATATTATACTTATTTTTAATATAATCTAATTAAATTATTAATAATTAGATTATAGACTTAAATATATTAAAAAATATAATTAATAATAGTATAGTAATACTAAATTATTATAAATTCCCTTATAGTAAGATTTTATACTAATTTTTCTACTTTAATAATAAATAAGATATTCTAAAAAAATATAGTATAATAATTATATACTTTAATAATAGTAATAGTAATTATATAGATATTATAATTAGCTATTATTATATTTCTAGCTTAAAGTTTAATTTTTAGACTATAAAAAAAGCTAAAATTAAAAATAAAATTTAATACTATATAAAAGATAACTCTATTTAATAAATATATAATAATTTATAGATAAACTATATAAGAACTCTAGGAGATATTTTTATTATTTATATAGTAGATATAAAAAAAGAAATTACTATAATTTATATAGTTTTAATAGCTATATCTACTTCTTTATAATATTATTATTTTATCTATATTAGATATATATATTATATTTTTATAGAAAAATCTTCTAATCTTAAAGAAATTAAAAATACTAATTACCTATGTAAATCTTATTATCTAGAAAAAATAAAAAAAATTATATTATATTAATTATTACTAAAAGCAATAAAATTTAATTAAATTATTTATATTAATATCTAGACTATTAAGCCTATAATATATAATAGCATAAATTATTTTATTTATTTTCTTAATAATTTTTCAAGAATGCTATTTACTTATTTTTATAAAATAAAAAATAAAACATTTTAAGCCTATATTAATTTTTATAAAGAATTTTATAATTAAGTAGATTATTATCCTATATGTCACGGTTCCAACCCAGGGGCTTGATACCATGGAATAGGCAAAGGCGGTAAGTTCCCACAACACCATAAGAGCTGCCAGAGGCCTTTATTCTATAGATTTTATAGTCTGAGAATAGCCTTATAAATAGCTTTATTAATAGCTTTTATATCCACTTCTATATAGAAGCTTTATATAGTTTTAGTAATATATTTTAATAAGAAATATATCTCTAGAGCAAGACTATATAAATATAAATATAATCTTATTTTTTATATAGATTAGTTTTAGCTCTTTAGCTCACTTTTTATTAGTTTTTTATAATATATATTTTCTATTAATCTCTACACTCTATTATACTATATAAGCTCTATAAAATTATTAATTTCTTTACTTTATCTTACCTTTTTATATTTCTTTTCTTATTTTTTACTTATAAATAATTATAGTAAATAATAATAAAATATTACTAGATAATATTTTAGAAATATTTATTAAAGATAATAAATCTAATATAATAGATATTACTTATATAGTA
>JAMAGB010000056.1:0-43339 GCA_023625975.1 Talaromyces sp. PYS2103
TAATATCTCTCTTTTTTCTAGTATATTCTTTAAATTAATATATAAATATATATTATCTACTAAATAAGAAACTTAAGAACTACTAATAAGATATTATATTCTATAAAAAATATATAATAATACTAGAATTAATAATTAGAAAGAGAAGATTAAATATAATTAATATTTATTTTTATTTATTAGTAATAAATATACCTAAAATAGCTATTCTAATTATTAAACTAAATAAACTAGATTAATAGAAAATAATACTATTAGAGGACTTTAATATATATTATTTTAAATAGAATACTGAAGGAGACTAGAGAATAGATTAAAAAGTAATAGATATTCTTAAAGTAGCTAAAAGATAGAATCTAGAATTAATAATCTAATTAGGAGTATTAATATAGTAAAGATTACTAGAAAGTAAATTAGAATTAACTATTAATTTTATATTTATAAGCTAATAACTACTTAATAGTCTATAGAGGTATAAAATTAATTATAATTTTAATTATAATTTAGATTATCTCCTAATAGTAATTATATTAGATATAGAAAAAAGTGAACTAATATAAGAAAAAATAAGATATATATAAAAAAGACTAGATATAATAATAGTTATAAATAAGATCTAAAGACTATATATTCTAAAATATCTAGAATCTTTAAAATAGATTAATAACTATATAGCCTATCTAATAGACTTCTACTAATAAATAACTAAAAAAATAGCTCTGAAGATAAATATATCTAAATAGTAAGAAATATTATAATAGATTTTAGAAATAAAAAAAATAGTAGCTAGAGTTAAGAAAGTATATTAATAAGATTATAATAGAGACTAGATCTAAGAGCTAAAGAAGATTAAGAGAATAGTAATCTAGTATATAAAAATATATATATAAAAGACTCTTTTTTATAAAGTAGCTAATATTTTAAAGAGAGTATAAGGCCTAGTTTAATAAAAAAAGAAAAAAAGTATAAAGTTTTTTATTATAACTAAAATACCTTTACTAGATATATCTAAAGAAGAAGAAAAAATAAAAATATTTAAAAAAAATAAAATAATTTAGTAAAAAATTCTTCTTTTTTTTATCTAAAGTAGATTTATTAAATATTAATATAGCTATAATCTCTAAATCTATACTATCTAATAGAACTATTAATAAGAAAGAGATTAAAAATATAATCTAAAGGATATCTCTATATAAAGCTACTAGTATAAATAGAATTCTAAATATACTAATTAAAGTAATAGATAAGCTAATAGTAAAAGTAATCTAATTATTAGTTTAAACTATCTAGGATTAGGACTATATATTAAAATAGTTTAAAATAGTTAGAATTATTATTATTAAGAAATTAATAAGAGAAGACTAGTCTAAAGCTAAAGTCTAGAGATCTATAGCTCTACTAAATATACTCTAATACTACTAATCTTATAGATTTATATAATATAGAAAGTAAAAGGTGTAGTATTCTTACTATTACTTATTATTATTATTATTTAATCACTTTTAACGTCCATACCCAGCGCTGTAGGCTATGACGGACCTGTACGAAGCATTGGTGAAGCCCCTATAAGCCCTAGGGCTTAGGGGGCTTTTACCCCTATTAGTCTCTAGCTTATATGGATTCTAGCTCTTGCCTCACCTCTATATGGCCTAGAATGCCAAAGGCCTTTAGGCCTACTTATAGGGGCTATCCTATATAAGGATCCCTTATAGTTCCAAGCTAGTAAATACTTTTAGTAAGTTTTAGACTTAGCTAGAGCACTCTTACCCCTATTTCTTATTAATCTATAAGCTAATACTACTCCTATCCTCTAATAATTTCTAACTTTATAAGTCACTAATCTTAGTCTTCTTAACTATTTATTTTTTATTCTTAAATAGATTTACTTTAGCTATAAAAGCTAGTAAAGCTTTAGTAACTCTAGACTTTAGAGCTCGCCATAGGTTGGGTCAAACCCACAACCTGACCCAATGTGACCCAGGTTGATAACCTGGGTCAACGAGTGTCATTGGGTTTTTGATTAATTAGAGAACCTAATCTAGTCTTAGCAGGGCTAGATTGGGCTAGGTTTTTGGATTAGGTCTAATCAGATGATCTAATCTAGTTTTAGTAGATTAAGATTAGATTAGATTATTAGGTTAGGTCTAATTAGATGACTTAATCTAGTCTTAGTATAGGCTGGGCTAGGCTAGATTTTAGGTTAGATCTAATTAAATAATCTAATCTAATTTTAGTAGGCTATATCTAGTTAGATTACTTAGTATAAAAAATAATCTAGGATTTCTATATAATTATATAATATAATATATAATAATAACTTATTAATATATATATATAAATAAAATTATATAAGAATTTATAATTGCTTAATTTATAATAATATTAATTTTTATATTACTAAAATAGCTATCTAGGATGTCTATTAATAAAATATTAAATATAAAGAGAAATAAAGAATAGTTTTACTTTTATATAGCTTATAGATCTCTTATAATTTAAATATAATATTTTTGAGCTTTTTATTATTTATTTTTAAAATAGATAGTAGACTTTTAAGAGTAGATATTAAATTATTAGATACTTTTTAATAGTAAGGTTAAAGATATTATTTATAAAAATATTAAGAGTAATAGTATAGTAAATCTATATTAGATATAATAGTTTTTAGTATATATTTATATTAGTATTCTTAGTATTTTATTTTAGAAAAAGAGAATCTAGCTGGATAGGAGGATTTATAATTTATTAAAACTATCTATTCTTAAGTTTTTTAATAAATTAAGGGTTGAGAGTTATTAAATAGCTTTTAGATATATTATAGTAAGTAAGATACTTATCTAGATATATTAATAGCTAGATTAAAGTTATTCTTAGAGATAGTACTATTAAAGTATTATTTTATAGTATTAGTATAGATTATTACTATAAGTATAAGATATTATTTGATTAATTATATATAGAAAGAATATTATAGAAAGAATATAATAAAGAGAATATAATAAAGAGAATATAATAAAGAGAATATAATAGAGAGAATATAAATAGTAGGTATAATTAACTTATATTCCAAATTATATTATAGATTAAGTAATAATTAAATAAGTTAATTAGATTAGTTAGTTATCTTCTATATTATTTTAAAGGATTATATAGATTTTAATTATTATAATTAGGGGATATACTGATGACTTCTATGAAGTCTTAAATCTTATATATATTATAATATCTCTAATAGTCTTTCTCTTATAATATTAATAATAAGAATAAAGATAATAAATAATAAAGAAGATCTTAGACAAGCTAATAGTTAAATAATAAAAAAGCTTATTTTATATCTTTATAAAGTGAATTTTCTGATTCTATTTAAAATCTTTAATATTAATATATTAATAGTTCTGTCTTTTAAGTAAGTTATAATAATAGTTTTTAATTCTTATAACTTTATTAGTAATATTATATATTTCTAAGGCTGGTTAGTTTTAGAGAGGTTTATCTTTATTAAATAGTAAGTATAAGTCTTTATATTATAAGGAATCTTAATCTTAGATATTCTCTTAATAAAAAATAACTTTCTAGTTGACTAATCTTTAATAATATAGATTTTAACTAGTTTAGAAAGTATATAAAACTTCTTATAGATTTTTTTTAGCTTTTTTATAAATAGAATAACTTTTTGTTTTCTAATTTTAGAAGGTTATTATAATAATATAAAAGAATTAATTCTTTTGTTTTATTATTATTACTTAATATATTTTTATTAGATATAATTAATATCTAAATAGTAATTATATTTTAATATTTAGAGAATTATATTTAAGATATTAGTTAATAATTAATTATTATTTTTCTATAATTATTAATAATATTTATTTAATACCCCTTCTCTCTTTATGTTAAGCTTTAGTATAGTAGAATTATAGTAGACTAGTATAGTAAATTTAGTTATTATATCTTAAAAAATATTATAATTACTACTATTATCTTATTATAGTAATTTAGTATTAAAGAATATTAATTCTAATTTCTTATAAGTATTATCTAATTCACTTTTAAGCTAGATTTTAATATTTTAAATAAATAAGTCTAGAATTCCTAGAAGAGAGTTAAAGTATTTAATAGTTTAGGTTTTAGGGCTTATAATAAGTAGTGTCTAGTATATATCTTTATAAATAGAGATAAAAATTATTTTAATATTAAAAAAAGCTATATTATTAATTTTTATATAATATATTTAATAATTAATAGCTTAGTAATTATACTATTCTTTTATATATTTTTAAGAGATGTGATACTCTTTTATATATAGATTTTATCTTTAAGGAATTTTTTTTAAGATAGCTTAAGAATGTTTTTTAGAAATACTTCTAGCTTTTTTGCTATAAGAGATTTAATTTAAGAATACTTTTTAGAAATATTTCTAGCTTCTTTATTATAAAAGATTTAACTTAAGGTTCAATTTAAAAATACTTTTTAAAGATATTCCTAGCTTTTTTGCTATAGAAGATTTAATAATTATTAGCTTCTAAGAATACTCTATACTTTTATTATCTATAGATGGTTTGATTTTTAAGACTTATAATAAGTAGTATTTAGTATACATTTTTATAGATAAAAATGAAAACTATTTTAATATTAAAAAAAGCTATACTACTAATCTTTATATAATATACTTAATAGTTAATAGCTTAATAATTATACTATTCTTTTATATATTTTTAAAAGATATAATATTCTCTTATATATAGATTTTATTTTTAGGGAATTTCTCTTGAAATAGCTTAAGAATACTCTTTAGAGATACTTTTAGCTTTTTTATTATAAAAGATTTAATAGCTATAATAGTAAGTAAGAAAATATTATAATTATTATTATTATTTTATTATAGTGATTTAGTATTAAAGAATACTTATTCTAATTTTTTATAAGTATTACTTAATTTATTCTTAAGTTAGATTTTGATAGTTTAAATAAATGAATTAGGTATTCCTATAAGAGAGTTAAAATATTTAATAGTTTAGTTTTTAGAGCTTATAATAAGTAGTGTCTAGTATATATTTTAAAAAATTATTTTAATATTAAAAAGAGCTATACTATTAATTTTTATATAATATATTTAATAACTAATAGCTTAGTAATTATTATTATAAAGATTACTATAAAAAAAACTATTAAAAGTATAATATTTAGGTATAATATTTTATCTAAGATTGTTTATCTAATGATAAAGGTGGTCTATTATATATTTAAAATAGCTATTAATTATTTTATTATTTAGCTAGATTATAGGTATATAATAAATATTAAGTTTTTATTTAGTTAAATCTATATCTTCTATTATTACTAATATATATTATACTAGGTTTAATATTATTAAGTTTAAGTACTACTTTTATTCTACTATTAAAGATCTGACTAAGGACTCTTTAGTAGGTATATTAATATATTTAAAGGATTCTTATTATTATTATATAAGATGTTATTATTATTTTTATATTTATTATTTATTTCTCTAATATATATTTTTTTTATAAGTTTTATATTTTTTTTTAAATGGTGGCTTAGCCTATATAATAGAATAATAATTTTTTATATAAGCTAGTAGAGATTCTGTTTTGAACTACTATATAGTAGAAATAGTGCTATAATTAATTCCTTAAGTTAATTATATTATATGTTAATTCTAATATAGTGAATAAGGAGTTATAGAAGTAATTTCTATAATTATAGTAATTACTAATTAATTAGCTGTTTATTATATTCTTATTTTAATTCTATATTAAGCTTTAGTTTAATAAAATTATAATAGATTATTATAGTGAACTTAGTTATTATATTTTTATTATTTATATTTAGCTGTTTTAAGATTATTTAAAGAATAAAGAGATATTTAATATTTAATATTTAGATAAAAAGAATAGAAAAAATAAAAAGAGTTAGATTAAAATTAGAGTTTAAGTATAAGTTATTAAAGAAAGATTAATTAGTAATTCTAATTATTTATAATAAAAAATTATAATAATAATATCTTTAAGAATATTTCTTGTTAGAAGAAGTCTTGAGAGTTTTTATATAGAAATAGTTCTTAATATATGATAAGGAAGTAATGAATTAGTATTTAAATCTTATAGAAAAGAAATATTTATAATAATTAATATTTAATAATAATCTATTAAGAAGAGAAGTGGCTAATTATAGTCTATTAGAAAATAAAGATTTTAATATATATTAAGATTTATTATTAGTTTATTATATAGATATAAGAATTTAATCTAGTTTTTAATAGGACTCTTAATTCTTTCTGGATTGTAAAAGAAGAAAATAAAATCAATAAATAAGAGATAAAATTTATTATATAATAATTTTTAATATTTTTTATAGTCTTAATTTTATTTAATAAGCTTAATTTATTATTATTTATAGAGATAGTATATAATATATTTTTTTATTTTAATTTTTTTAAGAAGCTAGAGTTAAAAAACTAATTAAGATACTTGTTTGATCTCTTACTACTAGGCTGGTAGATAAAACTAGCTATAATATTCTTTAAGATTTTATTATTTAAGATTAATAATTTTATAATTTTCTTTAGACTCTTGAAAAGAGATTTTGATAAGATTTATAACTTAGTATTTATTATAATATTTAGTTTATTTATTTGAAGAATCTTCTATATAGTTTAGGCTTTTATTATTACTTATTACTAGTGCTTAATTCTATGAATATAGATTTATAGAATGAAATTAAGTGTTATTTAGACTATTAAATTTAAGAGAATGCTGCTATAAGATTTAGAAGAAAAAAAAATTAATTATATAAATAAAAAAGTAATAACTTTAATAACTAATATAATTTTATTTAGAGTATAGTTAATAATTTAAATTAGTTAGATAAAATATTAGAAAAGAGGTATTTACTAGTTATATTATATTAAAAAGATAAATAAGAGAATATTAGATAGAATTTAAAATTTATTATAAGGGGTACTATATTATAGTTAAGAAGATAGAGCTAGAAGTTTTTATTTAGTTATATATAGATTTTTCTTGATAATGATGTTGATATGTTTTTAGATGTGTTTATATGTGTTGTTAGATATGTTTATATATGTTTTTAGATATATTATATTTATATAAATTCTATTACTAATTTTTGTATTTGTTTTAGATTACTATCTACTTAATATGTTGAGATTGTTATATATATCTTCTTATAATACTAGATTCTTATATATAGTCTATTGTACTTTAGCCTTGTAATTAGTCTGGTTATTATAGAATAAAATATATATATTAATTTATGTAGGAGATTTAGGCTTTGGATTGATAAGTAGATCTTAAATCTTGATAAGAATTTTTATAATAATTATTATTAGATTCTATTTTCTAGTTACTATATTTAATATGGCTATATAAATAATTTTAAAAAGATAGATATTTAGATAGAATAGTGGAGGGATAAATTAATCTATTATATAATATAATTATTAATAAATAGACTTAATAAGTAGATAAAACTAATATTAATAACTAGATAAATATATAAAGAGTGGCTAAATAAATATTTAGATAGTTTTATAGAATATTTTAGATAAAAATATAAGAGTTAGTCTCTTATTAAATATTTTATTATCTCTTAGGCTATCTAGGAATAGATTTTTAGAAAAGATAAAATAAAGTTTAAATAGTTTCTTCTTTTAAAGAATATCTAACTTTTTAGAGATACTATATTCTTAATTCTTTATATCTAAAACTCTTTATATATTATAATTTAGTTTAATATAAAAACTAAATAGATAGTTTTTATACTATTAATTTCTATATCTAGTGCTTATAAATAGATAATTATTAATATTAAAAAAGAGAAGACTAAGTACTTATTTCTCTAAGAAGAGATAATTAAAACTAAGATTTATTTTATATAAATATTTCTCTAAAAAGCTTACTAATATATAAGTTTTTTAAGATCTATTATATATATTAATGTTATGGTGTGGCATTGGTTCTGCCAGCAGGTTGCCTTATACAGTTAGACTAGCCAGTCTTAGACCGCCTGTCCTTTAGTTTCTTAGCTTAGCTCTATAACCAGATTGACAAGGCATCATTCATCTCATTATATATCTCCATATAGCCTTTAGCCTTATAAATAGTAGTATATCTAAAAAATCCAGCTAGCACTAGATCTTCTTTATCTACTATTAACTAATGTCTTTAATTTCTAGAGATTTCTTGTATATGCTTATACAACCTCTATAATCTATTAAACCTTAAATATCTAGCTCTTAAATACCAGTAAAAACTCTATTCTATTAATCTTTTTATTAATTCTATTTTTATCTTATTTTTAACTTTAAGCCTATATCTATCTAATAACTCCTTTACTTTTAATATTATATTTTTTTTATATACTAGTCCTCTAATTAATTTTTTTTTATTCTTTTAAAAATCTTATCTATAATATCTACTATATTAATCTACTTATTATAGCTAGCTATTAATATTTTATTATATTTAAAAGATACTAATCCTACTTTTCTATAAATAACAACTAGCGCTTCTATATTCTATTTATTACTAGATATTAGTTCTAAGCTAGCTAAATTAGATATCTAGCTTAGTGTTTTTATAATTAATAATTAAATATATTATAATTATCTTAATCTTAATACTTTTAATTAGATTAATTATATCCTCTAGCTTATTATTACTAAAAATCTTATAGCTATTAAATAGTTAAGAGTAAAAATATTCTAATTTAGCTCTTTATTATATACTTATATTATTAGTATCAGGAGAATTCTAAACTATAGCTTTAATAATCTTTTATAGGATATAGTCTATTATCTAATTAATTAAATAATTAATTAGAGATTATTTTATAAAATTATTAAAACTTTTCTTAATCTTAGTAAATATTTTTATTCTAATTTTTATTATATTATATAGAAGACTATTTAAATATTACTAGCTAACTAGACTAAAATATCTAGATTTTTTAAAATATTATTATATTAATCTAACTCTAGAGTAAGATTTCTATCTATTAATCTAAATTAAGATTAAATAACTAGTAGTTTATAAATGTCTATTCTAATAGCTTTAAATAATAGCTAAGAAATTACTACTTGTTTTTTAGAGAATAAAGAAAAAGTAGCAGTGTAGTATATTTAAATAAATTCCTTTTTAGAAGTAGCTATTAGTTTTAGTAATACTAATATATAGAAAGTAGTTCTTAACTATCTTAATAGAATAGACTAATATATAACTTAACTTAGTAAAAAAGCTTAAATAATTATTAATTAATCTAGTCTATAAACTACTAGCTCTTTTTAAAGTAATAAATAGTCTAATTCTTAAGTCTTTAATAATAATAAAAGTATTAGAGTAATATCTAGTAGTGCTCTAATTATTATTAATATATTATAGTAATAAGATAAGCTTAGATATTTCTATTCTAATATACTACTTTATAGAATATAATATTCTAATTAAATATTAAATATTAGCTTAGGAACTTCTTACTATAATATTATTTTATTTATTAGAAATATATATTCTATTTTCTACTATTATAAAGAAAAAGTTATATAATTCTTCCTTTATATATCTATAAAAGGTATTATAAGCATTTAGTATTTAGTAGAATTAGAGAATATATAATAGGATCTATTAAATATAAGAGATATTAAATAAAACTAGATTTTTGTTTTACTTTAATACTTTAAATTTATATTTATAGAAGTTATAGCTAAACTTAATATACTTTAATATAGACTAGCTAAAGTGGTCTAAGGATAATTATTTATAATATTTATATAAGAAGTTATCTAACTATATAAAGCTATAGATATACCTAATACACACACTTAACCTAATTAAGCTTAATTAAAGCTTAACTCTTATTATAAGTCTATTATTTTAATATCTAGAGAAAATATAACTATTAAAGAATAAATAAAAATAATATAAAACTACTATATAGTATAGCAAGAGCTAGTATAAGTATAATAAGCTAGAAGTCTCTATCTTAATTAAAATAACTATAATAATAGCAACTTTAATAATTAAAATACTAGCTATTATTTTACCTATTAATAGAATAACTAGTCTTATTATAATTAAAGCTATAATAATTAGCAGCATCTATACTCTTTTTATAAATAATCAAACTAATAATCTAGTTTTAGGTCTAATTATTCTAATTCTTTTTATAACTATAAGTCTAAATAACCAGCTATTTAGATTTTCTATTAATATTATCTATATAATTAACTGCTTAGATCCTTACTTACTAACTATCTTTAAGCTACTAATAGAAGACTATAGTTTAATAATAGAGGAAATTCTTATACTAATTAATATCCTCTAGCTGGTAGTTACTAATAAACTTATTATAGTGATATTTAAGAATCTACTAATAAGTAATAGGATATTTAAGATTCTTAGTAGTCTTTAGATTTTTTTTAAATACTAGATAATACTACTATTAATTATACTTAAAGTTTTTATAATAATTATAATTATGCCACTACTAAGTCTCTAATAATTTTAGATTTTAAAGATAGCAATTATAATAGATCTTATAATAATTTTAATAATTCTTATTATCTAGTTAATGCTAGCATTTATTATATTTTAATTTAATCTATCTTTAAGTGCTAGAACTACTAGATAATTTTTAAATTAAATAATAAATTATATAAGCATATACTAATTTATATTAAAGCTTCTATTTCTAAGTCTAAACTACTAGTAGTTCCTACTCTATCTAATTACTAAGTTTATTTTAAGGAATTAAACAACTAGCTATATCTAATTATATCTTAGATTAATCTCACCTTACCTAAGCTACTTAATAATATATTCTATAGCTAGTATTATATTATAACTAAGACTAGCTTTTTAACTTCACTTAACTTAATCTCTAAAAAGTAAGATAAGATCTATATAGATACTAGCTATATACTAATAACTATTAATTAAAAATTCTTATAAACAACTATTCTAAATACTAAGATAAAAACTATAGAAAGTAAGTTAACTATTAAAGGAATTAGCTCAGACAAATATCAAACTAAGAAAATTATTTAATTATATATCTTCTTTATAGTAATAGTTCATAATAAAAGTATTATTATGGTTATTCTATTTAAAATCTATATTATAAATAGACTTCAAGCAAACTTACTTATTAGTATAAATATAATAAAATAATATAGTTTTAATTTAATACTATCAGCTAAATGACTATATACCTAGATTAAAGTATATAGAGATATAAAAATCTTATTATAAGTTAAAGCTAAATAGTAAAAAATAACACCAAAGCCAGTCTTTTTAAAAGAAAATATAGTTATATCTATAAGAGACCATGCTGTAATTCTTATTTATATTAAAATAATCTTAGCTAAAAACTATGATTATATATTTAAATCTAAATATAAATGTGTTATATTATCTTTATATATTATTAATATAAATCTATTCTAGATTATTATCTATAATAACACAGACAGAGACTAGGCTATTCTAAAACAGACCTAACTAGGCATAATTTCTGAATTTAAAAACACTAATGCATTTTAGATAAAAGAAATTATAGATATATTAGCTTAAGAATTTAAATCCTAAGTATCTATAGATAAATCTAAGTTTTTACTTAACTTAATGTTAGAAATGATACATATCCTTAATAATGGTATTACTATCTATAATAATAGCTCTAGTGAGGCCAGTGTGTTGGAAGATACAGTGATATCTTTTGATGTCTGGATAGATAAAGGCTTCGCAGATGTGCCAGAAGATCAGTAGATGCCCACAAGGAATCGATAGTTGACCAATCTAGACAAGTTTATTTGGCTAGCACAAAGGACAGAAAAATTATCAATGAGGTCCACAATCAGCTTTATAACCAAGACCAAATAGGTTTTATTCAGGCCCCACCCCTACTAGATTTCCAGTCTTCATGATTTAGAGATGGGTTGAGGGCCCTAATAGATCAGTCTAAAAAGCTTGAGTAGTTACTGATATTAGAAGCAGGAATAAAGCATCAATTAAGAATATATATCCTATGCCTTATTAAGAGAATATTATTGCTATGATTATAGATTATAAGTATATAATCATTATAAATATAGTAGCTATATTTTTCTAATAATAAATAAGAAATAAATATTATAACTATTTATATATAGTCTTATATTATGGTTATAAGTTTTATAAAATAGCTCTGATAGATTACTATAATAGCCTAGCATATATCTAATATATTATAGATAATCTACTAAGAGAATTCTAGCTCTTTTACTGTATTTATATTAATAATATTATTATTTTATTATATATATTATAAGATCACATCCAGTATCTTAAATCAGTTCTATTAGTTTTTTAATATTATAATATATCTCTTAGTCTATTAAAAGCATTTATTAGATTTCCCTTAGTTAATCTATTTAGCTAGTATATAGACTCTCTTAGGCTTAGTATTCCTTAGAAATAATCAGCTGCTATTATCAAATTACTTTTTTTAAAAAAATTTTATAACCTAGAATATTAGCTTAATACTACTAATTAGTTTTAAAACTATATTCTTTATTTTATCTCTATTATTAAGCTCTTATAGTAATATAAAATAGTCTTATTAAAGTCAGCCCTAATTACTAATTAACTATATAAAGTCTTTATTTATAAAACATCTATTAACTAGCTAACTAAAGCTAAGCTAAAAGCCTTTTATATTATTTATAAATATTTTAAAGAGCTAATATTTTTTTATTATTTTATTCTAAACTGCTAGCTATATATTAATATTAATATCTATAAAACTGGCTTCTTAGTTTATATATACTATATTTATAATAATACTAAAATTAATAAATAGAAAGCTAGATCTAATCTATTTTACTTAGCGCCTAGGACTAAAGCTGATCTAGATTAGAGAAAAATATAGCTAATAATTTTTCTTAGCTATTTTATAAATTCTATAAAGAAAAATTACTAGCTTATTAAATTTAAAATTACTTATCTTATTTAGATGCTTAAAAAGCTTTACTATTTAATTAAAGTAGCTAAAAAATCTTTAATTATTTATATAGACTATTTAGTAATAATTAATATTATAAAGTAGACTTTACTCTAAATTTTATTAATTAAGAAGTTTAATCTATAACTTATTATAGTATTATAGTTTATATAATATTTTAATATTATACTAATTCACAAAGCTAGTAAGAAAAATATTATAGTAAATATACTATTTTATTTGTTTTTATAGAATTTTAAACTATATACTAAAAACCTTAATATACTAGAGCTTATAGATGCTTTTAATAAGTATATTTTTTAAATTATTTTATCTACTCTGTCTCTTCTCCCTACTAATAATAATATTAGTAATCTAGATTAACTGGATGTTTCTAATAATCTAATATATATAACTATACTTATTAAAATAGCTTTATCCCTAAAGGCTTGTATTATTAAAGCTTATAATAAGAATCTATAGCTTTATAAAATTTTATAATAATTATAGAATAATAAATAGTCTACTAATTCTAACTAGGTTATTCTTCTCTTTAAAAGAGACTATAATAATTTATTTTTTTTAGTTGATTAAACTTAACTAAATAATCCTAGAAGACTCTATATTCTAAAACTAATAGTAAAAGATATACTAAATATTATTTATGATTAAATGGGATATAGTAGAGTAAAAATACTAATTAATTAATTAGATATATTTATAATCTCTTGGATTACTAAGTATGCTAAGGACTATATTAAGTATTATAAAGATTATTTAAAATATGAAATAAGGAGATATAAATTATATAGAAGTCTATAATCTATTTTAATATTAGATATACTATTTTATATAATTATTATTCATTTTATCTTTAGGCTACTAGTAGTAGCTAAAGATAGTAATAACTATTTAATAATAGTTATATATAAGTATAGTAAAGTAAAGATTCTAATATCTAGAAGAATAAATTATAATATCTTAATATAAGGTAAAGTACTTATTATTTAGTTATTTAAAAATAATTAAGATATTCTATATAAAATTATCTTAGATTAGAATAGAAAATTTATTATAGCTATCTAGAAGATTATATTCTAAGAACTAGGTATAAAACTACTATACTTAATAATCTACTATCCACAAATAAATAGATAATTAGAGCGAATAAACTAAATAGTTAAGATTAAATTTTGTTATATATTAATAAATATAACTAATCCTAGATAATAGAAATAAATATTACTATTTATAATATATATTCTAAATTCAATACTCTGCTAACTCTCAGGCTTATTATTATATTAATTTATATATAATAAAAAAATTAATAATACTATATTATTAATAAATCTAGATATCTTAGTCTAAGACTTTATATTTTGAGTAGATACTAGAGAGAGTCTATAATTAGTTATTATAGATATAAAATAGATCTATAATAAAAAATATATTTAAAAAATGTTTATACTAGGAGATAAAGTCTTTATTTACTTTTATAATAAATATACTATACTAGCAGAAAGATATAGAGAAATAAAATAAAGCTAGCTAAATTATAAGTTCTAATAATAATTTATAAGCCCCTATCCTATAAAGTATTATATAGATTAATTAATATATAAATTAAAACTACTAGTAGAGTGGATAGTCTATCTTATATTTCTTATTTTAGTATTTAAATCTTACTATAGCCCTAATCCCTTTTATTACTAGTAATAAAAAATAGAGAAGATATTAACTAATCTTAATAATATTAACTAATTTAAGATTAAAGAAGTTATTAATAAATAAATTTATTTTAAAGACTAATATTAAAAGCTAGTTAAAAAATATAGAGTTTAGTAAAAAAATAGTATAAAGAATAAGAACTAGTAGTTATCTTTATCTAAATTTAATAATACTAAAGAAACTATAACTAATTATAAAAAATAAGTATCTAAATCTATATAGCTAGCAGCTTAATAAAAAAAGAGAGAATAACTAAAGAAGACATTATAAGTAGTTCTTAATTATTTTAAATATTTCTTATAGAGAACATAGTCTTATATATAGATATTCTAACACTAATAATTTATAACACTATAAGAAAAATCTATAACTAAATATATATAACCTATATATTATAATAACTATACACTTCAAATTATTATTATAGTCATGGATATCACTATAAATTATATCAATATAGAAGAATTCTTCCTATTATTATATAATGACTATACTAGATTATAGTATATTCACTATTTTTTAGCAGATATCTATAAGCATATATATACTTATAAAATTTCTCTAATTGCCATTCTAACTAAACTCTGCTTATAAATTCTAATATTATAATATATACTATAGACACATTAATTGCTTTAAAAAATATAATATTTATCACTATTGTAAATACACTTATAAAACTTAATTATATAATTATAGATCTTATTATCTTTTAATCTATACTATATTTTTTTTTATATAAATTTTATACTATCTCTCTCTTTTTTACTATATTTAAAATAACTTCACTTCTAATCTTTCTAACAGGATTTTAAATTAGATTAGCTAAATTATTTTATTATATAAATATTCTTAATATCTTTATAAGCTTAATATTATAAACTTTAAATTCTACTTAAATAAATCTATAACTCTATATACACTATAAACTTAATTTCTATATTACTAAATCAGCTGCTTATAATTATTAACTATTATATTCTTTAAAATCTAAATTTTCTTAGAATATCTATCTATCAAATAAAATTTATTTAAAATTTTATTACTACCTATCTTATTATCTACTAAATAAGATTAATCTTAAGACTTTATTTTATAATAATCTATAATCTCTTACTTTATCTTTATTATTTCTATTAACTGCTTAGCTTACTAGTATTTTACTTAATTATTTTATTTAATTCTTCTATTTACTTCTTTAAACTACCTATAAGAATTAAGTTGATTAAAATAATTAATAAAACTTAAAAGAAGAAAATAATTAATAAGATCTTGACTTTAAAATATCTTAATTACTAGGCTAAGTATTATTATAACTATATTAGAGATAACATATAAGTAGTTACTTTAAAGGATCTAATTAATACTATTAAAAAGATTATAGACCTAGTTAATAATAAAAATATAAAGATTAAAAAGCTATAGTTTATAGTTAGACTAAATAATTAATTAAAAGCTATAATCTATAAGAAGATATAGTTCTACTATATTACTAATAAATAGATTAGGAAAAATAAAATATTATGATTATTATTAGTATAGGAGAACTAAAAGTAATTATAGAAATATCTAGTTAAATACTTAATTAGTAATAATAGATTATAAAAACTAGTAAGATAAAACAAAATCTAAATCCCTAAGTATATCTTGAAAAGAAAATATAATAAATATAAAAAAAAGTAAAAGAATAAAAAAGATAATAATAATAAATTTATATATAATAAGGTATTCTAATTAGCTATTACTAATAATTATATTATATATATACTTAAAAGCTTCTTAGACACTTTAAAATAGGTATTAGAATTTATTAACTAGTATCTTTTTATAAAGAATAATAATTATAATACTTAAAAGCTAATTATTTATAATATTAAAATAATAAAAAAATACTGCTATAAACTAATTAAAATTTACTAGTATAAAATAATTCTGCTATATTTTAATAATACTAATCTAATAGAAAGACTTAGATTTTAACTACTAGATAAACTCTACTACTAGTAAGATAATAAAGATTATAATGATTATCTAAATAATAAAATCATTAATAATAACTAGATCTAGACTAAAGTGAATAATAATAACCTTTATATCTAATAATTAACTCTAATCTTATTTTTTTTTATCCTAACTCTTGTGCTGCTAGTATTTTTAAATTAAATCTTATACTTTTACTATTCTATTTTCTTTTACTCTAACTCTTATATAGTTAGTATTTATCTTCTTCTATCTAGATTAACATTTAAATATTACTAATATTAATACTTGTATATTATTAGTATTTATTTTCTCCTATCTAGATTAGCACTCTTATATTGCTAGTATTTATCTCCTTTTATCTAGATTAATATTATATTCTATACTTAGCTACTAAAAACAATAGCTTTTTCTTTTAATAGATATTTTATTATAGTGTGGCATTAGTTCTGCCAGCAGGTTACCTCATATGATTAGACTAGCCAGTCTCAGACTGCCTATCCTTTAGTTTCTTAGCTTAGCTCTACAGCCAGATTGACAAGGCATCATTCATCTCATCATATATCTCCATACGGCCTTTGGCCTTACAATTAAGTTAGAAACTAGATATAATTATTATAGCTTTCTTAAGTATAGTAGTATATTAAGTAATAGTAGATATAAGAAGATTATATTTAGTAGAGTTAGATAATAGAAACTAACTTATTTAGTTAAATATATTCTATTACTAATTAGCTTAATATCTTTATTTACTGTTATTGTATTTATATTTTGCTTTTAATTAGTCTAATTTAATAGGGCTAATTTTCTATCTTTACTGGATAGTAGATGTTTATTTTTATAAAAAACTAGATAGATAGAATGTACTTTTTATAAGTTTTATTTATTATATTATAGCTTTAAAATAGATATAGTAGATATAAAAAAATATATTAAAGTATTATAGCCTGATATATATAAAGTATATAAATAAGAAATAATATAAATAATATACTAGAAGTAGTAGATTATAAAATATAGTAATAAACTATAACTATTCTAAGGTCTTAGAATAATCATAGTATTAAAATTATCTATTATAATCTTTAGAGTTTCTTGAATATAGTAACATAGATATACTGCTAAAATTATATATATAAAGATATTTAATTGTTCTCTATGCTCTAGAGTTAGGGAATAGCTAAATAGTAATATATCTATTTTTTTATTCTAATATTAAAGCTTAAGTGAGGCTAAATAATAGAAAGCTAGCTAGCTTAATTATTTATATAATCTTACTTTATAATTAGCTTACTCTATACTTAGATTAGAGCTAATATATAAGAAGCCCTATATTAATTATATTTATCTATATATATATATAGTATTAGAATATAATAGCTAGTTATATAACCATTATAAGAATATCTTATAGAACTATTAGCCATATATCTTATTTAGCTTAGTTAGACTATTAAAAAAAGAGGATTAATAAGAGAAAGCTTATTTTAATATAATTCTTATTTTAGCAATTCAATTTACTTGCTTAATTATTAAGTTTAAAAGAATAAAAGCTTCTTACCTTTATTATCTATTAATATTAATAAAATAAGTATATATAAAAGTTTTATATAGAACTCACTTCTATCTTAGCTAATCAGTAAGTAAGTATAATTAGGTATTTATATATTCTAAAACTCTATCTATAAATACTTTTCTTTAGAAATACTCTCTTCTTTTTTTTCTTCTCTTTTTCTTTCTTTAACTGTAAAAGACTTAGTTTTTTTATATATATTATTTTTTTATATATATTCTTTAATAATTGACTATAATACTAATAGATATTATAATTAATATTAACTCACTCAATTAATCTTATTACTCTATTAAAGAGTCTATGCTCTATTTATATATATTACTATAATTAATTATACTTTATAATAAATGCTTTACTAATAATATTTTACTTACAATTATTTTATTAATATATCTATGCCTAACTAGCCTTTAAATATCTTAAGCTTTAATAATATAAATTATATTACTATATTATATATTTAATATATAGTTATACTAATTAAATATATATAGTATATCTTAGCACTATTCTATATTGCTTATTTTATTGATTATTTTATTACTTAATAAATAAATTTTATATAATCTACTACTATACTATCTGTCTTTGTTATTATATCTATTTAACTATAGTTATTAGATTTTTTTAAGAAATTAAGACTCCTTACTATAATTCTCTAAGATAATTATATAGCTGTGTTCTAAGCTATAGAATAGTATATTTCTAAATATTATAATAACTTTTATAATTATATTATAGGAACTGGCCCTACCCTCTAAGTAATTTAATAAATTAAATTTATCTTTATTTATTATTATTTATTCATAGCTGTAGTATATGCAGTATAGAGACTTAGATCTATAGATTTAATTATTAATAATATTTATAATAATTATGGATATATATTATCTATTATTTAGTGTATTATTTTCTATTAGTATTAAGTATTATTCTCTAGTTATATAAATTTATATTATTAATTCATCTTAATTTACTATGGCTTGTTTAATAACTAAGATCTGGATTGATACTTGAGAGAGAAATAGTAGAATCCTTAATATTTAGCTTAGTAATTATTCTTTAATATTAAATAGAGTACTGATTTATAGTATAATCTTTTAATATAATAGTGAATAATATTAGATCTATTATCTAGGACTATTCTATTAGTCATTATAATATAGTAAAATATAGCTGTCTTTTTTTTTTAGCTTAATATTATATCTATTTATAGTATAGTATATTTGATTTAGAGGGAGAGCTAGTATTTATTTTTTTTACTAAAGTAGAGTTAGTTATAAGATAGAGTTTTAGAATTATATGTTATATAGGCTCTTATATCTAAGAAATCTAAAAAATATATTATTTATATGATTTATTATACTATTTTATATGTTTAATCCATTATATATATAGCCTTGATATACTAAGAATAAAATAGATTATTAATAAAATATATTATACTAGGAAAAGAATTTATATATATTTACTGCTTTTCTAATGACTATTTTAATCTAGTTTATATTATCTATACTTTATATAGTTATCTAATCTTAAGTTTTACTAGTTAATATTCTTGATTTACTTGCTTCTAGAATTAATCCTAGGAAGATATATAGTATAGATTAATATTTTAAATTTAAATATATAGATTGATGATGTTTTTATATAGTAGATAAATATAAATATATAATATTAAGGTATGGATAAATATGATCTAAAAAGATAATGTGTTAGATTAGATACTAAGTATTAAACTCTATTTATTTGAATTTTTTTTTTACTTCTTTTTATGATTTATATATTAAGTTATAACTATTTTAACTAATTAAATAGGTATATTTCTTGTTTATTAATCTAATTAATCTATTATTAACTCTTATCTTTTACTAGATTAATATATTCTTAATAATCTAATAGATTATAATTTAGTTTTTAATAATCTATTTTAGCATTATAGTATAATGCTATAGAAGAGTTTAATAGAAGAGATCTTCTAATTCTAATAGGAATAGATAAAAGTTAGCTAAATATTAAGCTTCTACTAGAAACTAATTCTATCTCTAAGAATAAAGAAAGATAAGAATAAAGATATTAATCTAAGATAATACTACTAGTTTAAATATTTATTTAATAGAGAATTATATATCCTCTGTATATACTATTATATGAATCTAAAATCAGCTATTAATAGGAATAGTTATATAAAATAATATCTAGTAAATAAAGATTACCTCTATAAAAGAAATAGATATAATTCTATATATTAGTCTTCTATTATTAATTATATAAGAGATAAAATAAGGGAATTCTAGAGAATTTTATCTGTTTAATAAAGCTTATTAGTTTAGAAATTTTTGAAATTTTAGGTGATACTATTATAGTTATAGAGATAAATAATATTTTAGTATATTATTAAGAAGAGTAACTTATTTTAGATAGTTAAATTATTCTAGTTTTAAATATTCTATACTAGCTTATAGCTAGAAATATAACTTATATTAGTAAAGACCTTAAAATATAATCTAGAGAAAGTATTTATTATAATAGAATAAATTATTTATAAGGGTATTTTTAATAGGGCTAAGGTTTCTTTAGTATTAGATATTTAGTTAAATTCTAATTACTTAAGCTTTATTAGTGTTAGTACTTTTTAGATTACTATAGATTAAAAACTATATAAATGTTTATTTATTTTCTAATATCTTACTAAAAGATATACTAGAGAGAATATCACTAAATATATTTATATAATTTTTAAATAATATAGATTAAAGAAGTTATTACTTGCTATTATTACTAATAATATAAGAAATAATAATATATTTATAACTTATTTAAATAGGCTGTTTATACTAGATAGTCTAAATAATAAACTAGTATAGAAGTCTAGTTAAGGCTATATTTAATATATGATATATATTTTGAATCTTGCTATTAAAGCTTTTCTGGATAAATTAAAAGCTATACTAATAAATAAGATTATAGAATATGATTTTAAAACTTATATTAATAGTATTAACTTTAATTTAAAGATTATTATTAATATTTTTAAGAAGGTATGTCTATCTAAGACTCTAGATATAATAATAAATAATATATATCTAATATATTAAACTATAATAAGATTTATTTAACTACTATTACTATATAGAGATTTTTCTAATAAATAGAGCTGTTTAAGAAGATTTAGAAGCTTGAATTATAATAATATTATAATATAGATATTAAAAAATCTTTATAGCTAGTAATCTTTAAATAAGATGTTAAAACTTAGTGGAATAATTTATATTTTATAATAGAATATGCTTAGGAAATAAGGACTACTATTACAGCCTAGATAGATATATAATTAAATACTATCTATAAGAATAAAATAGAGAAGTTTTAGCTAAGTGAAAAAAAATAAGAATATATTAATAATTTATTTTATACTTTTAAATCTTTTATAATAGCTATAGAAATTATTAATATAGTAATATAAATAATAATTCAGTCTATATTTATAATATATATCTTATTATTTAATTATATTAAGAAAAAGAAGAGGGTTATAAAGATTTTAATAAAAAAAAATAGTAAGTTAGATTTTAAGCTATTAATTAGAGCTCTAGAGATAGTATTATCTAAGATAAAGAAATATTATAGTAAGACTAGTAATAATAGTAGTTTACTTTATAGATTTAAAGTAGTATTAGATTTTATAAGGAAATTAATACTATTTTAGATATATTGTTATTATAAGCTGTTTTTTCTATCTTATATACTGAATATCCTTAATAATAATAGTCTTGATTATAGGGTCTAGAGTATGAGAACTATTATAAAAAGGAGTTTATATTCTATTATATGAAATATTATTAATATCTAGAGCTTCTAGTATTTATAACTAATGTATTAGCTATACTAGATAGTAAGTAATAAAAATTTAAATATCTTTTAGGTATTAGCTAAGATCTTCTAGAAACTAAGAAGAAAGAGGGAAAGAAGAAGAAAAAAGAGATAGAAGAGAATAAAGTAAAATAATATCTAAACTATAAACTATTAGGCTAGTAAGAACTGGCTTAGGAAGAGAATAGTATATTAAATTTATAGAAAAGACTCTCTAGTTAATATCCTATATTGATTAAAATAGTAAGAGATATATTAGTGATATCTAGTATAGAGATAAAAATTAAATATATTTTTTTAATAAACTATTAGATGATTCTATATTAATAAAATATACTTAGTCTAGAGATGATTAAATAGTTAATATTATTAAAGTATAATAGTAGTCTTATTGATAAAAAGTATAATAATCTTAATTAGATTAATATAATAAGTAATATAGCTTTAGTTATTAAAATTTTATAATTATTTTTTATATTATAAATATTAGAGTCTTAGGTAACTTTATTTATATCTATTAATATAACTGATAAAAATAAATCTAAAATAAATAAATATAATAAAGTTAAAAATTATCTATTATTAGATTAGTATAATAAAAATATTACTAGTAATAATAAACTAGATATTAATAATATTATAATAGATAAAAAAAATAATAAAGATTTTAATATTAATATTTAAATACTTTTTAGTATAATATATTTCTAATTTCTAGATTATTAAATATTAAATCTATTTTACTATTAGAATTATTTATTTATATAGATAGTTTATATATTATTTTATAACTAATATATTATAAGTAATATAAAGAATAATATAGATTAAAAATTAATCTAATTAGATTAAGATTATAGATTAGATTTTAGCTAATTAAATAACTTAATCTAGTCTTAGTAGGTCTAGATTTTTAATACTCTTTTTAGATTAGGTTAAAATCTAACCTAATCTAGTCTTAGCAGGTCTAGGTTAGGCTAGATTTTTAGATTAGATCTAATTAAATAATCTAATCTAGTCTTAGCATAGGCTGGGCTGGGCTAGGTTGTAGGTTAGATCTAATTAGATAACCCAATCTAGTCTTAGCAGATCAAGGTTCTTGATACTCTTTTTGGGTTGGGTCAAAACCCAACCCAACCTGACCCATGGCGAGCTCTATATAATTAAGATATATATATGATAATTCAAGCTAAGTGGATAAATAAGTCTATAAATTTAAATTAAGCTTATTTTAATAAATAGAGATTTTATTATTATTAGACTAGTCTTAGCTATTTATTTTATAAAAAAAGCACTCAAAGCAGATAATATAAATTTATAATAAATTAAAATCTTATTTTAATAAAAAAAATTAATTCTTAATATTTATAATTTTATTAAAATTCAAATATACACACTCTAATTAGTTAAGAATTATTTATAAGTTCTATTTATTAAATATTATAACTAGAGCAAGTTATAATAGTATTATAGCTTATATAAAAAATTCTAAATTTAAATAAATATAATAAAATCTAGTAACTTTACTATTTAAAATATTATTATTAATAGCTAACTTAGCTTAAATAGCTAGTAATTATATATTATATTTATATAATAAATCTCTAATTTTTTCAAAATTAGATAAAATAGGCTTTAACTAGACATATAATTAATTTTAATTTTATATATTAAGCTAAGTATATAGTATATTAATTTAATTATACTAACTCTTAATTTTATTATAAAACTTAGTAATAATAGTATAAATTTATTCTATAATTAATTAAATAAGTAAGAATAAAGATAGTAAGAGATATTAAAAAAAAAAATCTAATTAATTAACTTAATAACTAGTCTAAGAAAAAAAGTAAAAAAAAATTTAAAGCTTTATTATATAACAAGAGGGGTACTGCGCCGCGCGCAGCGCGGCGCCTATATGTAGAAAGTTAGCCATATTTAAAAATCTTAATTACTTATCTAATGTGAATTATTTATTCCCTTATATAATATAGTAACCAATCAAAAGTAATAAAATAGCCTATAAGCTAGCCCGTAGGCCACCTTATTGGCCAGCCACTTAACCGGCTTGATAGCCAGCTTGATAGCTAGCTTTGTCAGGCAGCTTGATAGCCAGCTTCGTCAGCCAGCTTGATATCTAGCTTGCCAGCCAGCTTCGTCAGCCAGCTTGATAGCCAGCTTGGTCAGCCAGCTGGATAGCCAGCTTGTTCGCTAGCTTTATCAGGCAGCCTAGATAGCCAGCTTGTTCGCCAGCTTTGTCAGGCAGCCTAGATAGCCAGCTTGGATAGCCAGCTTGCCAGCCAGCTTGATAGCCAGCTTCGTTAGCCAGCTGGATAGCCAGCTTGTTCGCCAGCTTGATAGCCAGCTTCGTCAGCCAGCTGGATAGCCAGCTTGGATATCTAGCTTGCCAGCCAGCTTGCCAGCCAGCTTGATAGCCAGCTTGCCAGCCAGCTTGATAGCCAGCTTGACAGCCAGCTTGACAGCCAGCTTGATAGCCAGCTTCGTCAGCCAGCTTGATATCTAGCTTGACAGCCAGCTTGGATAGCCAGCTTGGATAGCCAGCTTGGATAGCCAGCTTGATAGCCAGCCCGTCAGCCAGCCCGTCAGCCAGCTTGATGTCTAGCTTGACAGCCAGCCCGTCAGCCAGCTTGATAGCCAGCCCGTCAGCCAGCTTGATAGCCAGCTTGATAGCCAGCTTTGTAAGCCAGCTTGCCAGCCAGCTTGATAGCCAGCTTGCCAGCCAGCTTGATAGCCAGCTTGCCAGCCAGCTTGACAGCCAGCTTGGATAGCCAGCTTGATAGCCAGCTTGCCAGCCAGCTTGACAGCCAGCTTGGATAGCCAGCTTGGATAGCCAGCTTGGATAGCCAGCTTCGTCAGCCAGCTTGATAGCCAGCTTCCCAGCCCAGCTTGACAGCCAGCTGGATAGCCAGCTTCGTCAGCCAGCTTGATATCTAGCTTGACAGCCAGCCCGTCAGCCAGCTGGATAGCCAGCTTGACAGCCAGCTTGATATCCTAGCTTGACAGCCAGCTTGCCAGCCAGCTTGCCAGCCAGCTTGATAGCCAGCTTCGTCAGCCAGGTTGGATAGCCAGCTTGATAGCCAGCTTGCCAGCCAGCTTGCCAGCCAGCTTGGATATCTAGCTTGCCAGCCAGCTTGATAGCCAGCTTGCTAGCCAGCTTGACAGCCAGCTTGACAGCCAGCTTTGTCAGGCAGCTTGGATAGCCAGCTTGATAGCCAGCTTTGTCAGGCAGCTTGGATAGCCAGCTTTGTCAGGCAGCTTGGATAGCCAGCTTTGTCAGGCAGCTTGGATAGCCAGCTTGACAGCCAGCTCGATAATTAGCCCCACTTTAAAAATTTTGATGGGGTGCGGCCCTAAGTTAGCTTCCGCAGCTGCTTACCCAATCATATCTCTTTATTCCTTTACATAATAGAACAACCAATCGAAATCTATCAAACCGCGAAAAGTTAGCCCCACTTTGAAAATTTTAATGGGGTGCGGGGCCAAGTTAGCTCCCGCCAGCCCTTATCCAATCAGATCTATTTATTCCAGTACACCTACTACTCCAGCCAATCACAGCATGAATAAAACTGCACTAAAATACAAACACGTTCAAAACATACATTTTGATATAATAGTACTATTATATAGTTATAATTATAGAGAAACTAGTCTAATTAGATAAAAAAATAATAGTAAATCTAATATTATATAATATATAAGCTTAAACTAAATTCCTATTAACTATCTAAATAATCTATTAAGCTAGAATACTAAATTAAGAGAATAAAAACAATAATAAAATCTAATAGAGATTAAAAACACTATTTATTCTTACTCAAGAATATAGCCATCATTCCTAATATAGTTAGCATTCTAGCTATACAGCTTTACATCAGAATACTTCAGAATATCCAACATCCAAATATCCAACAAGCAGAGTCATATAACACACATTACAGGGCTATACAGGTCTAGGCCGTCACAATCTTATAATTAAAGAATACTAAAAATAATAAGATAGTCTAAGCTAAGTTTAATTAGAAAATAGTAAATATTCTTATAATAATTTTTAATCTTTAAGTGAATTTAAGTGATCTTATAGATAATAAAATTCTTAGAAATCTTATTATTAAATATTTAAAATACTTTTAAATTATATAAGAGAAAGATTTAAAAGTTATATTTATATATAAAAAAATTATTTATAAAAGTATAATTATTATATCTATAATCTATTATAATTAAGATTTTAATAAAAGAGCTTCTATTTATATTTACTATTATATTAGATAAAATTAAATATTATTAAGAAATCTTATAGCTCTAAAATTCTAAATTATATTTCTATTATTATTTTTATTTAAATAATCTCTTATTTTTTATCTACTTATAACTCTAAATAGATATTTTTAGTTTTCTAAATTAGCTAGCTTAATAATTTTTTTAATAATAATATTTAATTTTATAATCTTCTTCTTAGCTAGCTCTAAGCAAGATATTATTTTATATTTTTTTTTATAATAATAGTATAATCTAAGCTTTTATTAATATTAATATTTTATCTACTTTATAGTATCTAGATCTATTAAATTACTAGTAAATAAGACTATCATTATAAAAAGTATAAGGTTTAGTTAAATTCTTAAATTAGTATTATTTCTAAGATTATACTAAGAGCTTTTATTATTTTTAAAAAAAGACTAGTCTTTTAGATTAGTATTAATATTTAAAGATTTAATTAACTAGATATTAAAATTAAATTTAGTTAATAATTTAATTAATTTATAATATATCTTTAATAATCTAGATTAAGCTATAAGTAAGATTTTAAGCTTTTAAAATAGTCTTTTAAATAGTATATTCTTCTTTATTTAATTATTATAATTATAATATATTATTAGATTCTTAAATTTTAAAAGATAGATAATAAATTCTTAATTCTTTTACTTAAGTTATTTTAATTTTTTTAGAATATATTTATGCTTATTTATAATGCTGAAAGATTATTTTAAAAGTTTATAAAATTTAATAATATTAATAAAATATAAAGTATTATTAGTATTTATAAATAATATAATATAATTTATTATATCTCTATTAAGTAATATATATATATAAAATAACTTATAATATTTAATTTAAAATTTATTAGTATTAATAATAAATTTATTTTTTAGCTAAGTAATAAATGTGACAGCCTAGACCTGTATAGCCCTGCAACATGCGTCATATAACTCTGCTCATCAGATATTCAGATATTAGATATTCTAAGTATCCTAATATAAAGCCATATAGCTAGAACACTAATCATATTAGAAATAATAATTATATCCCTAAATAAGAATAAATAATACCTCTAGCTCTTATTAAATCTTATTATTATTTTTATTCTCTTAATCTAATATTCCAGCTTAACAGGCTATCTAGATAATCAATAAAAATCTAGCTTAAACTTATATATTATATAATACTAGATTCATTATTACTTTCTTATCTAATTAGACTAGCTTTTTTATAATTATAATTATATAATAGTACTATTATATTATATAATAAAATTTTAAACCCTTTTTTACTTTTCTTCTTAGACTAGTTATTAAGTTAATTAGTTAAATTTTTTCTTTTTAATATCTTTTACTATTTTTATCCTTACTTATTCAACTAATTATAAAATAAATTTATATTATTATTATTAAGTTTTATAATAAAATTAAAAGCTAATATAATTAAATTAATATACTATATACTTAGCTTAATATATAAAATTAAAACTAATTATATATCTAGCTAAAGTCTATTTTATCTAATCTAGAAAAATTTAGTAGTTTATTATATAAATATAATATATAGCTATTAACTATCTAAGCTAAATTAACTATTAATAATAATATCTTAAATAATAAAGCTACTAGATTTTATTATATCTATCTAAATCTAGAATTTTTTATATAAGCTATAATACTATTATAACTTATCTTAGTCATAATATCCAACAAGTAGAATCTATAAATAATTCTTAATTAATTAGAATATATATATTTAAACCCTAATAAAGTTATAAATACTAAGAATTATTTATTCTTATTTAAGTAAGGCTCTAATTTATTATAAATCTATACTATCTACTTTAAATATCTTCTTTATAAAACAAATAGCTAAAACTAGCTTAATAATAATAAAATCTCTACTTACTAAAATAAGCTTAATTTAAATTTATAAACCTATCTATTTACTCAGCTTAAACTACCATTGTTGGTTCTACACGGTCCAAGAACGCTGCTTGGATTGGTATAAGACTAGTCCAACAAGCCTATAAGGTAAGCTGATTCAATATAATAAAAACCCTAATATTAATAACTGATTCCTAATACTAATTAATAGGAGATTAAGGCTATATTTATATCTATATAAAAAGCCTTAACAGCCACTCTAATATTCTAATCTAGAGTGTATAGAAATAGCTAAAACACGGGAATATAGCTATAAAAAAATATAAGATATATCTAGATATAAAATATAATGCTATTCCTATATAATAAATCATATATAATAAAGCTTTTTAGAGATTCTTTATAGTATTATAAAATATGTTTTATAAAGGCTTTTTATGGGCTGGGTAATTACTTAAATAATTGTTTAAGATAGATATCTAGATTAATAAGAATTCATATACTAGGGTCTCTTTAAAAAATAGAAAATTAATATAACTAGATAATAATCTAATATAAGAAATAATATATAATCTAAATGAATATAAAAAAATAAATCTAAAAGGAAAAATATATAAAAAATAATAAGAAAAGAGTTCTATAATTAGTCTAGCTAGATTCCATAGTAGTATTAATATTTTTATAATAAAATATTAATCTATTAATATTATTATATACTCAACAAATCTTTTAATATAAAATTATAATTTATTAGTATTAATAAGATTTTATAAAACTAAATAGAATTTAGCTTTAATCATAGTATTTATAGGATTACTATTACTATCTATTCACTTAATATTAGTAATCTTCTTATATTTAAATACTTACTATAAGTATATAAGATTAATTATAAATCTTTTTTTTATAGTTATACCAAGCTTAACAAGACAGTTATATAGGCTCTTAAAATCTATATAAATAACTAACAAGAGAGGCTTTGAGAGATGTAAAAGTTATATAATTATAGCTTTAATTACTACAGCTATATTAAAAATATATATAAAGGTATAAAGCTCTAAAGTGAGTATACTATAAGTAATATATTTATACTTATTTATTTAATCACTTTTAATGTCCATACCCAGCGCTGTAGGCTATGACGGACCTATATAAAGCATTAGTGAAGCCCCTATAAGCCCTAGGGCTTAGAGGGCTTTCATCTCTATTAGTCTCTAGCTTATATAGATTCTAGCTTTTATTTTATTTTTATATAGTCTATAACACTAGAGGCCTTTAGACCTACTTATAAAGACTATTTCTATAAGGATCTCTTATAATTCTAAGCTAGTAGGCACTTCTAATAAGCTTTAGACTTAGCTAGAGTATTTTTATCTCTATTTCTTATTAATCTATAAACTAATACTATTTTTATTCTTTAGTAATTTTTAATTTTATAAATTACTAATCTTAGCTTCTTTAGCTATTTATTTTTTATTTCTAAATAGATTTACTTTAGCTATAAAAGTTAATAAAGCTTTAATAGCTCTAGACTTACTAAAGAGTCTAGTTTTAAGATTATTTTTTATTATTATAGGTAATAATATTCTAATATTATATAAATCTCTATATAGGACTCTCTAAGCTATATAATATTCTTAATACTTAAATAAAATATACTATATAGTCTTCTAAAACTCTTTATAAACCTAGTATTTAAAAAAGTTCTTAGTGCCTATTCTATAAAAATAAATACTAATTAGAGTATATCTAATTTTTAACTAATAATAATAGCTAGTTAATCTTTTAAAAATCTTACTAGCTACTAGATCTAGTCTCTAGTCTCTAGGTATTTTATAAGTATATTCTTACTAATAAACTTTTTATATAGAGTTAACTCAAATCTATTTATTAACTATAATTCTCTTAGTTTCAGTATAAGTATATCTAATATATACTAGAGATAGATAGTTAAATCTAGTTATAGCTGGCTTACTAGTAGTATATTTAATAGCTAGGTCTATTTATTTATTTTCTTTAATCCCTAAGTGGCTAGAAATCTATTATTTATTTATTTATTTATTTAATCACTTTTAATGTCTATACCCAGCGCTGTAGGCTATGATGGACCTGTATGAAGTATTAGTGAAGCTTTTATAAATCCTAAGGCTTAGGGGGCTTTTATCTCTATTAGTCTCTAGCTTATATGGATTTTAGCTTTTATCTTGTTTTTATATAGTCTATAATATTAGAGATCTTTAGGCCTACTTATAAAGAAGATTTTTATAAAGATCTTTTATAGTTCTAAGCTAATAGATATTTCTAGTAAGTCTTAGACTTAGTTAGAGCACCTTTATTCTTATTTTTTATTAATTTATAAGCTAATATTATTTTTATTCTTTAGTAATTTTTAATCTTATAAGTTACTAATCTTAATCTTTCTAACTACTTATTCTTTATCTTTAAATAGATTTATTTTAATTATAAAAGCTAGTAAAGTTTTAGTAGTTTTAGATTTATTAAAAAATCTAGCTTTAGAACTATTCTGTATTATTATAAATAATAATACTTTAATATTATATAAATCTTTATATAAGACTCTCTAGACTGTATAGTGTTTTTAATATTTAAATAGAATATATTATATAATCTTTTAAAGCTTTTTATAGATTTAGTATTTAAAAGAGTCTTTAGTATTTATTTTATAAAGATAGATACTGATTAGAGTATATCTAGTTTTTAATTAATAGTAATAGCTAGTTAGTCTTTTAGAGATTCTATTAGCTATTAGATCTAGTTTTTAATTTTTAGATATTTTATAAGTATATTTTTACTAGTAGACTCTTTATATAAAATTAATTTAGATTTATTTATTAATTATAATTCTTCTAGCTTTAGTATAAGTATACTTAATATATATTAAAAATAGATAGTTAAATCTAGCTATAATTAGTTTATTAGTAATATATTTAGTAGCTAGATCTATTTATTTATTTTCTTTAATCTCTAAATAGCTAGAAATTTATTATATTATTATTAGTTATTTTTTAGAGACTAGCTTCTTTACTATATTATAAGTTCTAAGAGCTAGAGTTTAATTAATGCTAGCTATTATTATTTAGAGATAGCTTATAGTATTTTGAGTATCTAGAAATATCTAGATAGAGTCTAGAAATTATTTTTTAAAAACTTATTCTAGTATTAAAGCTATAGCTAATAACTTAATATTAAAAATCTTATATTTATATTTTATTAGTAGTTCTAGATATTTTTAGAGACTATCTAGTATAGTTTATAAAATTATTCTAATACTAACTCTTCTTATATCTAATCTAGAGCTATCTAATTAAAGTATTATTTTAGGGTGTTATTAAATAATTTCTAATAAAATCTTTTTAATATTAAATATTTAGATTATTTTTAGAAAGCTATTAAGTTTATAATATTTTGTTTTTTTAATTCTTTTAAAGGGGTCTCTTTTTAGCTATTAAGCTAGGTATTTAATAAGCTTCTAGCTAAGCTAATTTAATATTTTATTATCTCTTTATATTTATTTCTAGTTATTTAATAGCTATTTTCTAGGCTAGATATAAATATTTTTATATCTAAGAATTACTAGGAGTAAGCTAGCTATTAAATAAGTCTCTAGTAGTGTTAGTAGCTATATAATATATTAAATTATTTAGATATTTAATAATATTATTATTAGTTTTAAGACTGTTTTTCTAATTAAAGCCTCTATTAATATTTTTAAAAATATATTAGTAATAGTCCTAGCTTATTTATTAATTAGTTATTAGAATCTCTAAATCTAGCTCTTTTAACTTTATTATTAGAGCTTAGCTTTTTAGAGGTTTTAGGCTTATACTGTAGTTTTTTAAATTTATTAAACTAGAGCTAGAGATAATTTATTAACTTAGTATAGTAATTAAAATCTAGCTAGAATATTCTTTATAGCTAAAATATAAATATTATAATAATACTTCTAAGTAAGCTAGCTATCTAAAAATAAGTCTAATTAATAGATTAATTTAGATATAATCTTAGCTAGCTAGTCTCTAATATTTATTTATATTTAATATATATTCTCTATAACTAGAGCTCTATAATATTTAAAAAAGAAAATAATCTCTATTTTATTTAGATTAAATTAAATACTATTTTCTATTTTTTAATTAATAATTATTTTACTAGTTTTCTTTAATATTTTATAGACCTTTCTTATTAAGCTAACTACTATAATAAGGCCTTAATTATTTATAAAGAATAGCCTATAAATCTCTAGTATAGTATATTTAATAATAGCTAATAGAGCTTTAATATAAAGAATAAAAAAGATTAAAATAGCTAGAGAGCTTTAAGAAAATCTAAAGCTTATAGCTATTAATAATAAGTATAATATATCTATTTATTAGAAATAAGACTATTTAATATATTAGATCTTTATTAAATTTAGCTTCTACTAAACTTCTTATAAGCTTAGTAGTTATAATATAATTAAAGATCTCTTTTATATCTATAAATAGGACTACTACTAGCTTTTTAGCTCTTTAAACTTACTAAATCTTGCTTATAAGATATACTATAATATTAATTATACTTTATTACTTATAGCTACTAAACTAGTTTTTATAAAAAAATTTTTAGATCTTAATAAAGCTTATTAATAGCTTAGTAATAAGCTTTTTAATTATTTTATTTAAATATTTTAATAAGTTTATAATCTTATAAGTTTTAGTTAGTATAGGCTTATCTTTATTCTTTTTAAATAAGATTTTTTTAGCTATTTTCTAGATATAAAAGTGAATTTTAAGTTATAGATATTATCTAACTAAATTTATAATCTATTTTTTATCTAGATGCTATAAAAGTTTAATAGTCTTAAAATTTAATAAATTAATTTCTAGAGTTTTCTTAAATTCTTGACTAAAGATAATATTCTTAATAGTGATTTTATCTATTAGTTTATAGACTTAATTTAATAATAAAAGAGCTATTCTATTATTCTTCTTACAGGCTTATAAAAAAGTATATTATTTAAATATTACTTCTTTCTTACTAAAGATAGCTATTATTATTTCTTTAGATATCTTATTAGTTAGAGCTAGTATTATATCTTAGGCTTACTCTTTAATATATTTTAGAACTATTTAGTATTACTTATACTTTAAAAGAAATCCTTTAGCTTAATCCTATAGAAAATTTTTCTAATATTTTTATTTAGTTCTTTTTATTACTAGATAGTAAGCTTTTTAAACTTTATAGTATTCTTTCTTACTAATCTTACTAGCTTAATAAATTTTATAAGCTTTAGAATATAAACTTTATATAGTCTTAATATTAGTATTTTACTAATATTTAAAGCAGATATAGAGTTATATTTATTTAATATATTAATTTAATATCTTTATAAGGATTTATTCTAGCTATTTAGTTTTTTACTTAATATTCTTTAATAAATATAAATCTATTAAACTTAACTAGATCTTAACTAGCTTATTCTAGATAGCTAATATTATTTTAAAAGCTTTTTTATCTATTAATAACCTCTCTATCTACTATCTAGTAATTATTATTTATAAAAATTTATTAAAAGCTTACTTTAAAGATTCCTAAAAGATCTAGATAATTATATAATTTAATAATATTAACTACTTTTGCTTAACTTCCTAGCTAGCTAGAGATCCTAGAACTTAATTATTAATTATTAGATTAATAATAGAGATAATAGGCTTAATCTAAAACTTTTTTTAACTTATTTTTTAGATTAAAAAGTTTATATTAGAGGCTTTTATATTATTAATTTATTTTTTAGAACCCCTAGGCTTATAGGACCTTATAGGTTTGTTAAGATTATTATTAATAAAAAGATTATATTATTCTATAAACTCTTTTAGCAGTCTAATATTAATTCTTTATATAGTATAAAGACTTTATATAATATTATAAATATTAAAATTCTTAAGGATTAGATATCTTCTCTCTAAGATAGACTTTTATTTAATATCTTAGAAGATCTTTCTAATAAGTAAACTATTCTTAGAGAATATATAATATACTCTTAATTAATTATTATAATAATTTACTATTTTTATATATCTCTTATTTTCTAATATATTAACTATTATAAAATAAGAATAATTTACTAAATCTATATAAACTTCTACTTTTAATTCTCTTACTAAATTCTATTTAATTATTATTATTATTTAGGCATATTTCTAGAAGTTTTTAGACTAGTAAAATAGAAATTCTAAATAGCTTATAGTATACTTCTTAAATATTAAAGACTTTTAGAGATAAGTTATTTTAGCTCTAGTACTTAGTACTACTTTTAATGCTATATAAATTATAAAGCTAATATAGATATAGTTATTATTAAAATATTAATATTAAATAATAATTTTAGATATTTTAGAAATTTAGCTATCACTATTAATAGCTAATAATAATAGTAAAGAGCTTAAAAAATAAAAAAAATTATAAATATTAATTTTTATATTTATACCTAATTCTAAGAGCTTTATATACTATATAAGTCTTAGAGATATTATAATAAATCTTAGAGATATAAGAATAAAATCTTAGATTAATTATTTTCTAATCTAATATATAGCTTGCTGGTGAGTCTTTTTAATCTTAGAATATTTAGATAATATTACTTTATAAGAATCTTTATAATTAGTATACTTAATAGTTATATATTAATATAGTTTAGTAGATTTAATTCTATAATCTAGTACTATATATAAATATTCTAAAGCCTTATAGTTTTTAATATAGATAGTATATTTTAAAAGTCTCTTACTATAAGCTCTAAAGCTAGAGTAGTTTATTTTATAATATTTTAGATATATACTTTTAAGATTAGATTTTTAATAAGACTCTATATAATAGTGCTAACTATTAAATTTAAAGCTTTTATTAATTAGTATTTAAACTTTTTCTAGAGAATCTACTATTATAACTATAGTACTAAATTTTTAATTACTAGTTTATAAGATTTTTAGATTTTTAAGCTAGATTGATTATTATTTAAGCCTATAAAAGATACTAAATTTAATCTTTTTATAAACTAGCTCTAGGTCTTATTTATTATTTATATAATATTTTATAAATATTATATAAACTTTTATTTAGTATTACTATTTACTAATTTTTACTAAGATAACTATTAAATCTAATTATTAAATAGTTACTAATAGCATATTATTATAGATAGGAATAAGTATACTATTAGAAATTCTATATTTTAGAAACATTATAAAAGCCTCTAAAATTATATATTTAGAATTAATAGCTCTAATAATATTAAGGAGATCTATCTTTATAAAAGCTTAGTTAATAGTTAAAAGAATATTTATTTTAATAACTATTAGAATATTCTTTAAATATTAATATCTAAAAATTAAATATTATTTTTTTTTACTTTAGATGCTTACTAGCTTTAAATCTAATATTATTTTAATCTTATAAGGCTTTATAGGCTGTCTTTTATATTATATAATTTTCTAAATTCTAATAGTGGCTTATGTTTTATTACTAGTTATAAATATTTATTTCTTAAATACTAGTTTAGAAACTATTCTAGACTATTTAAAAACTTTTTTAGTTATTTTAGACTTCTATATAAAGACTTTAATAACTTATATAGCTTATTTAGAAGACTTTGTTAGTTTTTAATATTAAAATAAATTTTATTATATAAATAAATTATTTATTAGACTTTTAAATATAGAAACTAGTCTTTCTAGGGTAGATACTAAGCCTATTATAGGCTTAGCTCTTAATAATAATCTAAGTGTCTTAATATTAACTCTTACTATAAAAAGATTAGTAAGTAGGTATTTTTTAATAATAGTAATTTATAGATAATCTTTTAAGTATTCTATCCTATTTATAAAAACTATAATAAGAGCTTATTATTTTTTAATCTAGTTTTTAACTATTATTAACTGCTTCTTATAGTGTTTTATAATAAATAAAATAATATTTATTAGGCCTTTAATAGATTCTATAACTTTAAATCTTACTATTCTAATAAGTATTATATATTTAGTTCTATATATCTTTTCTCCTAGCAAGCTGGTGGCCTTATTAAATTTATTTTCTAGTATATTAAATCTTATAGTAAGTCTTAAAAGTAGTTATTATCTAGATATTATTTTAGTATTTTATTTAGCTATTTACTGCTATTATAATATCTATATAGTATTTTTAGTATTTAAAGCTAGTTTATTAGGTTGATTTTAATTATCTCTAAAAGCTCTAAATAAATTAAGGGTATTTAAAGATAATAATAGCTAGATTTAAGAAGGCTTAGAAAAATTAATTTCTAATCTAGATCCTATAGCTTTTAGGTCTCTAATAGCTTTTAGAGGTTTCTAGTGACTTATTATAGAGGTTTCTTGGTGCTAAGAAGCCTATAAGGCCTCTTAGAAAGCTCAATAAGTGTAAAATTTCAAAAGTGCTAAAATTTGGTGTTCCGGCTGGTTAGAAATCTATTATATTATTACTAGTTATTTTCTAGAGACTAGCTTTCTTACTATATTATAAACCCTAAGAACTAGAGCCTAGCTAGTGCTAGTTACTATTATTTAGAGATAGCTTATAATATTCTAAGTATCTAAGAATATCTAGATAGAGCCTAAAAACTATCTTTTAAAAATCTATTCTAATACTAAAATTATAGCTAATAGTTTAATATTAAAAACTTTATATCTATATTCTATTAATAATTTTAAATATTTCTAGGGGCTATCTAATATAGTTTATAAAGCTACTCTAGTACTAGCTCTCTCTATATCTAGTCTAGAGTTATCTAATTAAAATATTATTCTAAAACATTATTAAGCAGCTTCTAATAAAATCTCTTTAGTATTAAATATCTAGATTATTCCTAGAAAGTTACTAAGTTTATAATACTTTATTCTATTAATTCCCTTAGAGAGATCTCTTTCTAGTTATTAAACTAGATATTTAATAAGCTTTTAATTAAATTAGTTTAATATCTTATTATCTCTTTATATCTATTTCTAGTTATCTAATAACTATTCTCTAGACTAGATATAAATATCTTTATATCTAAGAATCATTAAAAGTAAGCTAGCTATTAGATAAGTCTTTAATAGTATTAATAGCTATATAATATATTAGATTATCTAGATATTTAGTAATATTATTATTAGCTCTAGAGCTATTTTTCTAATTAAAATCTTTATTAATATTTTTAAAAATATACTAGTAATAGCTCTAGCTTACTTATTAATTAATTATTAAAACCTTTAAGTCTAGCTCTTTTAATCTTATCACTAGAGTTTAGCTTCCTAGAGGCCTTAAACTTATATTATAGCTTTTTAAATCTATTAAACTAGAGCTAAAAATAATCTATTAGCTTAATATAATAATTAAAGTCTAGCTAAAGTGCCTTTTATAGCTAGAATATAAATATTATAATAATACTTCTAAGTAAGCTAGTTATCTAAAAGTAAACCTAATTAATAGATTAATTTAGATATAATCTTAACTAGCTAGTCTTTAATATTTATCTATACTTAATATATATTCTCTATAACTAGAGCTCTATAACATTTAAAGAAAAAAATAGCCTTTATCTTATTTAGATTAAATTAAACACTATTCTTTATCTTCTAATTAATAGTTATTTTACTAATTTTTTTTAATATCTTATAAGTCTCTTTTATCAAGCTAATCACTATAATAAGGCTCTAATTATCTATAAAGAATAATCTATAAATCTTTAATATAGTATATTTAATAACAGTTAATAGAATCTTAATATAAAGAATAAAAAGAATTAAGATAGTTAAAGAGTCTTAAAAAAGCCTAAAGTTTATAACTACTTTTTTATTAATATAATTATTAATAATAAGTATAATATGTCTATCTATTAGAAATAAGACTATCTAATATATTAAATCTCTATTAAATCTAGCTTTTATTAAATCTCTTATAAGCTTAGTAATTATAATATAATTAAAAACCTCTTTTATATTTATAAATAAAGCTACTACTAGCTTTTTAACTTCCTAAGCTTATTAAATCTCACTTATAAGATATACTATAATATTAATTATATTTTATTATTTATAATTATTAAACTAGCCTTTATAAAAAAGCTTTTAGATTTTAGTAAAGCCTATTAATAACTTAATAATAAGCTTCTTAATTATCTTATCTAGATATTTTAGTAAGTTTATAACTTTATAAATTTTAATTAATATAAGCTTGCCTTTATTCTTCTTAAATAAAATTCTTTTAGCTATTTTCTAAGTATAAAAATAGATTCTAAGCTATAGACATTATTTAGTTAAGCTTATAATCTATTCTCTATTTAGATATTATAAAAATCTAATAGCTCTAAAGTTTAGTAAATTAATTCTTAGAGCTTTCTTAAGTTTTTAACTAAAGATAGTATTCTTAATAGTAACTTTATCTACTAGTTTATAAACTTAATCTAATAATAGAAGAGCTATTCTATTATTTTTTTTAAAGATTTATAAAAAAATATATTATTTAAATATTACTTCTTTCTTATTAAAAGTAGCTACTATTATTTTTTTAAATATTTTATTAATTAAGACTAGTATTATACTTTAGGCTTACTTTTTAATATATTTTAAAATTATCTAGTACTATTTATACTCTAGAAGAAATCTTCTAGCTTAATCTTATAAAAAACTTTTTTAATATTTCTATTTAGCTCTTTTTATTACTAGATAATAAATTTTCTAGATCTTATAGTATTCTTTCTTACTAATCTTATTAGCTTAATAGACTTTATAAGTTCTAAAATATAGATTTTATATAGCCTTAATATCAACATTCTACTAACGCTTAAAGTAAGCATAAAACTATATTTACTTAATATATTAATTTAATATCTTTATAAAAATTTATTCTAGTTATTTAGCTTTTTATTTAATATCCTCTAATAAATATAAGTCTATTAAATCTAACTAGATCTTAACTAGCTTATTTTAAATAGCTAATACTATTTTAAAAACTTTCTTATCTATTAATAATCTCTCTATCTATTATCTAATAACTATTATTTATAAAAATTTATTAAAAGCTTATTTTAAAGATTCTTAAAAGGCCTAAATAATTATATAATCTAATAATATTAGCTATTTCTATTTAACTTTTTAACTAGCTAGAGATTCTAAAACTTAATTACTAATTATTAAATTAATAATAAAAATAATAAACTTAATCTAAAACTCTTTTTAGCTTACTTCTCAGATTAAAGAGTTTATATTAGAGATTTTTATATTACTAATCTATTCTTTAGAATCTCTAGATTTATAGAGCCTTATAGGTTTATTAAGATTATTATTAATAAAAAAATTATATTATTCTATAAGCTCTTCTAGTAGCTTAATATTAACTTTTTATATAATATAGAGATTCTATATAATATTATAAATATTAAAGTTCTTAAGAATTAAATATCTTTCCTCTAAGATAGACTTCTATTTAATATTTTAAAAAGCCCTTTTAGTGAGTGAACTATTTCTAAAGAATATATAATATATCTCTAGCTAGTTATTATAATAATTTATTATTCTTATATATCTCTTATTTTTTAGTATATTAATTACTATAAAATAAAAATAGTTTACTAGATCTATATAGACTTTTATTACTAATTCTCTTACTAAATCCTATTTAATTACTATTATTATCTAAATATATTCCTAGAGGCTTTTAGACTAGTAAAATAGAAATCCTAGATAATTTATAATATACTTTCTAAGTACTAAAAATTCTTAAAAATAAGCTATTCTAGCTCTAGTACTTAATACTGCTTTTAGTATTATATAAACTATAAAACTAGTATAAATATAATTATATTAAAATATTAATATTAAATAATAGCTTTAGATATTTTAAAAACTTAACTATTATTATTAATAGCTAATAATAGTAATAAAAAACTTAGAAAATAAAAAAAATTATAGATATTAATCTTTATATCTATATCTAGTTCTAAAAGCTCTATATATTATATAAATCTTAAAGATACTATAATAAATTCTAGAAATATAAGAATAAAGTCTTAGATTAATTATTCTCTAATCTAGTATATAGCTTATTAATAAGCCTCTCTAATTTTAAAGCACTTAGATAATATTACTTTATAAGAATATTTATAGTTAATATACTTGATAGTTATATATTAGTATAGTTTAGTAGATCTAATCTTATAATCTAGTACTATATATAAGTACTTTAAAATCTTATAGTTCTTAATATAAATAGTATATCTTAAAAATTTCTTATTATAAGCTCTAAAACTAGAGTAGTTTATTCTATAATATCTTAGATATATATTTTTAGAATTAGATTTCTAATAAAGTTTTATATAATAGTGCTAGCTATTAAATCTAAAACTTTTATTAATTAGTGTCTAGACTTTTTTTAAGAAACTTATTATTATAATTATAATATTAAATTTTTAGTTACTAGTTTATAAAACTTTTAGACTCTTAAATTAGATTAATTATTATTTAAATCTATAAGAAATATTAAGCTTAATCTTTTTATAGACTAGCTCTAAACCTTGTTTATTATCTATATAATATTTTATAGATATTATATAAATCTTTATTTAATATTACTATTTACTAATCTCTACTAAGATAACTACTAGATTTAATTATTAAATAGCTGCTAATAACATGTTATTATAAGTAGAAATAAATATATTATTAAAAATTCTATATTCTAGAAGCACTATAAAAGCCTTTAAAACTATATATTTAGAATTAATAGTTTTAATAAAGTTAAAAAGATCTATCTTTACGAGAACTTAGTTAATAACTAAAAAAATATTTATTTTAGCGGCTGTTAGGGTATTTTTTAAATATTAATATCTAAAAATTAGATACTATTCCTTCTTACTCTAGATACTTATTAGCTTTAAATCTAATATTATTTTAGTCTTATAAGACTTTATAAACTATTTTTTATACTATATAATTTTCTAAGTTCTAGTAGTAGCTTATATTTTATTACTAATTATAAATACTTATTTCTTAAATACTAGCTTGGGGGCTATTCTAGATTATTTAAGAATCTTCTTAGTTACTCTAGGCTTTTATATAGAGATTTTAACAGCTTATATAACCTATTTAGAAGATTTTATTAATTTTTAATATTAAAGTAGATTCTATTATATAAATAAACTATCTATTAGACTCTTAGATATAGAAGCTAGCTTTTTTAGAATAAATACTAAGCTTATTATAGACTTAACTTTTAATAATAATCTAAATATTTTAATATTAGCTTTTACTATAGAGAAGTTAATAAATAGATATTTTTTAATAATAATAATTTATAAATAATCCTCTAAGTATTCTATTTTATTTATAAGAATTATAATAAAAGCTTATTATTTTTTAATTTAATTTCTAGCTATTACTAACTACTCTTTATAGTATTTTATAATAGATAAAGCAGTGCCTACTAGATCTTTAATAGATCTTATAGCTCTAAGCCTTACTATTCTAGTAAATATTATATATTTAATTTTATATATTTTTTTTTAGTAAGTTGATAGCCTTATTAGATCTATTTTTTAATATATTAAGTCTTATAATAAGCCTTAAGAGTAGTTATTACTTAAATATTATTTTAATATCTTATTCAATTATTTACTACTATTATAGTATTTATATAGCATTTCTAATATCTAAAGCTAGCTTATTAGATTAATTTTAATTATCTCTAAAGGCTCTAAATAAATTAGGGGTGCCTAAGAGCAATAATAGCTAGATTTAGAAAGACTTAGAGAAATCAATCCCTAATCTAGGCCCTATAGCTCCTAGGTCTCCAGTGACCTCTAGGGGTTCTTAATAACTTGCTATAGGGGTTTCTTAGTGCTGAGAAGCCTATAAGGCCTCTTAGAAAGCTCAATAAGCGTAAAATTTCAAAAGTGCCAAAATTTGGTGTTCCGGCCGGTTCTCAATATATTTATACTTAAATATATTTATACTTAATAAATAACTAATAAATAATATTAGTATTATTTCTTATATTAGCTAGAATAATAATATAACTAATTTATAATAATAAATCTTTATTACCAGCAAAGGAGATATTTATAAAAATAATTAATCTAGCTATATTAAGATCTATCTTAATAAAATAGAGTTCTTAGATAGTATTATCAAGTTACTACTTAAAGCACTTATTAAGAGTATTAATATTAGATTTCTTAAGCTTTATAATCTATATAGTATATAATAAATTAAAAATTACTTTTAGTTATAATATTAAAACAATATAAGCTTCTAATACTTATTATAAGATATATTATTTATATAATAATATATTCTTCTAAAGCTTCTTATATAAACTAATAATATCTATATATTTATTTTTAATAAAATATATTAGTTTTAAGGTATGTTTCTAGATTAGTAATATCTTCTAGTAGTCTTCTAATATAAGACTATTATTAAATTTATATAGTATAGATAGTATTAATTATTTCTTAAATTTATATAATATATTAATATTAATAATCTTATAGTCCTTATATTTAGTAAACTTTTTATTAGCTAGAATAAGTATATTATTAATTTATATACTAACTATTTTAAATTCTTTTTTAGGATTAATGCAGTATAGGAGATATGAATTATAGATTAATATTATTATATTAAGCTTTTTTATATAGTAATTATAGTATATTTAAAACTAGTGATTTCTTACTTTTAAAATACTATAGAGTAGTCTTATTATATATAGTATATTTCCTAGAAGTAATTATTATACTAACTCTTCTAGAGAATATATAAAGAATTCATGATTAAGATATATAGTTAATTAAATATATATTTAAATAATATTATATAGATAAAATTAGATATTATTAATATAAACTATAAAATATAATATAAGATATTAGCTATAATATTAGATAGTTAATAACTATATAAAAATAAAATCTTTATTAGTATTATTATAAGTTTATATA
>JAMAGB010000057.1:0-41519 GCA_023625975.1 Talaromyces sp. PYS2103
AGAACTTAATTTATAGAATATTTATAAATATTAGATATCTTAAGAATTATAATAGATTAAAATAAATATTATATTTTAATATACTTAGCTATAGCCTTCTTCTATCTTTTATAATAAGAATAGGGTATGCTATTAGTATAATTATAGATTAATAAAAGATTAATAATTAAATACTATAAATAATACTAGTAAAATAATAGATTTTTCTTCTTTAGTTTTTTAGAGACTAGAGCAATAGATAATTTATTAATTATTAAATATTAGTATATAGCTCTTAAGAAAAAATATACTTAATACATATTTAGGCTTTTTAATAATATAAGTCTTTTCTAATATAGTGATATAACTATTAGAAGTCTTAAATATCTATTACTCCATATAACATTCTGACGGTTAGCGAGCTGCCTAAATGGGCTACATTTCACACTACTTTGAGCAGCTCACTAACCACCAAGCCCTACCAAGAGCCAGCTTCCATACAACCTCTCTTATTACTATACACCTCTCCCTTCCCACCACGCCTATTTTCAACACCATTATAAGATTATATAACTATGCCCAGGTCCTAATAAAGCCCTAATAACTCAGCACTCAGTTCCTAGATCACTCAAGATAGTAATCTTTCTATTTCATCATGCTTATAGCTTTAAAAAGTAAATTCATAGATTCTAAGAACCCAGACTAACTGACCTCTATTATATTTAATTATAAATAATTTTATTCTTATTTTATCTTATAAGAATAGCTCTTCTTATAATAAATCTCCTCCTCTTTAACCAACTTCTATTTTCTTTATTCTTTCTTATACTCTTTTCTTCTCTATAACTAGTTTCTAGCTTTGTATATATTTCTTTCTAATTATCTAGTATAGCTTCCTTCTAATATAATAATAGATTAGCTATTAGTATTATAGATAATAAAAGTAATAATAATACCAGCTCTATTCTAAGCCAGATCTTTTCAGACAAGAGATCCAACAACAAGTCTACTAGTAAATTAAAGCCAAATAAAAAAAAATCTAATAATAAAAATATTTTAGATAATAATAATCTCTATAATAAAGGCTAACTACCTATAGTAGAGTATTTAATAATAACAAAGAATCTAAATATCTCTTAGCTTTAATAAAAATAGTACAGTCCTACTATATAAAATAAATTAAATAAAATCTATAAATACTAAAATAAATAAATTACATTAATACCTATTTATATTATTAAATACTTACAAATACTTTCTTATAAATACTATTAATATATTAACATAAACCCTATCCAGCAATAGAAGCTCATCTCCAACTCTAATAAAATAATTAGTTTTCTTTACATCTTTTTCAGCTAGCAGTGCAACATTCATCATAAAAAAAATAGTCATCACTATCCTAGAATCAAATATAAAAGTTTACTTAAGTTATTTTAGAAATAATAGCATTTTATTCTAAAGCAAAAGATCTTATCTAGACTTAATAAAAATATAATCATCAAAATAAAGAATATAAGTCTATTATATTTAACTTATTCTTATTCAACAGTATAATTTCTAACTTAGACTAAATCATTACACTAATAATAACCAAGAAAAAGCTAAAAGAAGATTAAAGACTAAAAAAGAATATATATATTAAAAATATATCTAAATTTATATATATACTATTATCCACCACTAAAACCAGTTTTAGATATAATTAATAACAGATCCAACTTCTTTTCTACACTTAGCTTACTACTATTACTATAAGCCATCCTAGAGCCCTCTTACATCTTCGCTACTAAAACCTAGGACTTAAACTTATTCATAATCTAAAAGAAGATCAACCAAATTTAATTATTTTTTTAAAGCTGGACTTCACCAAGCAATTCCTAAAAAAAAAAGCTTTATAGATACCTCTAAAAAAATCTATTAAATTAATCCACTAACTACCCAGAAACAAGTTCAAAATCCCAAAAATTATATTTAATCTAACACTAACTCTAAATCCTTATATCTATTTATTAAATATATTATTCCATATTAACAGCTTTAAGAGAATCATAAAGACTAGTCCTATACTAGATAATACAAAAACACTCTATAGTGTTAGCATTATTAATAGCTTAAATTAACAAGACCTAAAGTTAAAGAATAAAATCTTAAATAAATATATATTTTATTAGATAAAATAAAAAATAACTAGATATTAGATTATCTTAAAAAAGAGAATACTCTACTTAATATTATAATCCTAAATATATTATATTAATAAGATTATAATCTTTAAAAATATTATAAAATCCTATCTTCTTTAGTATATAGCAGCCAAGAAATTTAATAATAATAGTAAATATATTTTCTAGCTATTTTAACTAGCCCACTTATATAATAAATAAAAGAGATCTTAGATATCTTATAAAATATTATAATATAGTACTTAAATATTCAAATATTTATCAAATATTATACAGTCAATATAGATATAAATATCTAAAATATTATCTATAAAATAGAATCTTAGATACCATTAATATAATTTACATACTTACTTAGCACATCTATCAACCCAAATCAGCTATATAAATTATTAAAAGAAAAATCTAGATCTATTAATAATCTTCTAGTAGTTCATATATAGCAGAATACCATCTATAGATAGAAATAAAAATAAAATACTCAAGTAGCTAAATATAAATAATATTATATATCCTATAAAGCCCTCTTTAGCTATTTTAATAAAGAAATAATTTCTAAATACTAAGCTAAATACTAATATCAACTATAAGAGAAGCTAGAAATTTTTTATAATTAGATTATAGAAATAAAATAACAGTATAACCTAGCAGTTTATATACTATATAATAAGAAGCAACAATAAAAGAACCAATAGATTTAAGAAAATCTAGAGTATTATTAGAATAAACAATCTATAATTAACTTAGAATGCTAGCTAACAGGGTTAATAATCACTTCTTAAATAAAGAAAATCTTATAAAATTAAGACTTAATATCTATATAGTATCTAACTTTTATTAACTATATAATAACTATACTAGATAAAACTCTTAAAATAGAGTATTAGTACTAGATTATAGTGATTAATATAGATATTATATTTTATAATATAAAAAAGACTAATCTAGATACTAAGTAGCTTAATCTTCTCACCAACCTATATCTAATAATGAAGACTCTTATTATTCTACTAAATAGCAGCAGATTATTATCAAGAAGGAGATAGAGAATATTTTATATTATATAATTAATTCTATTCAAATCACATCCCCAGAAGATTAACTAACTATCTACTTTATCTATATTAGAAATTCTAATATTCTAATTAAAAATTAAGTTACAAAGTACACTATATCTAGCTTATTAACCCAGCATTTTTTACAAAAATATATGAATCTACTATGATTATCTAATCAAATTATATATCATGTGTATGATAGAGCTCTAATATAGAATAAAATGGATCTTCTCAGTCATGCCGAGGATGCCCACAGCACTGTCATTAGAGGACGTATTCAGGAAAAGCTGGCTCTAGAATCTCGAAAAGTGTATTAATAAGCGCTGCATAGCCAAGTAGAATAGGAATTTCCTCTATCAGATTTACTATCTCAGATGCCCTAAAGGGGTCTGAGAAATGTAACGGTGAAGTGTCCACATTTTCTGTGGCGCGGTGCCGCCTAAACCTCCGTAGCAGTGCGATGTGAGGCAAGCTGCTCATAAAATTATATATATGCCTCTCGTTTCTACTTTGACCCCTGGGTTTTCTTTACCCTCTCCAAAACACAATACGCTATGACCGCCAACATGGATTGTTGCTATCAAAAGCGCTTGTGTCAACCGGGACGTTATTCTAGAGATTTTCACAGATGCTTGGAAATATCTCTATAAAAAGGAACTTGAAGAGTTACTGATTCCAATTGCAATGGGGTTGGCGTGGTCTTTAGAGTTGGATGATCGCAAAAAAGACGCTATCAGCTTCTTGACATAAATCTATGAGCAATGCCCACCGTTTCTCTTGTCTTCGTTCTGTCCCACCAAAGATATCTTTCATACATGCCGGGTCGAAGATCCCACCAATAGATGGGTCAACGTTTCTCCAATCAACGCATAATGGTACATCACCAGAGTTAGACATCAGATGATCGTACCAGACCGTCGAGGAATCAAGTGCTATTTGTCTCGGATACTCACTGCGGCGCTGCACATTATATGTAGATTGGCCATGTCTGTGTTGGGCATTTATCCCGGCTCTGATTCTGAGAGAAAGAATTACTTTGGGCTGATCTATAGATGGATGTGGAGGAAGAGATCCTAACATGGTGAAGGATGTCATTATAGAGTAAGAATGCCCGGCGACAGGATTTGTTGACTCGAGATAAGCCATGCAATTATCTGTGAGCCTTTTAATAGGTGGCTTGAACCTGCACAACTATTCTAGGGACTGTGAAGCTATACTTAATGTCTTTTATCTATACTAAGCTGGCTGGATTATTGTTTTGTGTAAATATAACTAGTATAGTGCTTACTTGTATTAAAAAGTGATGTATGCACTACTATAAGATTATGTTATAGACCTAATTAAGATCTGTAATATCTAGGAATATAGTGATTAGTAATAGTGCTGTTTAAAGATATCTTTAACTAATGTAGGTGTTTTTTTTTCTCTTTTAAATAGATATATTATCTGAAAGTGGAGTAGGGCTAGTATAAAGTAATTTGTGTGCTATAATAGTACAGCGCTAAAATAATCTATTCTTATAATAATATATTTAAGTCTAGATTAGAACTCTTATTAATAAAGTAGAATAAAGAAGGCAGGTGAGATAACTAGTGATCTAATCTTTTGTTGTAAAAGTAAATGTAATATTTGATGTATCTCTTGGTATCTTAAAAATCTTTAGGGAGAAATAATTTGCTAATGGTAATATATACTATATATGTTAAATTAACAAGAAGATAAAATTAGAGATTTTGGTTAGTTTTAATATTTTTAAGCTAGAAAGAATTATAATTTTTATTCTTTTATTTATTTAATGACTATTTTAGATATTCTTTATAAAATGTCTTGTTAGTTAGCAAGTCTATCACCTGATGGCGAGTAAATAAGTCCTCCATGTAAAGTATAGACTAATTAATAGAGAAGGAGAAGCTTCTAATGCTGGAGAGTCTTCTAGTTATATATAATAAGATGTTTTCTAATATGTAGATTGACTACTAAAGTCAAGAGCGGGCCTCTTTGGATTTAGGCTGTAGGTCCGGATCTGTGTTTTGCAGATTGATTCCCAATGCTATTGCTGATCTGAATGCGATCCTGGAGACTTTCCAGGCTCTGCGTTGAGAAACCAATCAGTTAGTAGGTCTTATCATTGCTCTATGCAAAATAAAATAGGGCTAGTCATCTATTAATCTGCATAGAAATCATGAAGTATAACGTCATAAGCGCTTCAACCTGCACTTGTTGTAGGTTGGGGTGTTTGAAAGCTATGTTTTCGTTGACGCTTAGAGCTTGAGCGCGAGAGAAGAAAATCTTATGGCTGACATCAGGCGGCAACTTCTGCATAAATTGTAGTTGCCTGCAGCTAATAGTGAGAATTATATTGAGAATTGCTTGCTATTTCTGACTAGGTTTTTGGCCTCTAAATACTTTTGCATTGTTCTAGAAATAGGTTGATATGAATAATTAGGAACAGTGGATGTATGAATTTGAAGTAGGAATGTAGGATTCACTTTGTAATATTCTTCGAGGGAAGTTTGTAGGGGTTGATGGTATTAGGCTCTGGTAGTTTTTGATTATTTAAAAAATAGCTAACAGCTATATTGCTATTTAGGTCCAGCAGAGGAATACACTGGCTTAATTATATTCTATCTATTGTCTTTATATTATAATTAGAGAAAACTTGGTATCTATTGTCTGGTTCTAGGTTATATAATTAGGCTAGAATAGAATTTTTATCTATAAAGCCTGTAGCTCTGAACTTCTTGTTTTAATTAAGGTTTTTACTTATCATGTCTATTTCTGTGATGGAGTCAGCTAATGAAAAGGATGAAGTAGATATGAACTAGTTGCGTTTTAATAGAGATGAATTTGAAGGCTATTGATTATAGAAACATTTAAGATTAGATAATTATTCTTTTACTTATACTTACTATAATTGCATAGAGGCCTTACTGCTAAAGTTGACTGGATATGTATTGTGGCACCTGCAGGAATCTCTTGAAGAAGGTCTTGTAAGAGGTGCTTGTACTTGTTAATTGTAGTCTTTAGTGACTTTATCTGCTTTCTATCTTGTATATGCTTATAGTCTGTGTATAAGTACTCCGCGCGCAGGCGGGAGCAGTCTTGATATATGGGTCGGGCTTCATTGTACTTAATGTGTCTTTTTTGATATTCTTTGTAGGCATGTTTTGTCCTGGTGGGTATAAGGGACCTCGCTGATGTGATGCGAGGAATCTCTGCTTTCTTTCTGGCACTATTAGAGCGTCCCGCTGTTGCTATGGAGCCGCTTGTAGGGGTTTGCGATTCCTGTCCAAGAGGAGCGCTGGTGGTAGTAGTATTTGATATAGGCTGTTCGATAGAAGAAAGCCCTCGTGTCTCTGCTATCGACTGGAAGCTCCCTCGTGAAGAATCAGGCATCATTAGTTGGGGCTCGGATGCGCTAGCTTCAGATCACACCTTATTCCAATAATATTGCTTCGGTTATGGTGTATTCAACTAGCAATTGTCTGTTCTAGTGCACCGGCAAGATGTGACGGATGTGAAATTCAAAGACAGCCCGCAAAAATGAAATTAATTCCGAACAAATTTTACTGGGTAGTTAGGTGGCAGAATATAAAAGAGCACAGCTGAAACTCAGCTGCGACGAATCCGCCAGTAATTGGTGGGATCATGAGGGGAAGCCATGGAAATTTTGCCACCTAGAATCTGCTTCACAAATCATGTTTGAAGAATTGAAATCTGTCAAGTACATAGTACATAGTAGCTATTCGGCTTAGGTGACGTCATGATCGTCATACTTTAAAGACGATTACGGGGCCCCCTGCCGGATGCCTGCAAATTAAAGCGTCTTGTATGCCAATTGGAAGGATCGGAAGATGATCCGTCATCGTTCATTTGTGGGCCGGACAAGGTTCCATGGAAAAACACGGTGTGCTGCACGAATCATCCTTTTTCAAGCATATGCAAGACGACCTGTTAAGGTAGTGATTTTCAAAGTACTTCAACTTGCAGATTTCGTTATCTTTTGATGCAATCCTACCAATAACAGACCGCATATTTCTCATTAAAAATACTATGTAATACATCCATCCATACTGTACAGCGTGGATGACCGTCACTGGCTGATGACTTAGATCCAGGGTCAATGCAGCTGTGGGTCTTACAGACAATTTAAGGAAATAATATAATTGCAACTAGTAGAGTTGGGATTAGTATATAAAATAGAGTCGATCTGACAGAATAAAGCATTTTGAGTAGATTGGACTGGCTAAATATAAGTAGTTTTAAGTTAATGATAATATAGCTTCTTCTTATAGTATTAATCTCCTTATAAGATTTTTTCTTATTTATATAATTTTTTCTTTATAATATTATATTTTATTACAGTTTTTATAAAAGACCTAAGAGTTTATAAAAATCATAAACCCTAGAATAATTCTTTTTTTTGTATTAACTAGATAGAATAGAATCTTTAGAAATAGATATTAAGATTGCTATATTATAAATTTATATATAAATTTCTTTTTAGCTTTTATATTAATATCTTTAAACTCTAAATAATCTTCTACTATCTAATCTAGGCTACAGACTATAAAAGGCTAAAAATTAAATTCTATTAGATAGCTATCCTATTTTAATTTATTCTAGAATCTAATAGACTTTAGAAGAATTTTTTATAGTTTATTCTTAAAAGCTCTATACTCTTTAGTAGAAATTAGCTATTAAAAAACTTCTATAATTCTTATTTTTTTTATATAAATATTCTATAAATTTTAAATTTTAAGACTTTTAAAACTAAGAAATTATTATAAATTTTCTATATAATAGTTTTCTTTAGTAAGTGTCTGAGTAATTTATAATAATATAGCTATAATCTTAGATAAAAGAGACTTAGTAATAATATAAAATAATTATTAAAAAAGTTTATAAATTATATAAACTATTATATATTAAGTATTATAAATATAAAGAAATTTAGATATTATAGATATAAATAAAGAAATAATTTTAAGAATACTATTTATATAATAAAATTTCTTTAGTATCTTCTTAATATTCTTCTAATATTTAGTAATAGATTTATAAAATAAAGATAAAAATTCACTTATTAATTTATTATCTAATAATAAGTTTAATAAGAAATACTATACTATAGCTTAAATTTTTTTATATATTCTTAAAAGCCTTCCTTTGCTATTCAAGAATTAAGAGATATAAATATAATAGATAGATATAAATATATTAGTACTTAATAGATAGACTCTAAATAAAATATTATAATTTTAACTTATTTACTTATAACTTTAGAGTATTAGAATTTTAGATATATAATTTAAGAGTCTTTTTAATCTAGACTTTTTTTTTATTTAAGATATCTATTTTTTTATTAAACTTTATATTTTCTCTCTTTAATTACTTAAATTATAAAATATTTATTTTAATAAGTTTATCTCTTTCTTTTTTAAGTTTTTTTTTCAAATTTTTTTTTTTATTATTATATAAAGTTTATTTACTTTACTTTTTTTTATTCTATTTGCTTTTTTAATATCTCTTAATTCTTTTTAAAATAGGCTTTCTAATATTTTAATTTTATTTAATATCTAAAAGCTTTCTCTATCTCTATTTTTAAATCTTAAATTTTTTTATTATTAGAATGCTTTAATTCTCTAATAGTTATAATAAGAGATCTAATTTTCTAGTCTTTTTTCTAAAAACTAGCTAGTGTATGCTTAATTTTTCTAATATTATTATTATATAATAATAAGAATTATATTAAGTTAATTATATAAGAGATAGATTTTTAAAATAATTTTTTAATATTATTAATATTAGCTTATTTATTATTATCTAAGGATATTTTTTTTCTATTATAAAGTTAAGCTAGTTTTCTCTAGTCCTATCTAGATAATTGTAAAAAGGTCTTAAATTAGATTAGTTTATAATAGCTAATAAAGAATAAAGTATTACTTGGGAGTTAGTAGGGCTATATAAATGATTATTTATTATAATTAGTCTCTTAGTGATATTAGCTAATAAAGACTTTTTAATCTTAATAGTTATAGATAATATTCTTAGAGTAATAAAGGATTAAGATTAGATTATATATAATTTAAAGATATTAGATTTTTTTAATTAAAAAGAAAATGTATATATCTTAGTCTTATTTTCTAGAAAAGAGGTTATATGGGCTTTTAGATAAGGCTAGCTATGATATATATTATAATAAGATTTAATCTTACTATTTATCTTGCCCTGAAATTATATTTTATAGATAAGGTTAAACTTTAAAAGACTAGAATCTGCTAAAGCTATTATTTATAGATTAATAACCTCCTCTTTATTTAATATTATTATTTAAAAACTAATAAAAGTTATATTAATAATGAATAACTTTATATTTATAAAATCTTATAAAAATAGTAGATATATTTATTATAATAATTATATAGCTTATCTTATCTATACTAATATTAGCTTATATAACTTTGCATATATATTTTTTTAATGAATAGAGATATAGAAAAAAGACACTCTAATTATTATATAAATAGTCTTAAGAATACTATATTAATCCTAGTTGGGAGATATAATTATATAATAGATAAGATTAATTATAATATAGATATTTCTAAGCTATATAAGATTCTAGGGTTTTTTTAAGGATAGAACTAGATAGTTACTATGAGTCTGAGGTTTATTATGTAATGTTTTAAAGATATTATTTAATTATATCTTAGAATATAGTCTTAGTGGTTGCTTTATATTATATTTAATTATTCTAAGTTAGATTCTAGATAAGTATAGTTATTAAGGTCTAGATTATATATAGATAGTAAATATTTATATAATTAATTTATAAAAGATAACTATACTATATTCTACCTAGAATTATCTAAATAGAAATAATTATAAGTCAACCAAGGCAATCAGTATATATATAAAATTTGATTTTAATAAGATCTTAATTAAATACCTAACTTTATTATTAATAAAAGATTAGCTGGATATTTATTTTAGAATATTTTATTACTAGTACTGGCGCATTACAGTAGGAAATCCTATAGATATAAGGATTAATAAGGCTGAATAACTGGAAATTAGCAAAGCTAATTTAATTAATAGAAAGTTGCAGGCTATTATTAGCCCTTAGCATGATTGCAAGGTTATATGGTTAATAGTGAGTCTTAGTATTTAAACATTAAAATTATTCATATCTTTATATATTCTTATCTCTGTTAAAGATAGTAGAGTGTGTTTTTAATATTTATTGAATAATAGGGTTAGAGAAATCTCTAAAGCATTGTATTTTTTGAGTTTTAGTAGAAATTAATTTTATAGAAGTGGGGTGTCTATTTGATGAGCTAATTACTATGTAGTAGTTAGAATATATCTTCTTGTGCTGTGATGTTCTTGAAGATATTAATACTGGTTAGCTTGGACTGGGTGTTTGGCAGTTTGGAAATCAGGGAAGTATACATTGTGTAGCTGCTGTTCTGGTGATTTTTGAAAATGATTGATCAAAAGCTATAAGTTTATAAATGGAAGCTTGGCGCTGTAAGCCACTTATAGGTGCTATGGTCTGATGTGCTGATAATAAGACTGTTAATATATAACTATAACTAATTATTATTACCTATAAATTATTTATGGGGGAGTAACTTATATGCTGTACTACTCTAATCTTAAACTAATATATTTCTTTTCTAGTTATTTTGTAGTAATTAATTATAATCTGCCTTAGGATCAAGAATGCCTGTTTAAGAAATTGTGGTTTTTAATTGATTTTAGATAAAGTGCTATGCTAGATTAAAATAATATTTTTATAATAATTTCTAGTGTAGTATTTTAGATAATAATATAATAGTTGAATGGAGCATACTTTAATATCCTAGAAAATACTATATATTTTGTTCTAATATAAGAATTCCTTACTAGTTTTAGTTTTATTAATATATTATTAGACAGATATAATTCTATCTTACTATATTATATTTAAATCCAAGGATTATTATAGAGTCTGAGAAAAACCTTTAAATAAATTATATAAAAGATATATCTTTATTATCACTACTGTATTCTATTTTAGAAAAGCTAAAAAATAATCTATTAAATTTTTAATTAAATTCTTGAAATTAAATATATATATTCCCCTTTAATAAGGAACACAGTTTTATAAGAATACTTATATTTATTATAAGTATTAGAAATAACTATAAATATATTCTTACTATCTATATTAGAAAGAGCTATAATTCAAGTTATTTAAAAATCTTCCTTGCTATTAATAAAGTAGGGACTAATAATAGTAACAGTATCCTCAATAATATAAAGTGTAGTCTTAATTAGATATTTTATCTTTTTAAAAGTAGATTTACTAGTAAGTTCTATGAATAAACCACTTATATTAAAAAGACTACTAATAAAATAAGATAGATATAATCCTTGTAATATAGAATATAAAGTTTTTATATAAGTAATATCTATATATTCTTCATAGATATTGACTTGGCTAGGTTTACTATTAAGTAAAAAGAATATCAGAAAGTTAATTAATAATAATCTACTTTAAGCTATAAGATATATTAAGAAACTTAATAACTGCTAAATAGAAGGCCTAGATTTGATAATAACTATGGATTTATTCTTATAAGCAGTAAAAAAAATAATTAGCCTTGTGAATATTTGGTCTAATCACTAAATATTAATAGAGCTTAGAAGACTTGTTGAGAGTATCTATTAATTTTATTAATAATAAATAATTATTACTGCTCTGTATCTAGTATTGGATAAAGATATGGATTTATTATTAAAAATAAGTCTTTTGAATATAACTAGTAAAGTGGTAAGATATAGAGAAGCTATTATAATTTTATTTAAAGTTGTAAGAAAGTTTCCTATTATTTATTAGGTAAGAGTTAAGTCTATATGTTTTTTACAAGAATTATTTTAATATTTAATAATTAGTAAATATAAATCTAATCTTTTATTAGTAATCTTACAAATAGTACTAAAATATTATACCACTAAGATTAGCTAGATATAAAAAGTATTATAAATAATAGAATTAGATACTATAAATTGATTTATAGAATAAACTTAGAATATATTATAGTAAATAAGAATTTATACCAAAATACAGCTTATTTTCTACTATAAGTTTTAACTAGATATTAAATTTCCTTAAGTAATTTGCTCTAATAAAGATATCTATTTTCTATATAATATATTCATATCTCTATATAGAAAATTATATATGCTATAATATTATAGTAGATTATATCTAGATTAGATGCTTTCCTATAATTCTTAATTGATGAACTTACAATGAAGTCTTAATTGGTATTTTAAGAGTGTATATAAGGAGAGCTTTAGAGTCTTAATATTGATTTAGAAAAGGATTATTTATTTATATTTACTTGAAAATACACTTTTAATATTACTAATATTAATGTTAGTAAAGAATAGTTTTTATACTAGTTTAAGTTTGATGAAAGTAATTCTTTTAGAAGATATTATAAATAGGAATAGTAGTTTAATACTAGAGATAGATAAGAGTTATCTATATTATTTTAAAAAGCTAGAGGTAGATTAATCTATTAGAATTATAGAGAATTTACTAGTAAAGAATATTTTATAGTTAGATAACTATCTACTAATAAAGTCTTAGTTTAATTATAATAAGTTATTTATTTATTAAATATTTATTTTAGATACTATTTTAATAAAATAAATAAAAAATATTTTATTATTATATACTGCTAGTTCTTTAGAAATATAGATTAAATATAATTACTAACTAGTGCTTAGCTTAGAGGATCTTATCTTTATAATTGAATAATTCTTAATTAAGAATGTCTAAAGACTAGGAGTGAGTTGTTATTTAGGATATACTATATAAATAGAATTACTTAAATATAATATTATACTTAAATTATGTTATAAAAAAACTATTTATATTGTAGAAGATAGTTTATTAGTAAAAATTAAATTTTATTGAGATTAAATTATATAGAAGATGCTAAGAAAGTGTATTATTTATATTATTTACTTAAATCTAATTAACTTTTAATTATAAGTATTAAAATAGCTAAAAATAATATAATTTAGTTATATTAGATAGTAAATTTATTATTACTAAAGCATGAATTTCTAGCCCTCTTTAAAAATCTTAAGATTATAAAGTGACTCATACCACCAAGATCTTATAAATAAGTTAAAATATTATTTATATCATGCTTTCTCTTCTATATAGTCAAGAGATATCTTTCTTTAAAAATTATTTTTATATAATAAGTAAAAAATATCTCTCTCTTATAAAAAGTTTATAAGTTTTTTATTAAAGACACTATAAATTACTCTATAATATAGTACATTATAGTCCTTAGCATCTTTTATTCTAATATCTAAAGACTATAATAATTACTCTAGAATAAAAGCATTATTACTATCCCATTAGTATATTACTCAGTATATTAGACTCTTTTTTTATTTACTAAGCCAGATCATATCAACACCCTTTTCCACTAAACAGTCAAAAACATCCACTTGAAAAAGCAAGTAAAATAATCCTAAATATAAGCTAAGAACCAATTCACTATTATTATCTAATATATTAAGATCAAATCCAGACTATAAAAGTAAATTAATTATTTTAATAGAACTAAAATTAGACTTCATATAATAATATAAAAATTTTATCTACAAAAGATCACTCTACTAGCTATTTTTTTATAATTATTAATAATATAATTCTAAGAAATACTATATAATCTTAGTATAGTCTTCCCCTACTATATAATAAAGAGAAGATAGTCCATATTTATCTTATAGAGTAATACTACAATCTTAAATTATTAATATCTAAATCATATCTAAATTTTCTATCTAATATACTAAATAAAGATATATCTAATATCTATTATTTAATTTAAATAAGTCAGTATCTTTTTTAACTAGCTTTAGTAATATATCTAATATATATTATTTATTAAAAGAAATTACATAATATAGATAATCTCCTTAATTATTAGCAATATTAATATTAATAAAACCTAACCTTAAAAATATACTAATAATATATATTTTTATAATATCTATTTAGTCAAGAATCTTAATAGCTTCTTTACATTCCTAATCTATAATAAAATTTTAGAGATCTTTAATAAAATAGTCTCCAATTATCTAGTAATTATTATATCTAGATCCTAGAATTATATACTGAATTACTAGATATAATAGTATATTATCTATTTCTAATTATAAGTAAAGATTAGTATTCTAAAAGCATAGGAAATCAGTCATTTCTATATTTCTATTTAAAATAAAAAAATAAAATATAGTTATCCCTAGAGTAGAAGCTCTATTTAATAGATTTTTAAAGATTTTATTAAGTTTATAAATAATATAATCATTTTACATTTAATTAGTCTAAGAATATTAATAAATTATATAGTTTATATTATATTTATTTTAAAAAAGAAAAAGTATTAGATCTTATTATTTATATATAATTATATATAGAAAAGGAGTTATATTCTATATATTAAACTTATATACTAAGACTCTCTAGTTTAAAAAATATAATAATAATATATAGCTACTATTAGACTATTAAGCTTTATAAATAAGATATAAGGTATTTTAATATATATTATTAGATATATAAATATTAACTATAGCTTTAGCTAGATAATAAATAATTATAATATATAAATTTTTTACTATAATAAATAATACTAATTAGTTATAAATATCCTTTACCTCTAGATTTATTTATATATAAGTAAATTATTAAATAAACTTTTTATTTCTAACCTTAGCTATAAAATAAAGAGCTAATCTTAACTAATTATTAAGTAGTTCATAATTAGTATCTTATTATAAAAGAAAATCAATAGCTTTTTTTTAGGATTCTATAACTATCTAATAAAGTAAAGTTTTACCACTTTTATTAATAATATCTATATAAAGAGACATCTTATATAAAGTCTTAAAACCCCTTAAAAATCTCTTAATTAGACTAGATATAGTTAAGACTTTAGATAGAGAAAAGAGCACTAAGCACTAGATATTCTACTTTACTATAATATATAGAATAAAAAACCTTTAAGAAAAAAAATAATACTTATAATAAGCTTTTAATTATATTTTATACTTAGTAGAAGTAGAATAAAAGAATTCTTATTATTAAAATAAGATTTTAAATTCTAGATTTATAGATTTAGTATATTTAAACTAGTAAAAAATAGTATATTTAAAAAATAAATCTTACTATTAATCTACTTTCTTATTAAGATAATTAATATTGTCCAACATATATTCAATATATCTATTTATTAATAATATATAGACTTACAGCTTATTAATAGAAAATAGATATATTAAAATTAAAAAAAAATCTTTAACTAATTCATATAAAAGATATATAAATCTATCTTAAATAATAACTATAAAATAGTATATATTAATATATTCTTTTATATACTTCTCTTAATATTTATTATCCTCTTCTTTATAGAATTTACAGGCAATAAATACCTCTAGAATGCTAAAAAGACATCTTAATATTACAATAATAAGAAAGATCTATAAAAAAATATTAAAACTATCTTCATCCATATCTAGCGCTATTTCTAGCAATTTAGCATAAAAAGAATATAATTCTTATAGTAAGCTCTATAGTTTCTTAATAGCATCTTATAATCTAATATCTTCTAATTTCTCATATATAAAAACAACCCATAGAAAGATTCCTTCTGCCTTTTCTTTAAATATATATAATACTTCTTATTTTATTCTTATAATATAGCATTTTCTTAATATAAGATTATTAACTTTCTATTTAATAAATACTTAAAAATTATTTTAAACTTACTAATAAGTACCCAAGTCTTTCAATCTATATAAATAAAGATACTTTTAGATTTTAAAAAATAATTAACTAATTATTAGAAAATATATTTTACTAATTATATTATTATTCTAATTTTTATAACTCTAAGTAATCTATATTAATAATATTCTCTATAAAATTTAATTATATTTATCTAAAGTATTAATAATATAATAAAGTTAATAATATATACTATTATAACTAATCTTAATAAATATAGTCTATAATATATTAAATAAATTAAATAGCTTTTCCTTACACTTCTTAAACTTAGAGAATAAGTATTTTATTAAATATAAGTATTACTTAAGTAACTAGAATAGAAGACTATATAATATAGTAGTTACTATATAGTATTCTAAATAACTAGAGTTATAAAAAAAGTATATAAGAACTATTTTTTAATTAATTATATTAAATTCTTTTAAAAAAATCTCTACTAGTATAATTACTATAATTAATTTTTTAATATCTAGATAATTATAAAATTATATTAATCTTTTAAAAGAGACACTAAATAGTATAAGTTAAGCTTAAAATTTATCTATATATATAATCTAATTATATATACTAAAAGTATATTTTCTTTTTTTTTATTTTAAAGTATTCTTATTTTTCTTAGATTTTATTATAAAAAGATTTTATAGATATATTTTTTCTTTAGGAGTAAATTCTTTTTCTATTAGTCTTATTAATATATATATTATTTAAGAAAAAAATAATATTCTTTATATTTAGAAAATAATTAATAGTAGCTGTTTTATATAAATTATTACAGTTAGGGTTATATAATTTTATTATTCTTTCTATTTATAAGAATTAGAATAATTAGAAATTCTATAGATTACTAGAAATAGAAATATATCTATTAAATTTATTACCTCCATCTTAAAGCAGAGAATATTTTATAGTTTAATAATTTAATTATATATCTTTATATCTTTTATAATTTGATTTATAGAAGCAATTAGGCTATAATAAAAATTAGATTTCTTTATTATTTATAGTAAATAAGTAACAATTTATATTTAATTATAGATTAAGCAATCATAGACTCTATCTTAATATTAATATATAATATTAAAAAGAAAATTATTAATAGACTAAAAAAATTTATTTCTTATACCTTTATTTTTCTCTAGTATACTATATATAATCTATATAATAAAACACTTCCTAAGAATTTAGTCTTTTTTTAACTAGCTTATTACCTTCAATAATATTTTAGATAATTTATTAAGATTTCCTATTAGCTAAAACCCAGCATAAATTTTCTTCTTAAAATCATATTATATTATATTATTTCTATTCTCAGTTAGCATACTAATTACTATATTACTAAGCTAAATATTAATATTTATAGATACTCCACCTCTAATTCTAACTAATAAACTATATTCTAAAAATAGAAACATAGCTTATATTTATACTAGCACTATAATTATCACTATAATCCTAGAGATACCTAATAATAAATTAGTAATTACTATATTATAATTATTTATATAATCTAGAATATAGCTATTATGATTATTAGGTGCTATAAGAACACTATTATATTTTTTATTTAATATATTCTATACTATAACTAACTTAATTAATAATATATAAATCTATACTATAGTATAGTTCTTAAGTAAAAGGGCTAAATAGGCTATAATAGTCAAGCACTTTATCATATAAAAATAAAAATTCTAAGATATTCTATCAGTATATTTTTTATATTCTTAATCACTTTTAGAGGAATAGAAGTATTTAGTATTATTTATTACACTGGACACTAGTATATCAAGCAGGGTTGCTTAAAAGATATTATAGGAAGACTATATATAAGACTAATTTTAAGAGCTAAAATAAAATCTAAATCAGTTATCTAATAGATTACTATTATTAATCTAGAAAATATATATATTAGATTTATAATTACTATTAGGGAAAAGTAGTTATTATTAGATTAGTAGTATAATATTCTTATATAAGAAATAAACATACTATAGATTTAAAATTACAAAGATAATCCATAGCTAGTAAAAAATATATATATCTCTTAAATATCTTATTATTCTTATAATAAGCATATTATATACAGCTACTCTATTCTTATAATTATAGCTTAGATTTAAGGTTAAATAAATATAAAAAATTAAAATGAAATAAATACTGTGAATCCTAGCTAATTCAGAAAATAAATGCTATTAAAATATTAGATTAATAGTCTATATATAGTAGCAAGTGCTAAAAATTAAAATAGTTTGTGGTTTAATTAGTTAATATATATAATTTATAACTATATAATATTTTTATTTAGATCTATAAGTTAATTAATATTTATATATAAGGATTTAGTATATAATAACTTAAAATATAATAGATATTATAATCCTTAAATAAGACTAGATAAGATAAAACATTTATAAGTTAGATAAAATTTAAGGAGTAAATTTAAAAGATAATATTAAATAAAATAGATTAAGGTTTATTATTTTTTTTTATTATATTATAAGCTCTTATTGTCTTATTAATAGAATATATATAATAATTACTAGAGTAGAGTATATATTATTATAAGCACCCTACTCTATATATTACTATTTCTTATAGTCATGTTTATCTTATCTTATTATTAGATCTTAATATAAATATAAAGAAGCCAAATATCCCAGCTCTTCTATATATCTAGAATAAGATTTTTATTATATTAAGCTAATATATCTTCATTCCTAATTACTATTAGTATGCCTAATAAAACAAATACTAGTTAAAGCTTATTTAGCTTAATAAAAGATTATATAATATGCCTTCAAGACTAGGCTTTTATTAGGATTTACTATAATTATGCTTTGAATATAAAATTAAGAGCATTGACAAACTTGCTATAAATATAGTCTTAGTGTTATATTATTTTTTTTCTTTTTCTTTTTTTTTTTTCTTTTTTTTTTTTTTTGATATTAATAAGTATGAGGTGGTTATTATTATTAAATAATTATAAGTATTATAGTAGATACTATTAGTTTAGAGCTTATTTAGAACTACTATTAGATAAATATAATTAAATTAATAAGTACTAAAGAATTATCACTTCCAATTCAATATATAGTATGTAACAAGTATCTAGTAAAAATAATATTATAAATAGTATCTACTTATCTAACTTAGGATTTATAGATATAGTTAATAGAGTAAAATAACTAAATTATTATAATAATTAATATTTTAATTATAATAATAAATCAAGGTGATGTGCCTATAATAGATTTCTATCAAAAATACACTAATAAATAGATTCTATACCTAAAAAGGGTCTCAAATACATTAATAAATCATATATAGTACTTTATTTATATTATTAATACCTATTTAACAATTAACCTCAGAAACTGTTTAATAAAAAGACTTCTAATATAGCCTCAGAAAAAGTAGAAAACTATCAATAGCATAGCTTACAGTAGCAATTATAACTGATATAGGAAATTTTATTTGCTCTCACTTATTTATTATCACATTTTCCAGTCTATTACTATGGCTTCTATTATCTTGCAATTGATAATTATTAAAGAGTAATAGTGGTGTGATATTTATTGAGCATATTACTAACAGTATATCTATCATTAACTCTTATTTAGATATGGCATTATTTGTAATAATGTCTGCTAACTACTATTATTATAATAGAGGAATAAATAGAAATAAGAGCAGATCTTAAGATAGGATTTTTAACAATATCTTCTAGACTAAAAAAGAAAAATATAAAAGGAGGGCAGTATATCTATAAAAAGCACTTCCAAGCATACCAATTAGCAATCTGTAATGTGATCTAAAGTAGACTACTGACAAGTAGAAGTGAATAGAGAGAACTCTAACATCAAACATTCAACAAACACAGTGTTGACCAGTGTTTCGACATCAAAGCCACCCCATTGGAAAAGCCCATGGCGTGGTCATAGTTTTGGGAAGAGGAACAAAAAATCCTTCGCGCGGTATAACAGAAAATGTTAATAATCCTGAGAGAAAGCCTTGTACTATTAAGCTAGAATTTCCACTTAAGTAACAATAGTTAAAGCTAGTCTTAGAACTAGTGATAGTTTTATTCTTTATTATATTTTATATATATAGCATCTACTACAGACAGATTCTTAAGATTATATCTGGGCTTATAATTGTTGTCTGAGGGATTAGTAACTCTTGATTTGGGATAATTATAGAGCTCTAGAAGGAGACTAAGAAGGGTTTAAGATACTAATCAGAGAAAAATTATAAAGCAATGATATTATATTACTAGTTAGAAAGTGATTCTAAATAGTCTATATAGGAGTTGCTAATTAAAGCTAGAATATTTATCCTGTTAAGTAATATAAAATTAGTATTAAGACTATAGAAATATCTAGAACCTACCTCTATCTATCTTAATTATTGTGTATTAATTATCACCAAAAATTATAAGTAAGTGGACAGTATAATATTAAATATAGAGCAAAATTATTATATTATCCTATATCCTTAACAAGTATAGTCTTTATAGTTGGTTTATATAAATTCACATTAAAAAGAATAGTTAAAAAATCCTATAAGTAATTTTAAGAGAAAGAATCTTACTATTTAGGATAGTATAGAAATTAATAATCAAGAAGTAAAAACAATATCTACTTATAATTAAAGTCTAAAAAATAAAAATTAAGAAAAATTATTGCTTAATATAGAATTAATCTTAAAAATATTATAATTCACTATAGTAATAAGTATAATATTTTATCTTATAATATATAGAAGACTAATCTTAGAGAAAATATAAAAAATAAATAAAAATAGTATTATTAAGAGAGAAATTAGATATATATAATTAATATTATTTTTATATTTAGGATCTAACTAAGTATTTAAATCTAAATAGAATACCTTATTATTTAGTTTATTATAAATTATTATTGCCTAGCTAGAACTCAGAGTTAATTTTTAATTAACTTATTCTTATTTTTTTATTTATTATATTAAAGTTCACACTAACTATATTAAGCTATTATAAATAGATATTCTTATTTACTTCTAGAATCTTCTATATCTGCTCTTCTCTTTTCTGATCTCTATAAAGAAGGTGCCTGGCTTAACTTTTAAAGCTCTATCTACTCTATAGTCTGGAACCCAAAAAATAGTCAAAAATATGGGCAAACTCAGACATGATGTCATTCAGTTTCATTCCACACTTTCTCCCTTGTTGTCTAGCCATGCTGAGGGTTGAACCGAAATTCAGACCGTATGTTCGGCATGCCGGTTAGTATCCTTGGTGGGCAGTTCCATGCACGACAGTGGCTATTTTTGCTCCGTACTGTCTGAAGAATGATCATGAAGGTACCGGATGCTAACAGTTTCTCGATGTGCTTTTTGTCAAAGAAAGCTTTCTCGAGCGGGTTCTTACAGATTCTCTCAAAGACGCTGTCTGAACTATCCTCTGGATTGTCAGAATGACCTTTGTCCTGCATTTCCGTAGGCCCGCTGCCACTCTGGAGGCGTTCTTGCTTGTTGATGACTATGTTGTCAAGTCTGATATATATGGCAGTTATTGATCACAGTCGTTGTCATCTAGGGCTCATGGGTACCAAGCGACAATATAGCGTGGATGACCCTCACTGGCTGATGACTCAGACCCCAGTTTCAATGCACGCGATTGGCTCAGTCCCTGATTGCCATTCACAAGGTAATAAGCCAGCTGGTGGAGCTCTCTCGCCAGTCATATGACTAAGCTTCCTGTTTCGCATGCTGTGGACAGATACATGACTTGGGTATCTGATTTTGTGAAACTAAAGATCATTTGCAACACATCGATGACATAAGGACGACTACGTTCAAGTAACTATAGCTCCCACAGGGAAGTGACTAAGCTCTGTGCTGTCGTGATATATCGGATACTTCTGGTTAAAATTGCTTTCAAATGTGGTCCACGGTACTCCAGCAAGAAACAACCGCGCTATTCAAGACCCCCGGGAACTATGGAACCAAATGTGAGATACCAGAGTCATGTAAACCCGTACACAACTGTCGGAAATCGTGCGCAAAACAGAGATAAACCTCTGCCCAAGCAAGGCTGAAAAAGGTGGGCAAGAGATTAGTTGATCTCATTGTCCAAACCCGACCCAAAGTTTAATTATGAATTAAACTCGAGTGCCGGCTTGGATTTTTGCTCGAAATCCGTGACGACGAAAGTAGATTCTCTTTGCCCATTTCCAAGTTTCAGCCCCGAGAAAAAATAGAAAGGCCTCAACAAACACAACGCCCCATTCCCAAGAAATTCCCGTATGTTTGAAAACATCATGATTGATGACAGGTATATATAGGATAGGGAAAATTGTCCCAAATCCAGCAATAATTGCCCAAAAGAGGAATTTGTTACGCCAGACATCATAAATCCACTGAGTAAAATACCGTGTGGACCCAGGCTGCATACGGAAAAATGATCGGCGCATGTCAATCATCTCCCAGGCCAGAAACAGCGCAAACCAAGTGAGGCAGACAAATGTGGTAGCACGGGCACGAAAGACCAAGTCGCATTCAGCGCTGTACGATCTATTGCAGCCATGGCCAAGGTTTCCATCACCAAATCCCCACATCACCAAGGAGAAGGCAGCGAGGCAAAGACAAGCCATCCACAAACCATAGACACCAATGTCGATGATGACTTCCCATGTGAAGATACCTTGTTTCTAAGAATGCTAAGTTACAGATATACATCGTAAGGGAGGAAGTGAAAACTTACACTCTGTGGTGGGCGATTCATGATATTGGCAGTAGCAACCTCCATTCCAAGACCCATATCAGGCATACCAGAAGTGATCATGATAATCCACAAGATCTCGACCGGTGCCAACGGAAATACTGATTGGCTATCTTGATCCTTAAAAGCAAGACCAATCAAGAGAGTACATGCCTGAGCTATATTCTCTGACAATAGATGAAGGACAAATTTTTGAATATTGTCAAAGATGCGTCGTCCTTCTTCAATAGCGTTGAGAATGGATGCAAAGTTGTCGTCTGTCAGGATAATATCCGATGCATCCTTGGCAACATCAGACCCGTTCTGGCCCATAGCAATGCCAACGTCTGCGTGTTTCAACGATGGAGAATCATTCACCCCATCTCCTGTCATTGCTACGAAGTGGCCACGACGGTGAAGTGCATTAATCATTCGAACTTTGGTCCGTGGAGCACACCGAGCAATCACTAGAGGCAGCGTGGGCAAGGCGTCAATCTCATCCTCAGTCAGTCGGTCGAAGTCGCTGGCAGTCATCACCATTGCGTCGGCAACATCTTTTGCGACACAACCGAGGTCAGCGGGTAATATTCCAACCTGCTGAGCGATGGCCTTGGCGGTTCCAACATGGTCTCCTGTCACCATATGCACTGAAATGCCAGCTTTGTGGCAGGTCTCAATAGACATTTTGGTCTCTGGCCGAGGAGGATCGTAGATACCGACTAAACCTAAAAAGCATAAATCTTTCTCGACTTCACTTCGACTGGGCTCTATGTCATCGAATGATTCAGTCTCGGGGGCAAAAAGTTTACTACCAAAGGCAAGAACCCTCAATCCAAGTTGAGCAAGTGATTCCATATTTTGAAGAATGAACTGACGGTGAGCTTCCGTCAGTGATACCGGCTCCGTGCCATTCTCCCAGATGACCGTAGTACATGCGTCAAGAACACGTTCTACAGCGCCTTTGGTAAAGACGGAGAGATTTTTTCCCCTTTCAGCGAACTTTTCGAAGACAACCGACATCAGTTTGACATCGGAATCGAAGGGAAACTCAGACTTGTGGTGCCATAGTGCATCAGGACCGGTTGTCCATCGGTCGCGGTTCCAATCAAAACGAGAGGCGAACACTTGAATGGCGATCTCAGTGGGTTCGCCCCGTGCGTGCCATTCGGTCTGTCCGGATTCGGCTAGGTAAACATGGGCCAAATTCGCCATGGAAGCAACATTGAGGAATTCTTCTAAACATTCATTGTTCGATAAGAGATCGGTATATGTGGCTGGATCCCCACTCTCAGCTTCCTCGATGGACAGTTCAATCGGGGCTTTATCAACAAAGAAGATATCGCCCAGTGCTGGGTTGAAGGGTTCGGATGAAGGACTAATTGAATAAGTCCCCTTGCTTGGAATCCATGCCCTCTTCACTACCATCTTGCCCTGAGTCAAGGTGCCAGTCTTGTCGGAGCATATATTGGTTACGGCTCCTAGGGCTTCAAGTGAATCAAGTTTACGGACGATAACATGACGCTGAGCCATTCGTTTCGTTCCTACAGCCATGGTTATAGTCAATACTACCACCAGACAGGCTGGAATCATGCTTAAACCGGTGGCAACTGCATAGAGGATAACCTCTCTGTTGTTGCTCCAGAGATTTGCACTCATTACAACAATGGCGAACACAACTGCCACGCCGAAGAGAATGATGGCTAATTTCGAGAGCTTTCTCTGCAGTAAAGTACCAACGTTGACTCCCAGGAAGCGACCGATAGCATCCGTTGCAGTTAATGCCCAAGCCTGAAGATACCAACGCTTTTTTGTCGTTCCTTGCTCGGTACGTTTAACCGGTCGGCGCTTCGACCTGCTCGCCTGTAGCGCAGCAGCGATTTGTCCAACTTCTGTATTCATACCTGTCGCGATAACGGTGCCACGTGCCCGGCCCTTTGTCACTGTGCTGGAACTGTAGGCAATGTTCAAACGATCACCGGGGCCAATGTCTTCCTTGAAAGTAGTTTCGGCTATCTTGTGAACAGGAAGAGACTCTCCAGTTAACAGCATTTCGTCGGTTTCGAAATTCACTGCTTCAACTAGTCTGAGAAGCAAAAGCCCTATGTTAGCATAATATATCAACAGGAGACAAAAGGTAGCTCACCTCAGATCTGCCGGCACCGTATTACCGGTTTTTAACTCCACCATATCCCCTGGAACGATGTTGGCAGTTGGGACGACCTTTGTCTGCCCATCTCTCGACACAGTACCAGTTGGCGAAGTCAATGAATGCAAAGACTCCATAGTTTTCTCTGCAGCATATTCTTGGACGAAACCGACGACGATATTGAGCCCGACAACAGCCGCGATCACTCCGCCTTCTATCCAAGATTGAATGCCAAAACTGACTGCCATGGCCAATATCAATACCTGTACGTTCAAAATTTTTGGATCAGATCAAGTCATCTCATTTTGAAAATATGCTTTTGGTGTCACAAAAATGGGCAGCTTAACTAGCATCATTGCGTTAGCTATCTGACGCAAGAGAATCTTGGCAATCGATACGCCTTCGCCTTCGTCCAATTTGTTGGGCCCGTAGGTTTGAAGGCGCTTGTCTGCTTCACCCGCGGTCAATCCATCCTCCTTCCTGGTACAGAGCTGCCGAAGCACTTCTTCGATTGAAAGGCTGTGAGCAGGCGCAGACAACTGGACACCGCTTGAGTCAAGGTCGGATTTCAGAAATTCTTTGTTGGCCATGATTTGACTGAAAATGTGTTGAAAGACAAATGTTCACTACACACATAAAAACTAGAAAATAAGGATTTCAGTAGATCGAACCTGACGCCAAGAGTTTGTTATCCTTCCGAATGCCTGAGCGTGAAACTAAAAACAAAGGGTCCAGCCGAATTTTGGGGAAGAAATACGTAACGCCAAGTAGGAAGAAAAAGAAAGGCCAAGAGGTCTATAATGCTCGTATAGCCCAATGGAGGAGAAATTGGGTTAAAACAGTTCGTTGCTATCTTCCGCCACTGGAACCAGAAATCCGAATACGTCATCGACTACAGAATGGAGGCGGCGGATATTGCCAAGTCCCTTGGCAAGTGCTCCGCCGCGCGTAGACTGGCGGAACTCCGCCATTCGTAGTTGGACGAAATCAATCACTGGATCGATGTGTCTTTCACGTGTGAGTTCAGTTGCAAACGACAAATGCCAAGGGTACCAAGAACTGGTAATCCAATGGGAGTTGTTTAAGACTGTGGGAAGAGTGCTATGTCAATTCTAGGCAAACAACTGGGGATTGATAAAAAGGTAGATTCTGTCCACAGAACCTCGGACTAGGAAGTTGTTTTCTCACCATAATGGGGGATGCTGGATACTTTTCGGGATAACACGGGATGGCTTTGACTGGATCGCATGCTGCTGCAATTTCAGCGGCAGTACTTATCTTGTCCGCTATAGTGTTTCTTCCCATGTATGTGATGCTATTCCGATCACTTTCTTCTAATGTCTGATTTAGACTTGTGTGCATGTTTGGCGGTATAATGATATATGTGACAGATACATCGCTTTGCGAGACCGGAGGAGACAGCGTCGTCTCCGCTCGTACATCCAGAATGTACCAGATGGCGACCTTCATCCTGCTCTCAGACACACTTTACGATTTCAGCAATTTGACCAGTGGCTTAAAGAGGCAAGACGAGAAGGTCGAACAGTCTCACGCCGTGAAATATGGTGAATCTCCTTTCGTATTCAATGTTATTTCATTTTCTCATCTCCATTTTTGGTCAAGATAAGAACATTAATTTAACTGGCAAAACATTAACCTTCTCACCTGACAGCATAATATGTTATTCGCCGCTACAGTCTCCTGTCAACCTGCGTCAACCACAGCGTGCACAGTTACATGGACCCATGATTGGAGATTTGGAAAATGCTGAAATAAGTGATACTTCTGTATTGGTTCACCGTAAATGCAAAAATGCGCTTCATCATTCATGCCTAGAATCATGGCTATCTCGCGGAAATTGGTCTTGTCCTATTTGTCGCTGCTCCTTGTTAGGAAGAAAAGGAATGTCTCGGGACGACGGATAAGGTCCACCATGAGTTGGTTCTCGTCATCAATCATGTTCTCTTGGTGTATAGTAAAATTATGATGTTTCAGTAATTTTCACCAAGTATAAGTTACACAAGAGCTCGCAAGTGTGAACTCACACTCAATGTGGGGTGGGTCCTCTCTAATTGAATACTAGATGACTCGGCTGCCTGTTCAACATTCGACGCAAATACTGCACAAGATTAGCCTGGAAGAAGTGTGCTGTATCCAATAGCAGAACTTTAGCTACACTTGAAGTGAACCAAGAACCACACTCCAATACCAAAACGGTGGGGCAACACAAACACTCAGCTTGTTTAGATAATAATTTTATGGTTAATGCTAACAACCATTAGTATCAAAGTGAGGGAAGCTGCACTATGGTTTGACCAAGGAGTTTTCATTGATATTCCTCAAGCGGCTGCAAATATGATAAGGATAAATGACTAGCTCAGATAAAACATGACACATCTGATCAGCATATTGAACCAGATCTATTGCTATAGTTGCCACTAAATCTAATCACTTTAAATATTATAGTCCACTAGCCACTTAAGAGTCTAAGATCTAGCTTATAAAAGGAATAAGAGAATTATTATAATTAGATAGTTCTATAGTGGTACCCTCTTTTAAATTTAGAAGTGCTAGTAATTTGCTGCATTTATAATTAAAGTTAGTTATAATAAATACTTTTTTAAAATAAGAGATGTTGAATAAAATAAAAGAGATAGGAAAGTAATTAGATCTTTTAAACTTAGAGACCTCAGATATGGAAGCTGGACCCTGGAGTGATGTCCCTCCGGATGAATTATCTTGACGTGGGCGGCGACGACAGATTTTACCGATAGTTATGGTATCGGTTGGACGATTGAGAAGATCTGGCACGTATTGTTTGGACGGGAGCCAATTGAGTAAGTATCTAGCCTCGATCTACAATTTCTATGGTACTAAAAGAAGCAATTAGCTGCCCTCGTCTTGAACAATGTCGATGCGATAACTACGGATGGTGCGGTCCATTAGCCGACGGCGAGATTTTGATACCCATCATGCCTTGAAGTTTCTTTGCCTACTTACCGCCTTGTCATGGCTTGTTTCATTTCGGTTAGCATCTGGCTTTGTATATGTACAACATGGGTTGAGCCGGCTGGTCGTACTCGAAGTATCGACTGTTGTCCTTGCTTTGGAAAGTTTATACCCGGGAGTACCTAAAGAAGGTACAAATAAATCGAATATGGAATGGGCATAGGAGCGATAGAGGCCCATCACCACCGGCTTACCGATTGCGAGACTACGTATTAATATGGGCGGCATCTCGTCGCCTTAATCTGAAAAAGCAACAACTGGTTTAAAGTGGCTTCACTGATCTGGAAGAGTTGTATAATTCTTTAAGACAATATAATCTAGTCTCTGAAGAAGAGCTCTAGAAATTAGAAATAAAATATATTTTAAATAAAGCTAACACTAGCTAGATTCTAGTCCTGAATATAGCTCTAAATATTATATATAATTAACTAATTAGTTAGGTTAGTAATTAGGTATTTAAAAAGCAAAGTTTAAGTAATTATAATATATTTATTATTAACTATAGCCTAAAAAGGCTAGCTAAATATTTATTTTCTCTATAGTCTAGGTAATAGTTTAACTCTTAGATTATTTAAGTAGCTATATAAATAGTAAACTAGCTAGCTTTTATATATTTTTATGAAAGCATTCTGGTAAATGACATTAGAAAATTTAGTTAAATAAGATTAATAAAAAAGCCCTTTAGAGTCTAGGAAAAGAAAATTACTAAGCTTTATAGAAAAGTAGAGATTAGATTAAAAGGCTATATTTCTTTAATATTCTATTCTTCTATCTATTATATAGATTTATATTTTATATTACTTAAAATTAATAATAGTAAAAAAGTAATTTATTATTATAACTTACTAATAGAGCTAATAACTATTAATAGTATAAAAAAAATAAGAATTATTATTCTAATTAAGATAAATTTATTAGATATTAAAAAGTATTAGAAGTATTTTTTAATAGTATAATAGAATAAGTTTAGTTATTTAGAATATTAATATATTAAGATAGTAAGCTTATTACTTTATTTTATTTAATTAATTAATAGCTAACTTAAATAGCCTATATTATAATAGAATAATAACTAGAGTTATAAAGCTTAAATAATATAGACTTTTAAAAAATAATATAATAGATTTAATATTAGATTATAAAATACTATATTAGACTTAGAATATATATAGTTAAATATTATTAATAGTCTTATAGTATATATTGATTTAAATATTATATAAAAGTATAACTAAAGCTGCAAACATAGAGTTAGAAGTAATATATTATTTTTAGATATGCTTAGTGAGGAAGGGTTAAAATAGAGTTATGTTGAATTAATATATATAGATTAGAATAATATTAATCTATTTAGAGGTGTGACTTATATGACTTAAGAAAGCTAATTATTTATATATATAATCTAAGTTGAGGCTAAATAACTCTAATAATATAATTAGAAATTATATTAGTTATCCCACACCACAGTCAGACACTATTGGTGCTAATATTTAATGATTACTCACCACTTAAATTGCAGTCAACAGGCTAACCATAAGAAAAGAAAAACAAAAAAAGAGGTATAGAAAGGGGCTATTATGAGATATTTATTAGAATAAATAGTCTAGATAGAGATATATAATAGATTATCTAATATTTGCTATTATAAATCACATCAACATAATTAATTCTATTTGAGTTATATCCTGGGAAGATCAACTAATAATCTGCTTCTTCTATATTAAAAATCTCAATATTCTTTTAAAAGCCTAGATTATAAAGTATATAATGCCTAGCTCACTGACCTAATATTTTTTATAAAAATATATAAACCTACTATGATTATCTAGTTAAGTTATATATTATGTGTATAATATAACTTTAATATAAGATAAAATAGACCTTCTTAGTTATGTCAAGGATGTCCATAGAACTGTTATTAGAAAATATATATAGGATAAGCTGGCTCTAGAATATTATTAATGTTAATAAGTGTTGTATAGTAAGAATAATAATTTTTTTTATTAAAACTACTTTCTCTGCTGTCTAAAGGGGAATATAGATAAATTTTATAATATTATTTTAAACCGCTACTGGCCTGTGGGATAGAATTTATAGAAAATATTTTCTGCTAAGGTAGTTTATTTATAGCTGTAAAGATTTATTTTTTAATAATTTAGATTCCTTTTCTAGTCTGATTACTATTTTAATATAGACATTCCCACTTCCTTTATTATATCCAAAATAATGAATATTAACCCTACCTTGATCAAATCTTGCTCTATTTATTCCACACAGTGCTTAGTATATTGGTCTAAAAGAATTAAAGCATCTCTATAAATATAACTTTTTATCTAGATATAAGAATAATTATATCTAATCTATTTTTAATTATATAGCAGCTTTTATACCCTTTTATAAACTATATAGCCCATAATTTTAGAATAAAATAGATTATATATTATCATCTATATATTAAAATAAGAAAATCTATAGGTTATAAAGCAATTACTAGATCATATATATTTAAGTTTTAAGCATTATAAAGGCCTGTCTTTCGCGTGTAGTGTTGTTATATATTATTATAATACCGCAAAGTCAGGTAGCTGCTTTAATAATCTATTATTGAGGATAGTCCTGGCTCAAAACATCTACTGTTGATCTTAATCTAATTAGATTATTAGACTGTTAGTCTTTATTTTTAGATCTTTAAATTAAAAATAGTTTGTTAGAACTTACATTAGAGCGTGAAAAAGTGATATACTATGGGTATTGGCCTCACTTAGTACATTACTATCTTTCTAGGAAGTAATAGTATTATTAGTATTTAATAAGCTATTCTCTGATTCCTTAAATTGATTAATTCACTATATTAAAGGAAATTTTCTGGTATAGATTTATCCTATATATAATATTCTACCACTGATCCTAGCAAAGATATTAATATAAGAGTTTTTAATCTTCTCTCTAGATATATAACTTTCAATAATAGAGCTTTTAATGTAGTCTCTTTTAATAATTATATCTAATTAACAATACTTTAGCTTTTTGATTAAGTCCTTAGAAGAGATAAATTCCTACTTTAAGAGCTATAGATATATCTCTAATAAACTCTATATATAGATGGTATAATAGCAAGTTCATAGCTATAATACTTACTTAATATTCTCTACTATTAGACTAGAGGCTATTTATACTAGTTAATAGTATAATCTATCTAAAGATATCTACAAGCTAGAGTATCTTATAATAGTAATATTACTATATTATAGCCCCAATCTATCCTTTTTTATCTAGATTAGATAGTCTAGACTAGAATATTAATATCTAAATGGAATATAGCAGGTTTAACCTCTGCGAAGGATCCTCTTAATAATTTAGACTAGGCACGCTGGACCAGTCATGATTGTCACTATGTTGGGCCACTTTTACCTGTCAGGCGGTGGAGCTGCTGTTAGGTGAATCTTAGCCTATAATTAGTATCATGTAGGAGTTAAATAACATATTATTACTAATAAGCACTGCCTTTATTATTCTATGTTAAGTGTAACTACACTATAGTACCTTAGCATTTTAATATTAGAGCTAGAGGTATATAAAGCCCCTTTAATACCTATCTAGTATAGCATACTCTCTCTTTTTAAAATTATTTTTCTATACTATTATAATAAAAAGACTACAACCATTTTCTTTTATACCAACAACCAGCAAGCACCTTCTAAATCCAGTGCTAGGAATAGATATAGCCTCTTCTTATAATATAGTAATATAAAATTATATAAACTTACCACCCTCTATTATTCTTCTAGATGAAACATCATTTCAGTATTTAATCATAGTCAATAATAGTGAGGATAATTAACTACTATAGTCTTTATTGTGGCCTTAGTATAAAAATAGTTATTAACTAGATTATACTAGTAATGTTTTTCTATACAAGATTAATAAGATAATCACAACATCATTCTATCAATATAAGTGAAAGAGATGTGATAATATTGATGTTAATATTACAGATTTCATATCTATTCTTGTGAGTATCTTTATCTAGATTTCTATTCTCTACTAACAGTATATCTAGGACAAATCCTATATAAAGATCTAAAGTCATTATCATTTTTTAAGCAGTAGAATAAAAAAGCTTAAAAAGAAGCTATATATTTTAAATTAGCGAAATAATAAGCTATAAGCAGAGATTAGTAAGTTAGAATAGAAGAATTATAAGTTAAAAAAATAGAATAATAACTTAAAGAAATATAAGATTGTTACCTATTCTATATACTTAGACCCTAAAGAGGAGTAGAAAATAACTAGATGTGGTTATATTCTGTGTGTTAAGTATATAGAAATGCTGAAGAAAGAGGATATATTTTAGGATTATCTCTACCTTATGTGTAGGACATCTATTCAAAATCTTGGAAAATTTTATCCAGACATACAATCATGAGTTTTACCAGCTAATTTATGAATGGTAAAGCACGCTATATAAAATATTGTCTACAGAATCCAGGCGTAACGTATAGTAATAATGCTGGCAGCGTAAAGCAGGCATCCAGCAGCTAGTGGGTCTGCCCGCGTATTGGCCGCCTTCAACCACCCTTGGGAGATGACCAAGAACGCGGTGGCAACACATTCTATTAGCAGGGTCATCTGTGGGAAAGTATCTAGCTGAATTGTATGGTGAGTGGGGTATGGTTTTACCCGATAGGTGTTGATCAACGGATAATCACTTTCTCCACAACCGGCTATTTAGCTACCGGTATTGAACGCGACGTCGCACATCTGACCGTCTTGCAGATGGATCATTTCGAGAGGCTAGAGCTCTTGTAGGAACTTCAAAATGCCACCACCTACCACTGAAGACACGGGAAATACCAAAGATGCCAAAACGAAAGAAGAAATCATGTCGATCGACAATCCAGGCACAGGCTAAGAATGAAATTGGAAACTCAAGTTTGGCCGCAATTGTTCCTTGTTCCCCATCAAGGACAATCAGACCGTCAACACCGAACAGCCACTCTACGCTCACGGCCGAAAAATTTTTACATCGATATCCACGTCTCGAACGTGGATTTTACGAACCTCTAGTTCTTCTCAGTGTTCTCGATCCAGTCCGTGGCTGTCGCTTTACCAATTCTATCTACACTACCGATGACACACTCGATCAATTGAGAAGATCCTTTGTTGATGCGATTGCGATAATTTGCGATTCTCATAAAGGAGGCGACACGGTTATGGCTGTGGCTTTGCAATCAACCCCTTTTCGCACCGTCATCTGGCTCGCCGCCAATGAAAAACCAAAAGCTCGAACCGTACATTACCTGCAAAGAATCATCGGTACTCTAGTGAAGGCTACACCTGATACAAGAGTACGATTTGCTGATGAAATTTCTGATTGCGTCGTTAAGTTCTGTCAGTCAAGGTTGGATTATTATCGGAAAGAGCTATCTCGGGAACTACCAAGATGTTTGAGTAAAATTCAGCTTTCTAAAGGTTTCTTGCCATTTTCCCCTGCATATTAGACTACCAGGCTTCTGCAATATACTGACTTCCAAATAAAGCCTCAGTCGAGCCCGAAAGTGATTCGGAACTGGAGATCGTTATCCAGTGGCTGAAAGATCTACAAACACATGCCTCCAGGCTCTCTTGTGGGGATAGTTCCATCAAAGACATAATTAATATCTGTATGAAGTGTCGGATTTATTTCCCAATGCTCTCCAGATTCTCCCGAAGAGAAACGGATCACCACCAGCCAGTTACCCGAACAAAGCATTTTATTGGTCGCCTTGCAACATACTCACGAACTGTTAACACTCTGCTCGATGTTGCGTTTGACATTCCGCAATTGCTCGAAAACTGCGAACTTCGTATTTGTGAATCATCTCGGCATTTACCATCCCCCCTGAATCCGGATGTATCAACTCTTGACGGTATTGTGCGCCGTATGTTCCCGGAGTTTACGGCGAACGAAGTTCGCAGTGACCTTGACCGACTAAACGTCTTTAGGAACCTCCATGAAAGGTTACGCACAGCGTGCAGTTTCAAATCTCGAGTTCATGCGGAGCTGCTTGTGCTTGAGAAATTTCGGTCGAATGGGTGGGAATTCGTCGCAGGCGATAAATATATTGGGTGCAGTAAACCATCATGCTTTTGTTGCTACCATTATATCAATTCCCTTCCGGAAAGATATTCGGTCTCCGGGTGCCATAACAAGATTTATACCCATTGGCGAGCACCCGATCTCACCGGTGTCCAGGATCTCGAAGCCGTCAAAGTACGGGAGGACGCGTTGAATGCGGTAGTTGCAAAGCTTCGAGCCGAGGTGCGTCGATGTATTGACGAAAGACCGGTGAAAATCCGTCCACATTATGATTCCGTAACTGGATCTACATCAATAGTCCGATTAGAAGAGGCGAAGAAGTGACTTTTGAATTAAAAGTGGATTTCATCAACAGCATATGAATGAACATTTTACAACTCCCATGGTCTAGCAGGCTTCCCAGATTATCCGCTAGGCAAACTTTCACTACGGTCAGTAATGGGGATGCCTCGACACTGGTAAGGACGAATGACTCGCTCAGACAGAACGTGACATCTGATAAGCATATTAAACCAGATCCATCGCTATAGTTGCTACTAAATTTAATCACTCTAAATATTGTAGTCCACTAGCTATTTAAAAGTCTTAACTAATTATAAGATCTAGCTTATAAAAGTAATAAAAGAATTATTATAATTAAATAGTTCTATAGTGATATTCTCTTCTAAATTTAGAAGTATTAATAATTTACTATATTTATAATTAAAATTAATTATAATGAATACTTTTTTTAAGTAAGAGATATTAATTAGAAATAAAAAAGAAAGAAAAGTGATTAAGTCTTTTAAACTAAAAGACCTCAGATGTGGAAGCTGGACTCTAGAGTAATATCCCTCTAGATGAATAACACAAGAGAACAAGTCGATTTCTTCAATATTTTATCCCAGATTTTAGAGGAAGCTCAATTCAATATTAGAAATCATAAAACTAACCTTCTTTACTATCTAGGACGGCCCCAAAAGCATTAGGCCCTCACCTACATACTCTTCTAATTCAAAAGATAATAGCCAGAGTAGCTTCGTAAGGTCTATCAAAATAGAAAAGCTACCGATATTCTCATAGTAAATTAACAAGTCACAAAGAGTAGACAAGCTTAGAATCATTTAAGTACAAGTCACCTCTATAACAAGACATTCCAACAATTAAAAGAAGCAAAAGGGCTAGAGATAGAAGAATAAATCTAGCACAAAATACATATTAGACTCTGAGATTATATAGTCTCTACCCATTTTAATTCTTCTAAAAGTCAGTATCAACACAATCTATATAGAATTCTATAGCAGTTATATATAAATAAGATAAAAATCACCATACACGCAACACTTCAAATTTGGGATTTGTTCCAATAAGTCAAGTAAACTTATAGAACTCATACATAAAGATATAACTAGATACAGCTCTCATATATATAATAACTCCCTCAATAATATATTAATTATTATCCTTATGGGCAGTCTCCTAAAATTCAAGGATATAGAGATGTTCTTCTAGAACACAATAAATGTCTCCTAGAAGAGTAGTTGAACTGCGTGAACTTACAGAGTTTAGGAAGTATAATAGAGTGCCTATAAGTTAGATCTCAATATCTACTAAACCATCAGTATAGAGTATGTTTTATATAAAGAGAGGCTTCATACCCTTTTAAATACCAGCTATAACACTTCAGCTAGAAGGTCCATTAACTTTTTTTATATGGTTCTCATTGTTCACACCTACTGACATGGTCTATTGAAACAGTCCAGACATCTCATGAAGCATGTATCTGTAATTCCGAATAGAAAATCTTTACAGAGTAGGACGATCGCAGATGAAAACCGGTACGTGCAGATTCAGGCACAGAATTTTCTAATAGGCCTAGGGTAGGCGAGTCTACGGCATACTGTGGGGCCGTGGGGCTCCACACAGTGATATGACAAAGCTTTATGTTTCGCATTCTAAGGACAGACAAATGGCTCAAGCTATCTGATTTTAGGAAATACTCATTCTCAAAGGATTATAAACCCAAAAAACACAAGGAGAGTAGCAAAACATAGATCAACTAAAACAAAATTTTCAAAGGTACAATTGAATAGCTGCACAGACAACCCACTATAAACAAGAACAATATTTAATACTTATACATGTTCTTCTCTATCCTCTTCAACAGCATCCTCATAGCTGCCCAGCTTCAGCTGTGCGTCAGTACAGACAACAAATAAATATATCACCCCAAGGTACAATAGATACCAAGAATCTTAGCTGATTCAGAAAAAGGGGTGCTATCCAATCATTAGATCCATATAGCTATAGTGTAGTCGCTAGACTCCATACCTTAAGAACTTCCTCGGGAGAAATATAGGTCAACAATTTAGTAAAGTAATCAGCCATTAACCCTGATACCTTGACAATACTCAAGTTACTAGAGACATTAAGCAGAGTAGCCACAATTTTATACACAGCTTCTATATCGCGAGCAGAATCGACAGTGTTTCCAAGCTGAATTAAGCTTCTCCCAATATCTCCTACAAAAATATTAGCACATTGATCATATAGATCCTTATTACATAATGACTTTACCAATTTTCACTTCGCCATCTTCACTGACATATATATTATCACAATTCAAATCTCCATAACTAATGTCAAGTACTTCATAGATATACTTCAAACCATATAAGATCTATACATTAGTCAATAATCACATTAGAAAGAGTTATATTTATCCTTTAAAACCTTCTTACAGATACTAGCCGCTGCGATTTCATCCCCCCTTACAAGAGGGAGCAATTCCATCAAGGAAGCTCCTATTCTCTCATAACTGAAGTAGATTCCATCCTCATTAACTAACACATCCATGAGATTCACCAAATTTAGATGGCTTGTTCACCACACAAGATCTTTTTTTTCAAAAATACCACCAATAGCCATTTTCTTAACCAAAGTGGGCCGACAAGAAAGGTCACCTATCTTCATTCCAGAGTATCCATCTCCATACATACAAGGGAATACCACGAAGATGCTATCCATCTAGAAGGTTTAAACTCTTTCCGCACAGCTGAAGGAAGGTTCCCTAGCCTCCATGTCTACATTTATCTAGTCTTCATCATCACAAACAACGACCGGGGGACTACTGATCATCTTGTTGAGGGACAATCTAGCAATCCGTGGTTGACTCATTTTGAATTGAGATTAACGTTTATTGTTGTCAGCCTGTAGAATGTGAAAATGATTGGGTCTGGTCGTAGTAGGATGTACGGTTTATATAGTTGAAGATTCGCCCATTGGAAATCTGCAACGAGAGCGTGACTCATTGCACTCATCGGAGAGGTATCTATTTCTGCAGTTGGAAGTAACTCGTACCGGTAAGGCATTGTATCAATCAGTACGATGCCGTCTCAATACATTCATGTCCAGAAAGCGTCACATAGATCTGACCCAGCAGGGCATTCCAGCCTATAGACACAATCAATAAGTGTAATAAATCCTGTGTTATTTTATTCATCTTCCATATTTAATCTCATCTTTTTCTTGAAGATATTCTTTAACTTATCAAGCATATACTTATTAATAATAATATATATTTTAGCATTAGTACATGTATATATCCATATAATAGAAAAGTAATTAGAGAAGGAACTAAGGCAATTAGAATCTTCTTTTAATAATTATTTTAAGATCTAGATTACTTCACTAGTAATATTATAGGATAAATTATTCCTAGAGTCTAAATAATTATTACTATTCTTATAATCTCTATAATAAAGAAAATTAAATATTTTTAATATAATAGATAGTTTATTATATATTTTTATAATATATAACTTTGCTTCCTATATATATTAGTTAATAAAATTAAACTTAGTTATAGATATCTACTATAAAATTATTTTTTATAGCTTAGTCAAAGAATTTAGACTATAAATAAATAATATAATAATATATATAGAAGATTAAGTTCTTATATTTAACTTTAAAGTCTGAAAACTATCTATTTTTTTAAATATTATAATATATTAGAGTCTAGTCTTTAGATATAAAAAGATCACTTACTTTAAGAGTAACCTTAATATAGGCTCACTTTTAGTAATTATAACTAAGGGATATTATTTGTAGTATCACCACTTGGTGTGCATAATAACTTTTATTGTGGACAGACTATTCATGCTGTTACACCATGACTAAATGGGAATGATGGAGTATTTAAGGAACTAGCCCCATATTTATAAAGCAGTCCATCATCCAATAGACAGCCGCTGCAGGAAGATATGAGGTATGCTACTGCTGTAATTATTTCTATGAAGTTGATTAGTCGTTTGGAAACAAGCGGATGACTCAGCTCTATGTTCAAAAGTATTGATTTGATTGACAGAAACTGGATCCGGAGTCTCTCTGATCATAGGGTAAGTCTTGTCTAATTGAATAGCTAAGTCAGTTAACTAACTTAATACAGGCAGCTGACTACCGGTATGCTTCATGTTTTCTTGAACAGATAAACGACTCAGCAATATGACTAAGCTTGATGTTGTGAATACTAACTACATTAAAAATAAAAGCCTTAAAGGAGATCTATAGCTATATAACTTAAGGCTGTATAGTGAGATCTCTCTTTTATATTAGAACTCTATAATCTAGGAATCTATTTCTAGAAACAAATAAATCATAGATGTTTATAAATTCTAATAAAGGTATCTCAAGATAGTATATATTCTAGATAGATTATTTCTTAATTATAAAAGGCTTAGATAAGATTTTCTAAGATATAGTAATTATATAGCTAGACTAGCTATATATTATAATAGAATAGTAATTAAGTACTTTATATTTTATTTAGTTATAAAGATAGGTCTATATATCTAATTAGATTAAAAAGATATAAATATAGAATAATAGATTATAAATAAAAATATTAAGACTATAAATAATAGAATATAAATATATAAATCTATCTTAATTATCTACTAGATTATATAGTCTAGACTATAGAGCCTAGCTAATCTACTAGTAACTATTATAGCTCTTTAGTAGTTATAGAGCTAAATAAGCTATTAAAATATAATCTAATAACTAAGACTTCTATATAGTCTTATATAATAAAGTTATATTAATATTAAATTAGTAAATACTAATCATATCTAAAGTCTATAAATATTGCTACTACTTATTCTATAATTTTATTAATAGTCTAGTTCTTAGAAAAGATTAAAAATACTAATTAGCTTTTATTCTATTAAGCTAACTAAAGGTATTATAAAGATATTAATATATATAGCTATATATTTTAAAGCTATATATAATAGACTTTTATAAAGTACTTTACTTTATATTTATAGTAAAAAGAATTAGATAGATTAATAATAACTTTTATCTATTCTATCTACTAAATTCTAGTCTAGATCTAAAAAATAACTAGGTTATTAGATAGACTAGTAATAACAGACAGTTATTATTCTTAAATTATATTAATAGCTTTCTGCTTATGTTTAATACTATAATTAGAGAATTAAAGAACTAGTAGTATATTAGATAGATTCTTAATTAATAACTTATTAAAAAGAATAATTAATAATAATAGATCTTTTAAAATAATAAAAGACTGATTTAAAGCTATTAACTATATATTAATCTATATAAGAGGTTAATCCTAGTCTTTTAGGCTTTTCTTAATTAGATATTAATATAGATTCTAGTAAGTAGACTAAGTAAATTATTTTTATCTAGTCTTAAAAAATTAGTTAAGTAAGCCTATTAATAAAAGCTTCTAACTTTCTTTAATAATAATAGTAGGATTATCTTTAAATAGTATAGACTTATTATTATTATTATTATTAAAAAGATTATTTTTATTCTAGATTTAAATAAAGTTATTTTTAAGTTTTTAGATTATTTATAAAATAGTTTCTATCTATTACTTAACTTTCTATTAATATTATACTTTTTTAGTAATTCTTTTATCTTTTAGAACTTTTTAATAGAATTTTTTATTATTAGTTAATATTTTTAGTTTTACTATTTCTTAGCTTAGCTGTCTATTATATTTCTATTATAGCTTTTTTTAAGAATATTTTTATAAAAAATATTTAATTTTATTTTTATAATTTTTTTCTACTAGGCTTTTAGACTTATATAATTAAGTAATTAATTCTAGTATTAAAGATAGAGATAGATTAGTAAGATTTATAATAACTAATTTAGAGATAGCTAAAGGTTTTTTTAATTAAATAAATATTTATATTCTCTTTTTTATTACTATTACTTTAAGTAGGCTTTATTTAATAAGATCTTTTATTAGAGATAGATTCTTAGTTCTAAGATTTATATTAAGAATAAATTAATATTCTTACTTTATATTAATTTATATAAGATAATAATTTTTTCTATTAAAATATATTAATATTATAGCCTATTATCTAGCTTTAGTAGATTGCTTAAATCTTAAAGATTAAGAATATTAAGCAGTCCTATACTATCTTAATAAGCTAAGTATAAAAAAAAACTCTATAAAATAGTTAACTTCTTATTAAATTAGAGCCTTATTATTATCTATCTTTTATAATAATATATTTATTTCTATAAGAATATTTAACCTAGCATAGTCTCTAAGATAGTCTAAGATATACTTAGAAGATAATTTATTAATAATTATCTCTAATATTATAATATAATTCTCTATTTTTATTTTATAATAATCTTTTTTATAATTTTTTTCTATTAGACTTTTAGACTTATCTAGTATAGTGGGGAATTATAATATAAAAGATAAAAAAAATAATTAGAAATAATCTATATAATTTATAATAACTAATTCTATAATAACTAGACTCTTTTTTAATTATATAAGTATTTAAGCCCTCTCTTCTACTATTACTTTTTTAAATAGACTTTAAATTAGAAGCTCTATATAGAAGATAAATCTATATCTTTATTTAATATCTATTTATATTAAATAATAATTCTTTTTACTAAGATAAATCTATACTATAATCTATTATTTAGATATAATTATCTACTTAAATCCTAAGGATTAAGATTATTATTAAATAACTCTATACTAGTTTAAAATACTAAGAATAGATTAATAATTTTTTATAAGATAATCTAATAGTAGTTTTTTAAGATAATTAAATTCCTATTAAGTTAAAAATTTATTTTTATTTATCTTTTTTAGTATATTTATTTCTATAAAGCTATACAGCCTAGAGTTATCCTTAATATTATTAATAATAAGCTCTAGTATTATTATATAATTAAAAATATCTATTTTTTAAAAATCTTTTTTAAGTGTAGTTTTAATTTTAATTAGTTTTATTACTAATAAATTAACTAATATTTTATTAATAATAAGTATATTATCTTTAAATTTCTCTCTTATAGTGTCTTTTAATTATATAAATTTATATTTATTTCTAGTATTAATTTCTATTTTTATAATATTTCTAGAAGATCTATAATTTAATTTTTTATAGCTTTAGT